>JAJMFQ010000010.1:0-340726 GCA_030574775.1 Yamadazyma atmosphaerica | reverse complement strand
CGCATATGATAACATCCTGACTCCACGCATATGATAACATCCTGACTCCACGCATATGATAACATCCTGACTCCACGCATATGATAACATCCTGACTCCACGCATATGATAACATCCTGACTCCCACGCATATGATAAACATCCTGACTCCAACGCCAATAAGAGATAACGATAAGATCATGATCGAGAATGCCAGCTATAAAAGTATAGAATAAGTTCGATAAGATTTAGAAATCAGAAAATTAAACCAGTTTGCAATTCATTATGAGTCTACAAAGTACTAAGAGTGGAAAGAGTGACACAAGTGCCAAGAAGCAAGAAGCTCTAACGACCATCGTTTCTATCAACGGTAGAGATCTTGATGAAAAAGATCTTGACAAGGCTTATAAATATAGAGACGAGGTAGATGGTTTGGTTCTAGATGAGGGCACCGAAAAGAAGCTCGTCAGAAAAATCGATATCTGCTTACTCCCGCTTATTGGGTTACTTATGTCATGTCAGTTGATGGACAAAACGACCAATTCATATGCCTCTATTCAAGGTATGAGAGAAGACTTAGGATTCACCGGTCAAGCTTACTCCTGGGTCGGAACTTCTTTCTACCTCGGGTATCTTTGTTTCCAATTAGTCGCCAATAGACTCTTGCAAAGATTTCCTATTTCTAAAACTTTGGGAATCATAGTCATTCTTTGGGGGATCGTTTTGATGTGTCATGCTGCTTGTCAATCTTCGGGCCCCTTTTTGGCTTGTAGAGTTATTCTTGGGTGTTTGGAATCTGCTATGAATCCTGCTTATGTACTTTTGACTTCTCAATGGTACGTTAGAAAACCTGAAGATGAAGTCATTGGGGTTAATGATGCATCTGCTAAGAAAAGGGCCAACCAACAGTTCTTGAGAACCACCATCTGGTTTGGATCTCAAGGATTTGGTACCATTTTGGGTGCCAGTATTTCCTACGGTCTATACATACACACATATTCAATCCCTTCCTGGAGATTATTATATGTGGTGACTGGAATTATCACTATTGTTCTTGGAATCATTTCTGTTTTCCATATTCCTGATGTTCCGGTGAAAGCTTGGTTCTTAAATGAAACTGAAAAGAAGTATGTGGTGGCCAGAAGTAAATCTAACCAACAAGGGTTCGGTAATACTAGATTGAAAAAACACCAGATCCTTGAAACCATTAAAGATCTTAAGAGTTATATTTTCTTTATCTATGGGTTTTCTTATGCTCTTCCGAACGGAGGTTTTACCAACTTTGGTTCCATTTTGTACCATGACGATTTGAACTTTTCCACTAAACAATCCTTATTGATGAACATGCCAGGTGGTGCCATTGATATGTTATGTCCCTTAATTGCTATTGGTTTTTCTTACATCCTTGGGAATAGATTGTTGGTGTGTTCTGCTGTCAACTGTATTGGGATTCTTGGTATGGCATTATTAGCTTTCACCAACCCAGTAGGTTCTAGATTATTTGGTATCTACACTTTCTATATGTCCACCACCAGTATTTCAGGAATGTTATCGTACATTAGTTCAAATGTTTCTGGTTCTACAAAAAAAGTCCTTAGTCATTGGTTCTTTGCCATTGGATATGCTGCTGCCAATGCCGTGGCTCCGTTTACTTTTAGAGCCAACGAGGCCCCAGAATATACTACTGCCAAAGTGTTAATGTTGGTTGCATTTATTGTGGGACTTATCTGCTTCTTGTCTCTTTACGTCTTAGACATGTACGAGAATAAGAGACGGGATAAGTTACGGGACACCTTAGGGGAAGACTATGCCAACCTTCCTGAAGGCTATGAGTTTGCTGATTTGACTGACAAAGAGAACTTAGAGTTCAGATACTGTCCTTAATTTTATAGAGTAATTATAGTATTTAGGACTACTGTTTAGGACTACTAGATTTTGAGTTACTTTTCAATTTTACAGTGAGAAATATAATAGTGCCATCAAGTTAAACCTTCGCTACATTGTGGGGTAAGGTGCATTACCAAAAAGAATCTTGTACTTTACATTAAGCACATACATACTTTACATAATATAATTCAGTAACACGTTAGCGGTCATAAAACATTCTTCATTATTATGAATAATTAAAAAGTCTACTTTCGTAAACAGAGGAGAAAGGAACACCCATAGGTTCCAATTAACAAATATTCAACTCCCAGCCGAATTCTTCGCATATGTTCGACCAATCTACAATAATATTGCCTTGTGGGTTTAATTCCCAAATCCTAGTGATAATGTTCCAGCATTTATCAAGATTTTTAACAGGACTTAAAGATTTCACTTGTTCAACTCTAGATTTGACAAATTTTTTGTCATCTTCTTCATAAACACAACAGGCGCAAACCAAAAGAGGTAGGCAAAGAATAACATTCATCTTAGTCGACATCAATTCGTCTATTAATTCAAAAATCTCAAGGAGTAAAGACTGTACCTGGTAGTTATTTGGAGTGATTTGTTGTATGTACAAAAACCAATAAAATCTGCAAATGATTTTATACAATAAATAAGTCTTATAGTAAACTTCTTGCTCCTGTGGGTTATCTGCGATAGAGTTCAAAAGGTTCATATTAGGTGTTACCAGTTCTATTTTTTCGTTCAAACACTTGGAAATTTGACCAATCAGTCTAAAATATTCTTTTTTTAACTCTAGATACTCCTCATGATTGTATGATGATGATGACGATGGATAATAATCTCTCAAAGTGTCTAACTTCTTCGCAATAATAGCCTTGTTATTCATGATATCACCCAATAGCAACAAAACAGGCTGATGACATCCCTGTAAGGTATCGATTCCATAACTCAACTCATATTTCAAGAAAGAGGGATGACCAAACACCCGTTCATAAACGTCTGCCGGCACTCTGGTCCCTGATCTTAAAGACTTCGAAGACATTATATCATTATACTGTAAGTTGGAAAGAATGAACCTTATTTCATGTGAGTGACCAAAATCTTCACAGAGTTTCTCAATTCCTCCATACTCTTCAATTAAATCGTAAGTTTGGTCAAAATATTGCCGCCAAACATTGGTCTCCCCGATACAAACATTCATTTCGCTCATTATTAGATAGAAACACAATTGGAAATAATAGTCAAACTCATTAGTCTTACCACAAAATAATTGCTGGAATTTTTTCAAGCCTTTATTTAAATATAAGCTGACTTCGCCGTCCACTTGTCTATCTTTGCAATACAACGCCCCCCATGCCGTTACTATATAAGTAAATGTTTCTTCATTACTTGCCAATAAAAAGAACAACTTCTCAAAGTAATTCTTATCGTTGTCATGGCAGATGGCCAATATCTTGGATACCTTGTTCTGAAAGTACTCCAAATAATGTATTCCCTTGTTATCTAGGTATAAGGAGGGTAACGAACTGGGAGCGATACTCCAAGGAGAAACGTGCAAGTTAAGCTCACTGAAGTCATAACCCTCTTTAGGATCTAGTGGAATATAAAACTCGACTGATGGAGATTTGCTTCTGTTGAAGGGATAGTCTTCCCTGTGCTGTATCGCTTTGTTACGCTCATTATTCTCGACAAATGCTAGTGTATTCAGATTCAGGGGTATTAAAGCATGGCTATTGGGATTGGAATCACCGGTTCGTGGGTCAACCAAGTCTTCTTGATCAGGTAATATTTTGCTTTCAATAACTTCTTCTTCGGCTAGTATCGTGTGTTCGTTCTTAATCCCTGTTGGCTTTGGGTTATTCCGATACACACATTGCAATAGTTTGGATTCGCAAAACAGACATGAAGGCTCAGCTTCGTCACATTTCCGTCTTCTTTGCCTGCAAGTTTCACAGCCATTTTTAGATCGAAAATTAGGACCTGCAACAAACTTAAGCTGATTCTGTTGTTTTTTGCCTTGCCTCTTAGGATTCTTATTTTTAACTGACATTGAGATAGAGAAAGTTAATAAAAATCTCCCCACACCGCTTATCTTATCGCGAACGTAAAATTTTTTCTTCATAGAGCAGACAGATCGTTGAAACGTTTTGATATCTTTTTTTTTTATGTGCACCTTCGCTGACCTAGTTGATAACCGACTTTATACAAGATGGGGAGACGAGTTTAAATGAAAACAAGTTCTCCGAATTCTTGTTTGTTCGACGGAAATAATTCTAACATTGTTAAATTCTAACATTATTAGCATATTCAATTTTGGATTAGTGAATTTCGCAATTCTGCCAACAATAATTATTGAGCTAGAGGTCAATCTTTTGTCTAGTTTGTTTGTTGATGGCTGATTCATAACTTACAATCTCTAAAGAATTATTAATCATTGAATTGCCAAAAGGGTGATTTTCGGCCTCCTAAGCTTTCAAAATCATTTATCACCTGCCATACCCAATCGGTATTAAACTCTTCACTAAGAGTCTTCCTCGTCCGCTTCTTCTTATTACTCTTTTTGAAATGACTCATTCGTACTTTAGACTCTTCCAGCCACTAAAAAAAGATTGACACTGAAACTGCTTTACAAAAAAAAAAGAGATTTACGATTAATGCAACTGTAGCATATATTGAACGCATCGAGTTGGCCCCAAGAAAATTTCCGAGAAGTAAGGTAAAGGGCACACATACTTCCGAGAGTAATGACTGAGAATGTAACCTTATTACAAACAAGATAATCGACAATAGAATTACGAAAGCTACAGAAAGAGCGGAAGTGAAAATTTGAGGCTGCAAATTTCGAGTCGGCTTTATAATTTAACCAATGAACTTTCAAAAGATGTCTAACCATTGAAGTGCAGAACTATGCGGAGAAACCTAAATTTTCAGCGCAGGAATAGTGCTAGTTTTAGCAGCAATAATTCTTGTAAACTTAAAGTAGATTAGCGGTAGGATACCCCTTTATTCAGAGTCGTAAAGTGAAAATAGTGGTGGTGATACCAATTGCATTGTCAGCCTACAAACCATCAACGGTTTGGGTAAGAATTTATGATCCTATTTGGCAGAATGTCTATTGTCCTTGCTCAGCAGGCTAAGCATATTCGGAACATGTCGATAATTGGCTAGTTCCAAAGCGCCGTGTCTGATCCAGGACTCTAGAATACTAGCAAAAGGACTATAAATAGGGTAAAATTTCAACCCAATTTAGTCTATCCAGATAACAAAACTACAAGTTACACAGCTTTATTTCGAAAAACATTTAAAATGGTCTCAATCAGAACGATTTCAACACTTTTATTCAGTTCAATTGCTATTGCTGCCCCTGCTACCACCACTTTTGATTCAGATCAGAACTGGTCAACCTACCCAGATGTTCCAAAAACTGCTTCTATCAACGGTTTTGCAGATCCAATTTACACGTACTTACCAGAATGTGCTAAACCTTGTGTGGCCGAGGACACTGATATTACTCCATGTCCTTACTGGGACACTGGATGCTTATGTGTCATGTCTAACTGGGGAGGAGAAGTGGCAGATTGTGTTGCCAGCGCTTGTACTGGTAACAATGTCGAAGTGATGACTCTCTTGGCTACTTCAATCTGTTCATCAGCAGGTGTTCCCTCTCCATATTGGTTCATTCCAGCTTCCGCTTCTTCTGCTTTGGTTGAAGCTGAAGCCACTGATTAAAAAAGGTATAGCCTGATTTTGTTTACACAATAAAATATATGTTTTGTTCATTAAGTCAAATGCTATTAAATGTTTTCGTTTTCTCTATGAATATAATAAATGCAGTTTTTTTTGACACCCCCCAAATAGAACCAAAAGAAAAAAGATGGTTCGAAAATGCTTAGAGCCCTAGCATGTATAAAAAAATTATTAGGTGAGAGGACAAGCTCAAGTGAGATGTGCCATCGCTAGATGCACTATCTAAGGAACCTGGTAATAAAGACAAGGAAGAGTCTTCTCCGTGGACAGACTTGGAGAATGAATTCTCCGAGTTGGTCAAAAGATCCGTTGTTTGACTAGGTTGAGATGTTATTACATCGGTGGAAACAACAGAATCAATGATGACCGGTGTGTAAGAAGCATCGGAAAAATGAAAAGTTTTGAAATTGGAAAACAGGCAAGACTTATCGTGAAGACAAGACACCGAAGTAGTAGGGAAAGACCCAGTTACCGATAATTGACCATTGTCGGTGTTGATTATGGCAAACTTATTTGAGCTAGCTTGTTCCAACGCTAAAGAATAATTTGACTTAAGACAAGACCCACCCTTGTCTCCATCATAGCAGAAGAATTTCATGGGAATACAGTATGAGTTCTTACTAAAATCATCGTAAAAGATCTCAGTTGAGTTACAGTTTCCAAAGAAATATTGATACAAAGAATCATCCTTGATTAAGATCATTTTGAATTGAATCAAATCAGATCCCACACAACTGGCATTGGAAAACGTGGAGTATCTTATCCGAAAAAGATTGTCCAAGTTGTCTCTGTATCGACTTTGAAATATGGCTTGGCTGTTATTCATGATACTGGCCGGGTACGCCACGTATAAAGAATCAAAATATGTATCAATAACCTTCACATCAATCTCATGGTACACCAAATCAAGTTGTTCATCAACCGTTAAACCTTGTTGCCGATTCTCTTGGACATCAGCTTTACTCTCTCGATAAAGGTAATTATTGACCCCCAATGTCACAGGAATATTTTCATCCAGCGGTATTATTGTATGAGGATAATAATCTTTCGTTTGTGCTGAAGTCTCAGATATAAAATCTGGTTTATTATTGTGATTTGTGCATATATATTCCAACGCAGACGCTCCCACAACCAGTAATAACAATGTCCCAATCTGTCTAATAAGCATTTTCGATCTAGCTACCTAACTCTGAGATATGGAAGAGTTCAGATAGCGGAGTCGTAAGCTGCTAAGTTCCTAGTAGATAGGAAGGTTCTGACTCTCAATTAGCTGGTATGGATTCAATCTCGTAGAAAAGATTTTCGAGACCAACCGCCTTGTTGCGATTTCTATATTGAGTAAGGAGATGAGATTCGAACCACGCAGCGCTTGTCTCGATTTATGGCTATACATACATAATTAATTAAGCATGCTTAAAACATACATACATAAGCATGTACATATATACATATATAATGATCTAAATATAGTTCATTCTTCTTAACTTTGAAAATTCAGGACCTCCTGGTTGTTTTAATTCTTTTAGAGCTCTGAGAACTAGTACTAGTCTAGACCCTTTACGAAGCTCGAGTTCTCGTAAAATTATTTAAGAGCCGTGTCCAATGCTTACATAAGCAAACAGACAAGATTACATAACAACAAGGCACAAGACATCAACACAAATTATTTGCAATACATACCAGGAAACATAACGGCTCTAGCCGGATATATCGTTAATTGAAACAATAAATATTACACAAAGAATTCGCCTTCAAATCTGCAAGCGATTCTCCTGCCGGTATAATGTCTAGTTTTACGATTTTTTTTTTTTTTTCCCTATTCATAACAACTGACAATAGAAAAAACTTTACTTATTGGGTTAAACTATATTGTTTATTGAAAAAACGGAATTGAAGGTAACCACTCACGGCTCATAAAGTGATTAGTTACTTCTCCTGATCGGATCGATAAAAATTTTCATCTGGTTTTTTTGGGAAATGCTTGGCCTATGCATCATGCGCCAAATGCAAAAACCTAAAGTTATCTCAAAAATCTCTACGCAGGAGTCCAAGACATTGCCTAGCGCTTCTGTCAACGCTTACTGGCTGCAATTAATTAAACATTCAATGAATACTGTCTTTCCAAGACATTATTTTTTAGCCTCCGTCTGTGTAACCTCCTTTTATCTCTTCCATCAGTGAATCCTTTTTTTTTTTTTTTTTTTCACTTCAAACGTCTTGTTGAGATTCCAAATACACCAGTGGGAGAGCCGATCTTTATTTCGGTACGATTCCTATGTCTCGCATATCTCTTTAACACCTTCGTTCAATGCTGTCCTAGATTCGTATTTAAATGTCTGAAGTCCTTACTTTAGTTATAAGCTCTTTTTTCTTTTTGTTCTTCATTTTTCACTTCTAAAACCTATTCAACTTAAAGTTGGTGACGTTCGTTTTAATTAAAATACTAGCAATAACACCATGTTATTCAAGCGTTTAAGTATATTTGTAGCTTTTGGCTTAACTCTCGCTGCTTCATCAAGTAGCGACGAGTCTAGCATTACTGCTGCACCTTCTTCATCTGAAGAAGCCGACAATCCTTGGTCCACTTATCCTGAAGTTCCTAGAACTGCTTCTATTAATGGATTCGCTGATCCTATATACTCAGACTTACCTGATTGTGCTAAAGCATGTGTCGATCAAGATACTGGTATAACACCATGTCCTTACTGGGATACCGGGTGCTTGTGTATCATGTCACCATTTGGTAATTTGATTGCTGATTGTGTGGCTGATGCATGTATTGGAAATGATGTCAGTGTAATGACTTCATTAGCCACCTCCATTTGTTCATCTGCTGGTCTTCCTTTCCCATACTGGTTCATTGGTGTCGGAGCTCAAATTGATTTGGCCGCTGCTGCTAGTGCCACGGAAGAACCAAGTTCGAGTTCTACAGACGTCGCTTCTTCTGTAGACGCTTCGGTCACTTCATCGGAAGCTGAGACAACATCAGAATCTTCAGAGAGCTCTGAAACTTCTGAAAGTTCCAGTACTTCTGAAAGTTCCAGTGCTTCTGAAAGTTCCAGTACTTCTGAAAGTTCCAGTACTTCTGAAAGTTCCAGTGCTTCTGAAAGTTCCAGTACTTCTGAAAGTTCCAGTATATTAGATAGCAGTATTACTGCTGCACCTTCTTCATCTGAAGAAGCCGAAAATCCTTGGTCCACTTATCCTGAAGTTCCTAGAACTGCTTCTATTAATGGATTCGCTGATCCTATATACTCAGACTTACCTGATTGTGCTAAAGCATGTGTCGATCAAGATACTGGTATAACACCATGTCCTTACTGGGATACCGGGTGCTTGTGTATCATGTCACCATTTGGTAATTTGATTGCTGATTGTGTGGCTGATGCATGTATTGGAAATGATGTCAGTGTAATGACTTCATTAGCCACCTCCATTTGTTCATCTGCTGGTCTTCCTATGCCCTACTGGTTCATTGGAGCAGCTCAATCAGCCGAGTTGGCAGCAGCAGCTACCGCCACTGCTGATGATTCTTCAACCTCCAGTGATGCTATAACGTCTAGTGAAGATATTTCATCAACTATCACTGACTCGTCTTCTGTTATTAGCTCAGACGAAGAAAGTGTAGTAACTTCTTCAACTTCAAGTGAGTTGGTATCATCTAGTGGAGTCTCTTCAGCTGTTTCTTCATCTAGTGAAATTTCTTCGGCTGTCTCATCGTCCAGTGCATTCTCTTCAGCTGTTTCTTCAGCTGTCTCGTCGTCCAGTGCAGTTGCTTCAGTTGTTTCTTCATCTAGTGAAATTTCTTCGACTCCTGTATCATCCAGTGAAGTCTCCTCGTCCGTATTGTCATCCAGTGCATCGATTCCATACAATAGTTCCATAGTTGATCCAACTTCATCTGGTTTCATCAACGAGACTCAAATAGTCACAGTAAGTGAAACACAAACCGAAATCGACACCAACTGTCCAGTATGTTCACACTACGAGACAACCTACACAACCGTTACCGATGCCGAAACCGTTACTACCAGTTGTGAAGTTTACGTAACAACAGACTCCAAAGGGAAATTATCTACTTATTCGTCCACATACACCGACATTAGCACAACTGTCATTACCATAACTTCATGTGAAGATGACAAATGTACCGAAGTCCCCATCACCACTGGAGTGGTTGTCAAATCCGACGAGACTACCACGTATACTACATACTGTGAGCTCACTGAAACTATAGAAGACGCTGCTGAAACAGGAGCTAGTGGTTCTAATAAGCCAGGGAAGGAAGGAGAAGCTGGCGACGCAGGAAAAGGAGCTGACAAACTGGGTTCTCAAACCGTTGCAGCTCCTTCTGTAGCACCCTCATCATATGCTGACGTTGGAGCATCTTTGGCTAAACCAGTATCTGCTATTGTGACTTTGGTTTCCTTTATTGCTTTCTTGTTTTAGTTGTGCCTACTTTTCCGTATTTTTTTGATATTCTCATTTCTTCCATATTGTGCTGGTGTGCTTACTATTCCAGTAAATTTTTTGCAGCCATATTTTCTAATTTCGTCCTTACCAAGGTTGTTATAATTTTATTTTGTTTAGACTTAATTTTTCATGCAGTAGTATTAGGAAATTCAAAAGTTACTTTTCTAGCTGAATATATGATTTCCTATAGAAAATTCGAAAGATATTTGTCAAATAAAATATATTAATGTGCAGCACTATTTAAATAAAGTCATAATACAGAGAAACATTCAACCGAAAGATTCCGTGTAGCAATAAATATCAGGAGCAGAAGGTTCCCATCTTAATGAGTTACAACTCGACTTGATAGAATGTGTAAATGCATCTGGACCACAGCTCATGACTGCTAAAGATTTGTAATTCTTACTATCTTTCAAAGGATCGACTAAACTGGAGATCACTTGTCTCATGTCAGGACGATATTTAAAGACATTTACGTTTTTTGCTTCTAATATAGAAGAAGATTGAAAAAACGAAACAGCTGGATCTCTGAGTGCCTTTTTCTCTGAGGAACTGGAAGTATGAGAGGTGATGATTTCTGAATATTTCAATTTGTCTTTCGAAAACGATCCGGAAGAACCACTGTTGTCTGAAGCATTATCTATAATCATTTTATTGGTGATAACTTGAGGACCATTATCATTTTCAGCTTCTTGTGTTACGAATATGTCAATTTTTAGCATCCCAGCGTTACAGTATTGTACTAAATCGTTCAAAACAAACTTATACCAATTAATATTGTCTGTCTTTCTAATGACCCAAACAAACTCGATTAATGGCTCTGGATTTCTATTAATATAGTCGTTCAGATCATTTCTTCGTTGAACTTCATTCAATAAGTCGTGACATACTGGAAAAGTGAAGGACGCTCCTGATCCAGCACTAAAAAATATAGCACCATCGAATGTTATCAAAGGCTGATAGTGAGCCCCTATTGGACCAACAAAGGTTGCTTTGAGCAAGGGTTCTTCTATATCTGCTCCGTTCTCGAATTCATCATCTGAAAATTCCTTTGATCTTGCCGTGCTTTTAGTTTTGGGCTTTCTGGAACTTCCCAATAACTCAGTTTCGATAGTTATGGAATTTGCCGAAGAATCTGAATCAAAAGAAACACCAGGGGACGAGATTTTCCGTTTGCTCGACTCATTTGTGTCATCAATAATGATTTGATTGCGTGAAATATTTGCAGTCTCTGTTCCGGAGCTGTATATATTGTCTAACTCGAGTCCTTGATCATTCTCTCTTCTTTCTTGATACATCTTCTTAATTTGTTGAAATGTCTTAGTAAAAATAGAACGGTCATCGATCAACGCCGAAATATCGTTGCCCAACTCTTTTTGTTCTTTGATATGAACAATTTTTTGCATCAACTTCCTAGTGAATCCTTTTTGGACTCTTATGACGAATTTCATTTCCCCCAGTTCACTCAAGCTTGCTATGGTGAATGGATGCTGTTGGACACCACTTATTTTTCCCACAGTCAAGTACACATGCTGTCCTGCTTTCCAAGTATTTACTTTGGGTAAGAAGAAATGATACCATTTTCTGTCCTTGAAGGGAAAGGCCCTTAACTTCACCGTCACCAACAAAGTTCCCTCATCCAATATTTCAAAAGTGGATTTACCTCTTGTTGGAGCTTGCCGAACATGTATGAATGAAATAATTCTGGATAGAATTCTGTCAATAACAAGCTGATGAACCGCTAAAATGACTGCTGATTCGGTTCCCTTCCTGTTGTGGAAAAAAGCAAATAACAACATTATGAAAGAGAGAACTCTATGTTGAATTAAAAAAAAATCGTAGGCCCACCTTCTGAGGAATTTAAGGCTGCCTATGCTAAGTAGTCCAAAACTAGCCAAAGCAATATATCCAAAGATTTGAGGAGGAATAACCAACATGACAGGGAACCCCAAGGCTAGCCAATAGTTGCAACATAAAATTACATGGACACAAATCATGGTGAACATTGTTCTTGCAATCCATTTGTGCAATAGGACAAGTTTGTCATGTTTTAAACCAGTGATAGAAGTAAGCAAATCGTTCTTGATAACGAATATATATATTAGGGGCAAGTTAGCAACAGCTACTCTGCTAATCCTTTTTGCAACAATATAATTCCAAGGCAAATAGTCAAGATCTCCTGTATCTATAACACAGAAAACTCCATTTATTGCCAAATAGCTCGAAAATACAATGAAAAGACTGGGCTGGATATAAAAATACAGGTTAACGAAGGGATATTTGAATTGGAAAACAGTATTGACCGATTCCCAGACTCTTAAAAACTTGAAATAGCCAACAAATCGATTGGACAGTTGGTTTCTTCGAGATCTTAAGAGAATAGGGAGCCAATGAAAAAGAATCCCATACAAGAACAAGGCGGCCATATTGATCCCATAGTTCAACCACTGGTACTTGGTGCTTCTTTCGAATTCCACATAGTATTGTAGATAAAACGGAATCGATGTCATATTTGATGGCTAAAATCGAAAGAGGAGGGATCCATTAAGAGACTATCACTTTTTTATATATATAAAGTGTGAAGGGGCTACAAAAACTGTCGAATCATTGATCACCCTTATATTTCACGGTTTGTATAGTAGTGCACAGAGGATTTATTAAGCTCGTAGTGACTACCAATTAAGAGTCCTCGGATTCAGATTCAATTTCCCGCTGAAGCTGAACTCAACTTTCACAACGCCCGAAAGCAAATGCCCGGTAAGCCCGCCCCAATTTGCGTCAGCTGCATAATGCAACCAGGCTTTACGATTCCCATGCAGCTGCACTACATACAGGGGACTAGGCTCGCGGGAGAAATTTTATCAGATTGATCAGTGAGCTACAAACCATTTACTAACCATTAAGAAGCTTGAGGAGTCGAACATGATGAATCCGAGATGGACATGGACAAATAAGCTATTTGCAATGTATTCAAGCACCCCAAGGAAAAAAATGGTACCACTATTCCTGAACATTGGGTTAAAGAAATAGACTACGAGCTTTAGTGTCCCAAAAAGTCATCCTTTTTCTTATTTTTTTTTTTTTTTTTTTTTTTTTTTCTTTTTTTTTTTTATCATCCCTGGGACATTTTTCTTGCTTGTTCCAAGCTCTCTACAGCTAATATAAGCTGTTATTTTATATAACCTTACCCAAATCTTTTACTGTTTTTTGATCTCGCCTGTAGACTGAATCACTTTTGTCAAAATGAAGTTCAGTATTGTAATTTTGAGTTTAGCTGCATTAATCAGAGCTAACAACTGGGAAACTTATCCAGAAGTTCCCAAAACTGCTTCTATCAACGGATTTGCTGATCCGATTTATGACGACTTGCCTAAGTGTGCCAGAGAATGTGTTAAGGCCTCTACAGGTAATACTCCTTGTCCATACTGGGATACTGGATGCTTATGTGTTATGCCACAATGGTCTGGATTGGTTGCTCAATGTATTGCTGAAGAGTGTGAAGGGGAAGCCGTGGTAAGTGCCACTAGTTTGGCCTACGAATTATGTTCGTCAGTAGGTGCCAATATCTGGTTAATGCCAGCTTCAATCACCGCTGCCTTAACTTCTGCAGCAGGTACTTTTAACGTGGCAGCTCCAACACCCACAAATACAGAATGGAATACCTTATTAGATGACGAAGATCAAGAAGCTGGTGAAAGCGTTGAAGAAGCTAAAGAGAGCGAGACTGCTGAAGAGACAGAAACCGCAGAAGAAACCGCAGAGTCTACCTCGAAGTCAGAAGCTAGTTCATCTAGTTCAACTTCAGAAAGTGAATCAAGCGAATCATCAGATTCAGAAGACTCGGAACAATCGTCTTCTGCTTCTGATTTTGGGGTCAAATTGTCCATTGGTTCAGTGACTCTTGTATTCGGCTCTTTGGTTTCATTATTAGTATAGTCATATAGTTAATACATATTGAATTGCCTAAAAAATGAACCAGGTCATGGTAACTAATTAAGATATAGGAGGACAGAAGAATAACCAATCTGACATGCAAAGACAATCTTCAAGGATCCTTAGAGATTTACTACCGTTAAGTCCAGATATACCGATATCTCCATTAAACAATTACCATTTTTCGGCTGCAGAAAATATCGGGTCCATCCGAATGGATTCGTACTTCCGAAACACAACCGCTCTACCACCAGAAATATTTATGAGATTTGTAGCCAATTGTTGGTTTCAAACTTTAACTCAAGCAGCTACTCGTATACACCCAAATAATACTAGGCAACTTGTTATGAACGTCTACAGAAACGGAAATGTAATAACCCATCAGTATTAACCAAAATAAGTCAGTCACCACTATTACAGACTAGCAATAGTATGAGACGATTGAAAAATCACACCCAATCTGAATAACAGGCAGTAAGGACCAAATAATGTACCATATGTTGCTATACCAGAATTTGACTTCATTTAGTGGCATTTTTCACAGAAATGTGGTACCAAGAGCAACATCGGAATCAGTTTCACTAAACATGTTGCATATCTCTTCATCCAGAACTCAGGAATTTTTTTTTTCTCAACTAAATTTTATCTTTTCGAACTTTGTGCATAATGCATATGCATCCTGTGTATGCAGTCCTCACCTGAACCAGAAATGGACACACCCCAAATCCGATGAAGGAATTGCAAAACTCTTGGAAATAATATAGTCTATGGCCAGCCTTCAATTCAGGTGTTCAACCAATGACAAAAGTGAAACTAGAGAATGCCAACCCGGAAACGAGAGAAAAGTTTACGTACTGCCAGGTAACTGTAAGGGCTCATGCAAAATTCGTTACAAGCTTTTGGTTGCAATAAATAGAAACACCAAAGAACTCAATTATGACGATGGTCTAGACAAATTCCCATTTAAGGCAAAGCGGTTCTATATTTGGAATTCCAAATTTGGTACGAACAAGAATCGTAGCCAAGCTACCCTTTCCAGACTCTTTATATAAAACCCCAGGTAAATCCGAGCAGCTTGTCTGATTTTTCTTTCCTTTTTACTCTACTAATTATCCTTCGGTACTAACTGACAATTCTTTCGCTATGTTATCTGCCAGAACTTTCACTTTGTTAGCTTTAGCTGCTGTTTCTCTTGCTGAAACTACTGACAATCCTTGGGCCACCTACCCAGAAGTGCCAAAAACCGCTTCCATCAATGGATTCGCTGACCCAATTTACGATGTAATTCCAGAATGTGCCAAACAATGTGTGGCTGAAGATACTGGAAGCACTCCTTGTCCTTACTGGGATACTGGTTGTTTGTGTGTTATGTCTAACTGGTCTGGAGCTGTTGCTCAATGTGTGGCCGAAAGTTGTCAAGGAGAAAACGTTGAAGTGTTCACTTCTGTTGCAACTTCTAAATGTGACGAAGTTGGTGTTCCAAGTCCTTACTGGTTCATCCCAGACGCCGCTTCTGCCGCTTTAGCTTCTGCTGCTGACGCTCAAGCTGACACTACTACTGACGAAGACACCACCACTGATGCTCCAACCACTTCTTCTGCCGCTCCAGCTGAAACCACTTCCACTACTCCTGAAGAAACCACTTCTGCCCCAGAAGAAACTACCACTTCTACTTCTGCTCCAGAAGTCACTTCATCCGCTGCTCCAGAAGAAACTACTTCCTCAGCTGCTAGCCCAGAAGGAACCACTTCCCCAGACGCCGCTCCAGAAGGAACTACTTCCTCGGCCGCTGCTCCAGAAGAAGAAACCACCGTCGCTTCTTCATCTAGTCCAGCTCCAGCTGAAGATGCCGAATCGTCTGCCCCAGCTGCCGAAGAAACTTCTGCTGCTCCATCGATTGCTGTTCAAACCAATGGTGCTGCTGTCAAGGGTGTTTCTGCCTTAGCCGGTATTGCTGCTTTCTTTGCTTTGCTTTAAATAACTGCTTAGTTTTGTTTTTCGGGTTCTCTGTTTATAAAAATTCCACAATTTTGTTGTTTCAGACATAATTTGTTTAATATATGTTTTATTTCTATACATTTCTAACATTATATGACAACTGTAAAAAGCAAACAATGATTATATGTGCACGTCTAGGTCTTCAAGGTGGATTGAACGTATTCAATCATTTCCTTATACTTTGGTCTCATGGGCCAGTGAGAGTTGATATGATGGATTTCAACTCCCAATTCCTTGGCCCATTGAATTGTCAATCCAGGATTGAACAAAAATTGACTCCCAACCAAGGCAAAATCAAAAGCTCCTTGTTCGATCAAGTCATTGACCTTTTTGGAATCATTCAATTTACCAACGCAGGCCACGACAGCTCTGTCACCGATGGCAGCCTTGATTTGAGTTGCAAACTTGACAAACATACCAAAATCATATTTGTCTCTATCAGCGTTGGAATCATTACCACCAGCAGAGATGTCAAGTAAATCAATTCCTTTATCGACTACAATGTTAGCCAATTTAATGGAATCTTCAATCTTCCAGGCATCTTGGTTAGTGTCATGCAACTCAGAAGCACTGATTCTCAAGAAGACAGGGAAATCTTTAGAAACATTCTTTTTGATTTCGTCAATGATTTCAGTCAAAAATCTGATTCTGTTTTCAAAAGATCCTCCGTATTCGTCAGTTCTCTTATTGGAATGGGCAGACAAAAATTCAGTGATTAAATAACCATGGGCACCATGAATTTCAACAAAATCAAATCCAGCAATCTCTTCAGCTCTTTTTGCAGCCAAACCAAAATCTTTGACAAGACCCTTAATTTCTTCTTTGGTCAATTCTTTAGGAACTGGCAATCTTCCATTTGGTCTATAAGCAACAGCAGAAGGGGCAACCACTTTCTCTCTGTCCCCTCTTGGATCGAAATCTTCTAAACTTTGAAATAAAGCCGATTGCATAGATTTTCTTCCGGCATGGCCAAGTTGAATTCCGATGGTAGAAGTATTGGCATGGGCATACTCAACAATTGGTTTAAATTTAGCAGCAAGTGAATCGTTGTAGATACCCAAATCAACAATAGCAGTACCAGCATTAGCAGAAACCGCAGTAGCTTCAACAATCACCAACCCGGGGCCCCTAGTAGTAAGAGCTCCATAATGGATCTTATGGTATTCAGTCACTTCTTGATTGTGAGCAGTATACTGACACATTGGTGAAACCCCAAGTCTGTTAGGTAAAGTCAAATTCTTAATCTTCAAAGGAGTGAATAATTTAGGAGTCTTATCACTAACTTCTAAAGCAGAACCGACAATTGCTTCCGGAACCGGATATTCATATGGTAAACCTCTAACCAAAGGGTATGGAGCAGAGCTCGTGGTGTCTAAAGGTGGGAAACTCATTGGCCAATTGTATTTATATAATTTTCTATTGATTGTTGTCAATAATAATCAAGTTCCAAAATGTAGTTATAATTCATCTCTTATATACTTTTTGGATGGTTGCAGATATAGCCGTAAGTCGTCGGATATCGTGCGATCTTAGTAATATTTCTACTGTCTCGCTCCCCCCGGAATTGTCTATTACGTGCTACCACCAAGTCCGTGGGGGCACGGAGAAGGTCCGCATTAGGAACAATATGCAAAGCACAAAGCTGGAACGCTCGGTTTTGGCAATTTGCGGCAACTTTTTCTTAGCACCGAATGCAGCCAACCAACTTGATTCGCAGCCATGGAGTTATTGAATGTACCGGTGCTTTATGGTCCATCTGGCTAAGTCTGTCACTGGGATAAATTTCTATGCACGGAACCTGCGGTCCAAAGTTTATTTCGGCAATTTGCGGCAAAGGGAATTTTTTTCGTTAGCCCAAGAGGTGCGGCTAATTCACAGCTATCTTGATACCCGGTTGATTTGTAAGGGGTCCTTATTAATCTGTTTAAACGGTTAAAATATCCGAAAGTAGAAGCAAATGTTTTTCATAGAGTATTTATTTTTATATACACCATAACTAATCATGTTCTTGTTCTGGTTTGGCATCGGCAGCAAACCCGGTTTGAGTAGCCATGTAAGCTTTAGTAGGAGGGACCCAATCAGTTGATTGCCAAGGTAAAATGTTGGCGGAATATAATTCGTCAACTTCTTCCAAACTCAATCCTTTAGTTTCATAGACAAAGAAGTATACAAAGAAGAAGGAAAAGATCAAACACCCGGTAAATACGAAACCATAGTAAAAGTGAATGGCCGAGGTGATAAAAGGACTGAAAAATGCAATCAAAAACCCCCAAATCCAATTGGCAGCAGTAGCAACAGCCATTGCTTTGGATCTAATTCTCAAAGGATATAATTCAGATACAATGGAATAGACTCCTCCAGCCCAAGTGGAGGCAAATGAAAAGATGAATAAACATGTGATGAAAATCATGGCATTACCAGTGGGTTTATTAGTGGGGCCATCATATCCATCTTGGTACAAATTAACTGACCCCAAGACAGAATAGATGATAAAAGCAACAACCATAGCCACTGATCCGACTAAAAGACATAACCTTCTCCCCATCCTTTCAATGGCATAAATCCCTACAAAAGTAGACATGAAATTAACAATCCCCAAGACAATAGAGGTTTGAAAAGAATCTTTCATTCCCACCGCTTGGAAAATGGTGGTTCCATAATAAAAGAAATAATTATTACCAGTCAATTGTTGTAATGCTTGCAAAAACATACCAATGATAACCCTGTTCAATATTCTTGGTTTACCAGTAATTAATTGGGACCAAGAAGCAGATCCGGCCAATTTTTCTCTGTCAATACCTGCTTGAATCAATTGCACTTCGGTGTACACAGCTGGATGTTCTCGGTCAACTTTGTTGGATCTGGCAATGGAGTATCTTGCTTCATCAATTTTACCCTTCTCGACCAAATATCTTGGAGATTCAGGCATAGAAAGCATCCCTACAGTCAAAAAGATGGCCCAAGCAAAACACAACCCTAAAGGAATTCTCCATTGTCTCGAGTCATCATAAGCGGACTTAGTTCCATAGGTCGTACAGTATCCCAAGAAAATACCAAAGGTAATAAACAACTGGAAACAACAAACCAAAGTTCCCCTCAAAGTTTTGGGAGACGATTCTCCAATAAACATCGGAGATAACACCGTGACACAGCCAACAGCTAATCCAGTGATAACTCTACCAATGACAATCTGGTACCACTTGGTAGAAGCAGAAATCTGAACTATAATACCAATAACATAAATAATCATGGAGAACATTAATCCGAGCCTTCTACCATAGATATCACCGACTTTGGATAATACAATACCTCCAACAGCACAACCAATATTGAACAATGATACGATTACCCCAGTTCTAACATTGGACAAATAATGCTCCCCATTAGCATCTACCATTCCAAATCTTCTTTTGTAATCAGTCATATTAACAAACCCAGAGATGGTACCAGTATCGAATCCAAAAACAAATCCACCAAAGGCGATTAAAAGACAGAAAATACATGTTGAAATATAATCCTTCATAGACTTTTCAGGCAATGAAGGTAAATTAGCTTCCAACTCTTCAGGACTTGGAACATGTTCATCAGTCTTCTTTGGATCCTCTAATAGAGAACCTTGAGGAGTTTGGGCGCTATCGTGGGAAGAAATACCACCAGCATCTTGAGATTCGGTATCAAGAACGGCTGGTTTCTCTAAAACTTCTTGAGCCATTTTTACTTCTATTTAATGACGAGAATAAAAAATGATACCAAAAGTACAAACTAGAAATATGCACGGGGACGGATAAATTTTTATTTAAATAAGTGGGCCAAGAGAGGAGAAAATCCGTCGAAAGAACGACAAGCAACATAACAAGAAACGACAACGGAAACTACTGACACAACAAGGAAAAAGAAAAAAAAAGCCTGAAAAAGGCTCGTGGATTATTTCGTCATAAGTGGACTTAATCTTGGTCATTATGAAGGTCCAAACAACTTAAAGCGTTATACAGAGCTACACATTCGGAAAAACCTTAGCGCAACATCAAGAAAAGCTGGAACGGAATAGTCAAATAAAGAAAAACAAAGCGCCAAATAGATCCTGGCTCATAGCTATAGAGGATTCATACTCCGGCAACCAATAGGAATCCAATCCGAATATGCATGGCTACATGATATGATACCTGGAAAAACTGTTTTAGGTAACTTCGAGGGGAGGAAAAAAAGTTTTTCCGATTTTTTATATGTCAAGCGGTGAAAACTCTATTGTTCTTTTGGTCAGTGGTTTTGAGTTTTTCCGGGTTCCAAGCAAGCTGATTCTCTTTCAACATGTTTTTATATAAATCGATATATTACTGGGCATGACCAGAGTTTTTTTTTTTTGAATCCGCATGCATAACCTATCTCCATATTAACATATAAAGACTACTACAAGATACCATGTCACGTAAACAGCTCTGCCCAATGAAACGGTGATTTAGTGTAAGATAAACTACAAGACCATATATTCAGCTCACCGACACCGCCTAGTTCAAATCCAACATCCAGACCACACGATTACTAAGAATAACCTGAACCCAACCAGTAATGGTCGTGTGAGCTTACGTAATCGATAAAGGGGTTTATGACGCCATTGCGTGCACCTCCAAAACGAGCAAGGAGTCATAAGGAAACAAAACTTTCTCCCTTTATCTAACATTAACACTTCCAAGGATAATGTTATTTACCAACTATTTTTTGATCTTTGTGACTCTCGTCACTGGATCTTTAGTCAACAACTTGCAAGAAGTGTTTGATTTCCAACAGTTTCAATTTCCGTTGAAGATTCAACAACATCTTGAAACTCAACATAGCAACAACCAGAACTTGGCTCCTATTTTAAATGCCGATAAAGTCGAAGATGTCATTCCTGACAGATATATTGTTGTTTTCAATGATGAAGTAGATGCTGAAACTATGGACTCCCATAAGGATTGGATTAATACCGAGTACAACTCCATGGTGAAATCTATGGATGATGAAGGTTCTAATATGGTTTCTGCTATCTTGAAGTACAGATTGAAAACCAATAAATTGGACTTTTTCAACATCAACGACGTTTTGAAAGGTTACGCTGGATACTTTAGTAGTGACTTACTTGCTTTAGTTCAAGGTAGTCCCTTGATTAAGTACATTGAAAAAGATACTAAAGTCAAGATCAACGAATATGATATCCAAAAGGAAGCCCCATGGGGACTTGCTAGATTAAGTCAACGGAAAGACTTCTCCAGCTCTAACTATGAGTTTGACAATGATGGTGGTGAAGGTGTTACTGCCTACGTCATTGATACCGGGATTAAAGTTAGCCATGAAGAATTCGAAGGAAGAGCTTCTTGGGGAGAATCAGTGGCTTTCCCTAAATTAGAGATCGATGGAAATGGTCACGGGACCCACTGTGCTGGTATCATTGGATCTAAGACTTATGGGGTCGCCAAAAAAGTCAATTTAGTCGCTGTTTCGGTGATGAATTTATTGGGAAGTGGAGTTACTTCTGATATCATCAAAGGGATTGAATTTGTGGTTAATGATCATAAATCTAAAGTTAGTGCTCTGAAAAAGGGATTCAAAGGATCTGTGATCAACATGTCTTTGGGTGGAGGTGCTCAAGACTCGTTAGATTTGGCCATCAATGCCGCCACAAACGCGGGGATTCATGTTGCCGTTGCAGCCGGTAATGATAACCAAGACGCTTGTGGATACTCTCCAGCTAAAGCCACTGGTCCTATCACCGTGGGTGCTAGTAATATCGATGATATGATGGCTAGCTTCTCCAACTGGGGTGGTTGTGTAGATATCTTTGCTCCTGGTGAAGATATTACTTCCACTTATATTTTCGGTGACACCGCCGTTATGTCTGGTACATCAATGGCTTCTCCTCAAATAGCTGGTTTATTAGCTTACTACTTATCCTTACAGCCAGATGTCACCTCAGAATTCTCCAAGGGATTGTTAGAGCCTGCTACTTTGAAAGAAAAGGTCGTTAAATTCGGAACCAAGGGGATCCTTAAGAACATCCAAGATGCCGAAACTCCGAATGTTTTGGCTTTCAATGGTGCCGGTAGAAATTTGACTGACTTCTGGAAGTTATAATCTCATCACGTCATTGAATAACGTGCCGGATATCACTGAGTGATTCTTTTGTTTCTTCTTTTTTTGTGTGGTTTTCTTTCCATTTTATACCCGCAGGTCCCTGATTTTCGAATTGGTCCGGCAGATGGCTAGGAAAACCGTTTGAGTTTGGTTTTTTGATATATACAGTTACATATAAATACAAATATACAGTTATATATAACATCCTGACTCCACGCTTCTCCAGTCTAATCCGATGAGTGCGCATTCATAAACAGTTCCTGTTGTTCCGCAACTACAACCAGAACTGTACTATATAAACCTGTGACAGTTTCTTTCGTTTGTGTTTTGGTCCTAGAATTAGTATTTTCGCCTTTTGTTGCCTTGGAACCTTCTTGAAGTAAAAAATACAGAATTAATATAGGAAACTACAAAAAAAAAAAGGATATTTCTTAGCATGCAAATTCGTCAAATTGTTTCTTTATTTAGTATATTAGCTACTTCTTTTGGAGAAAGCTCAGAGGAGTCGAGCTCAGGGGATTCAGGCTCAATAACTTCTTCGGAAGCTTCTACGGACGCCTCGACTTCATCTGCCACTGAAGTCTCATTTGCTAGTACTTTGGATTCGTCTCAGCTTCATTTGTCAAAACAGATCTATTTCTTCACCAACTTGGTTAGTGATGTCAGTAGTAACGCTGCCGACTACTTTTTCTTCCTGAGAACCGCCGCTATTGATATTCCTAAGGATTTTGGAAGTATTGCTGATAAAGTTAGAACATATACAGATGATTCCTATACTACTTTGTTAGCGGACCCTGACTTCGACTTTAATTCGTTCGCCGAGTTTGTCACCAACTTGAATTGGTACACTGACAGATTAGCTGTTAGTGGGGTCAATAATTACATGGTATCTTCTACTTCTTCCTCATCTGAAGACCATGGGAATGTTATGTATGCTCCTATTACTTTTGCATTGATTGCTGGAGTTATTGGATTGTTATAAATTTTACTGATAATATTTTCGTAATTTTATGGGATCTATAGGTTCTTAATTAATGCACAATTATTGTTAACCGCTCTGTAGGATCTCTTAGGGTAGGTGAAAGGGTTGAACAGTAGTTTTATGAAATATATACGAGTATATATGCCGGATCAGTTTATATACAGGATCGCGGAGATTATTTCGCATAATCTAACTGCTGAAAAAACTCGACCCACACAGGATCCGAGATAGTTTAGTGGCTAGAATAATCGCTTGTCACGCGGTGGACCGGGGTTCGATTCCCCGTCTCGGAGCTTCTTTTTTGTTCTCCAAAGCAGCATTGTCTCTTTTTGCTCTACTAATATAACGACTCCAACTACTTTCCCAACATCCCTACAGCATAATCACTAACAACAACTAACTACTATGGCTCCTACATCAATCTGTCAAGCCAGCATATTTCAAATTTCCAGTTCAAGAACCGCGCCTGTTCTTGCATGCGCACCTAATTAAGGTACCATTTCTACTCTGTTGAAACTACCATCCCTATTCAATAGTCGGTCCCCACCTCTTTTGGTTGTAAAAGTAGCTATATTATCAACTAGAAGAACTTTCCACCCAAATATGAGTCAAAGTCAGAGTCAAACGCAGAGCCAGAGTCATCATCAGACGACTAATCAGAATCAAGCTCAGGTACCATATCAACCCCAGTCTCTGAGTCATGGACAAAGTAGAAGTCCAGAGGTGAATAATGTGGACAGAAGACACCCCAGAGGTAGATTCTCCTGGGTAAGACGATTGATGCAAGGTCAGAATAGACAACATGATGGAATCTTGAATCCCGGAATGGCTAATAATCCCAACGTAGCGTATAATAGAGGATACTATAAAACCAATCAACGAACAGGAACAAAAAGCAAAAGAAGAAGCAAAAAGCCAGCTTCCTCCCATGAAGGACCCAGTCAAAATGCCGGCAATTCATCTGACAATGACCAGGTTAATACCAGTCTAGACAGTCAAGGATATTCTAATGATGAGGAAAATGATAGTAATACTGATACTGAATTTGATCATGATGATAATAGAAGCGGGTCTTATAACAGTGATCAAATTACCGAGATTTCAGATAATATCAGTACTACCCCCTTGAAATCCATTGTTTCATCACCATCAACAAAATCCCCCTCAGTATTAAGCGGGGATAATAATCAAGATACCCATAGCTATAATGCTTCTACCGCCGAAACATCCTTAGCCCCATCTTCCCATTTGAATCCAAATATAAACAGAGACAGTTTACCTCCCCCAGGAGGCGATAGAGACAGCGAGAGTATCGTGACCTTGGCAAGTTCATCTAGAAGACTAAGAAGAAGATCATTAGAAACCAACTCCTCTACCGCCGGTATTCCTCCCGCCAGCATTATGGAACGAATCTTTACTCAACCTACTGCCAACAATTCCGCCTACGCTACTTCGGGATACGCCAACAGTATGAATCCCACCGACAGAGGAAGCACTCATGAAGATGTCAACTCGTACCGAGATTTCGATTCGCAGTCGAGTGTACCTGAGTCTAACTAATCAAAGCTGTCATGACACAGTCTACCATAAAAACATAGTGAAAACCAATAAAATACACCTATACACTTGTAGTATCATATACTTTATATAGCATTGTTCCATCCCCCATAACCTTCTTAATACATGAAAAACCCCTTTAACAACCCCTCTAGTTATTTATAGAAGAGCGAAATCAAAACAATACGACCTGCTCACGCAGAAAATAACTTTTGGTGATATCACAACATTCCCAAAACCACCACACAACTATCCACAATTGCCGGTGTGGTTGACTAGAGAGGTCTAGATCCTCATATAGATACACAGTCCAACTATTTGTTAAGTTTTTAAACCTCGGGTTTCTACAGTTACTATACAGCACGGGATATACCGGAGTTCTTAAAGGGTCTTCATGGGTGCGTTCGGACATGGGGAATCCTCTATGGAAGGAGAAGTCTACGTGCAAAAGTTATCGAATTACATTAAGCGGAATGAAGAAGGATTAGCCAACGGACTCTTGTTATTCTCCAAGAATAAAAATAGTTCCAAGATAAAACCGTCTAGACTTAGTTTTAGTCTACACCATTTGTATTATGTTCTTGAGAAGATTGACAATTCATCGCTAGGGGTTGATATCGGTCCTCTTAACATTCGGTTGGACAATCCACATCATGAGCCGACGTTCATTTCTTTTATGGCCAATAATGCTCGGTCCTCCAAACACTTTGATAGTGATACCAAATCGATATCGTCGATAAATTCTATGAAATCAATTGTTTCCAATGCCTCTGTTTACTGGAGAAGTTACAATGGAAATATCTCCAAGGATCCAAAAGTCATTAATAAAGATATCAAATATCTCTATTCGTCATTTACCAAGATTCCTTGTTTAATATTATCACCCAAGACCAAGATAAATGGCATTTCCGGGTATGAAGAGTACCCTTGTGACACCTCGATCCCCATCCGAATGTTTAAGAATTTGCAAGTGTTGGAAATCAACGATTATGATCCTAATGAGATTTTTGGCTGGAACATATTGAGTGAACAACTACGGATCTTGATTATCAAAAACTCCAAGTTGAACGATTTAACAGAAGTATTGATTAATTTAGTTATTGAGGATGAGTCCAATAGAAATAGTTTCAATTCTATTAAAACTATAAGGAGAGCCAATACTTTGGAAGTAGATGATCATGAATCTCAAAATAATGCATTTAAATACCCTAATCGTCAAAGATCTTATACGTCGACCACTACCAACGGGACTCAATTGACCTCCTCATCATCTAATGGAGCTGGTACTTCATTTAAAGATTATGAAAATGGTCATGGCAATTTGACTCGTTTGAATGAGATTAAAGATTATACTTTGAAAGAGAACAAATGGTCATTCTTGAGACAGTTGAGTGTTGTTGAAACTTCCATAACTAGCATAGCTCCAGATATTTTTGCTCCCTTGTCCAATTTAGTCAAATTGAACCTTTCAAATAATTTATTAGATGCAATTCCCAACGGATTAGATCAATTGACTAATATCAAGTATTTGAATTTCCTGGATAATTACATCACTACCCTTGCAAATTTACCCAAGAATTTGGCTCATTTGACCACCTTAAACTTGAACAACAATAAAATAAAGAGCCTTGAAGGATTGGACAATTTAAAAAACCTAGAGAAAATCGATTTAAGAAGAAATAATTTGGATTCCATCAATTCTTTGAAACCAATCTTATATTTGTTCATTAAAATCAACGACCGGTTTACCAATATCTACTTGAACCAAAATAAACTCCCCAAAAGTTTCCGAATCGATCTTTTCAACTTGATCAATGGGATAAAATACAAAAATAATTTCAAAATAGATGATTCTAGACCCGGATATTTCGAGAGCGCCATGTTGTTGGATAACGAGGCATCGATCCGGAATTTGCATAATTTCTTCAAGACAAACTCTGTGTCCAGAAACAGTTTAGACTTGATCAACTCCTTATCGAATTTGAATCTAGAAGATGACACCAGACCATTCAACCCATTGGCGAATAATCAAAATTTAACCAACGGTTCTGATTTGCATAAACTAAAGAAGTCTACTACCCTAAATAATGTGTCTGAGTCCAAGAATAATCCTACCAGTATCGTAACTCAAGTCCAGGTAACTGCTAGAATGAGCACCTGATTCATTTGTCTTGTGTTTGCATGTGTATTTTGTAGATATACTGTATTAATGTATTATACCTTCGCTTTGATCTACGTTATTTCATCTGATCAATTGCGCTACTCTTATCAGCCGGATCAGTAGCAGCTGATAAGGTTTTGTGTCACTTTTTTATTTGTGAACCCTCGCTAATGCGAAAAACGCATTTTTGATTCTTTTTGCAGCCGTATCACAATGAAGTTATATGTATTGACAACCCTATTGGGTGCCATCTCGGTGGTGTTGGGGTTGAATGTAGGAATTAATCCCAACGTCAAGTTTGATAATGATATGCTTTTTCAGGAAAACGTCACCGATGATGTTTTGCAAAAGCGAGGATTCCATGAAGATGCGCCTTTGTTCTATATAGAAGACCGCCATCCAGGAGAATTCTTCTGGTCTGAGCCGTACTATCCTTCACGTAAGTCTTACCTCTGCACAGATATTACCATTTAACGTTACTAACCCATAATTGTCAGCTCTTGGAGGCAGATTGGACCATATTTGGCAGAAAGCGTATGACAAAGCCAGAAAAATTGTAGAGAAAATGACTATTGTAGAGAAAGTGAACTTAACTACAGGTACTGGGTGGGGTTCTGGCCCCTGTGTTGGTAATACTGGATCAGTTCCGAGGTTGGGAATTCCCAATTTGTGCTTGCAAGATGGACCCAATGGAGTTAGGTATACTGATTTTGTTACTAATTTCCCCAGTGGGTTGGCAGCCGGAAGTACTTTCAACAAAGGGCTATTATATCTCCGGGGTAAGGCAATTGGTAAAGAACATAAGCTTAAAGGTGTTCACATGGCCATGGGTCCTGTGATTGGCCCTATCGGGCTAAAGGCTGCTGGAGGAAGAAATTGGGAAAGTTTCGGATCTGATCCTTATTTACAAGGAATTGCTGGTGCTGCTACTGTTGAAGGGATTCAAGATGAAGGGGTCCTTGCTATTGTCAGAAGTTTGGTCGGAAACGAACAGGAGCACTTTCGCCAAGTTGGAGAATGGAATGACAAAGGTTTTGATAAACTTCAAGAGTCAATCAGTTCTAATATTGGCGATAGAGCAATGCATGAGGTTTATTTATGGCCGTTTGCTGATACTATTAGAGCCGGGGCAGGTGGTGTAATGTGTTCTTACAACCAAGTCAACAATACCTATGCTTGTGAAAATTCGTACTTGATAAACTATTTGTTAAAGGAGGAATTAGGGTTTCAGGGATTTGTGGTTTCAGACTGGGGAGCACAACATTCAGGAATATATTCCGCTTTGTCAGGACTTGATATGACAATGCCAGGAGAAATCTTTGATGATTGGTTGACAGGTAAGTCATATTGGGGTCCATTATTGACTAGGTCTGTCTACAATGGTACATTTCCTCAATCTCGTTTGAATGATATGGTGACAAGAATCATCGCTCCATACTTTGCAGTTGAATCTTTAACGTTGCCCAGTGAAGATGATGTTCCTAACTTTAGCAGTTGGACCCATCATACATACTCTCAGAAGTACCCTTATCAACATTATGGGCCAATTATTGAACAAAATTTTCATCAAGAAGCAAGACTGAAGTTTACTGAGGAAATCGCTTTGAATGTAGCCAGGGAAGCTATTGTCTTGCTTAAGAATGATGGCCACAATTTACCAATTGATAAGCTGGATGGGGTTAAACGATTGTTTATTGCCGGAGTGGGCGCTGGAGCCGATCCAAAGGGTTTCAACTGTAAGGACCAAAGATGTGTAGATGGAGTGTTAACCTCGGGATGGGGGTCTGCAGCCGTCAACAATCCATATGTCATCACTCCGTACGAAGCCATTGCAAAAAAAGCCAGAGAAAGAGACATGTTGGTAGATTTCAGCACTGATAATTGGGACCTAGAGCGGGTGGACGAAATAGCTGACTTTGCAGACATGACAATAGTAGTGGTGAATGCTGATAGTGGAGAAGGGTTCATTGAAGTAGACGATAATTATGGTGACAGACAAAATTATTCTCTTTGGCACAATGGAGATGAGCTCATTAAACACGTTGCTGAAAGATGTACCAAAACAGTAGTTGTCGTCAACTCAGTGGGGCCCGTCAATATGGAAAAATGGATAGAACATGAGCATGTAGTAGCAGTATTGTACACAGCGCCTTTAGGTCAATATGTGGGACAGGCATTAGCTGAAGTGCTTTTTGGAGATGTCAACCCATCAGGGAAATTGCCCTTTACCATTGCCAAAAAGAAGCTGCATTATGTTCCTATAATTGATAGTTTAGCTGAGAGCACCGATCCACAGGATAATTTCGATAGAGACATCTATCTTGATTATCGATTCTTTGACAAGCATAATATCAAACCCCGGTTTGAGTTCGGGTTTGGTTTATCATATACCAAATTCCAACTAAGCGACTTGAAGATCGAAGAAATAAATTCTCCTACAGAATACCTACCATACCCAGAAGAATATTTGCCCATTTATAGAAACATCGAAGATGATATTTGTGATCCTGAAGATGCTTTATTTCCTCATGAAGAGTTTGACCCAGTTCCAGGGTATATTTATCCCTACTTGTACAACGAAAACGTGCAAACTTTACCAGATGACGAAGAATTCGATTACCCTACTGGGTATAACCAAAAATATAAATCTGGGCCACCATTAAGTGGGGGCTTTGGAGGTAACAGTGCCTTATGGGAAGTGTTATTCATCGTGAAAGCTAAAGTCAAGAATATTGGGAAATATAAAGGTGGATACCTGGCCCAACTCTATGTAGAAACACCCAGCACCTTAGTTGGATCTCCCCCTAAAATATTGAGAGGATTCGAGAAAGTGTTAATTGACAAAGGAGATACCGCCTCAGTGAGTTTCAATATCTTGCACCGGGATTTATCCATCTGGGACGTGGAGTCTCAACAATGGATCATTCAAACCGGTACATATAAGATATATATTGCTTCATCCAGCAGGAAAGTCGAATTGTGTGGTGAGATCGATATTGGGATGTAAAATCCCACGTTCATGGAGCATCCAACTGTTTCAGGTGCCTTCAAATACATGAAGGGGGAACCTTGCTAGCCAGGCATAATAGCAAAAACCAGAAAAAAAGAAAAATACGTGCAACATTAACCGCAAAATGATCGACGTGATTACCCGTCAACCTAGGATAGCGCCATTATTAATCGAATAGCAGCTGAATACACATACCAGTTTGTAGCAAATGTACAGCCTTGAAGCAGCCATATAACAGTAAAAGCCAATATGCGCTTCAATTGTATAGCCCCTGGAAGCCCCTTTTTCAATCTTGTGGTGCTTTGAAACCTTTTCAGCCAGGCTGCTGCCAGGAACTTCATACATTTTCTAGGCCATCTTCCTCTTCTATGGACTAAACGCCCCAACTTCATTTGGCCACGGCTAAGAAATTTCGGATCAATTTGCGCTTTTGCATTTCGCAATTTGCAGCACGGTAAACTAAAATGGTGAGAAATATGCACAATTGTGTCAAAGCATAAACCCCTACTACGAAATCTTAAATAAGCCTCGGAAAATGTATGAGCCACTTGCGCCGCTCGATATGTGGGAGCTCTTGTCTCCTTATTTTCTTGGATCAAATCTGGACACCTCAGTCGACTCACGGTTAGTAAAGAACAAAAAGCTGCTGAAGACTGTTGAAGCATAAATGATACAACAGAGGGGAGAGAGGGAGTGGTAAAAACCCGCCCCTCTTTTACCTAATTTGAAGTTTATTCGCTTGACACACTTCCATTGGCTATTTGCAATAAATCAAAATTCCTGCAGTGTCGATTTGAATTCAAAAATTACGCAATTTTGACTTTGGATATCTGCACATTGTGATAGATTAAAAACGTCTTGGCTCCTAAGTAACTTCGCCTACCTCAGGACACCCGCCTAGACACTTTAGTGGTACCTTACAAAAGCCTATTTCCAGCCTCCCTCACAAGGGCCCTTATATGGTGGGGCCACCAGGGACAAAAACTAAGCAATAAAGATGAAGATAAAAGAAAGACAAAGCTTAAGTCAACCGTTATGCTCCTGTTAGAATTTCTTTTGTTGCTGCAAATACCTAATTGGGTCTTCAATATATGTTACGGAAGAAAGGAACCACAATTCTTGTTTTATCAATGGCTATCTTGACATGGCACCGATATATTCCGAATATTAATGGCTATCTTGCTGTATCTCGGCAATACTTTGGATAAAACCTAACATTTCACTGTCAAATTAACTTTAAGCAAAGACAAAAAAAGCGCTAAATTGAATTCATATTGCAAAATTATGGGCCACACAGTTCTGGAATACTCCTAGATCCAATAGGAGAACTGTATTGCAATGTAGCTTAGTGATCGTCCCAGCAACTCCGATATCCACAAGGTTACCCACCCCCTGCAAAAATGATATAAGTAGTTCCCAAATTCTTTTTATTATTTTATTTAATCATCGAGGTATCAAAATTCAATATGCCACCCAGTCAATCTAGTCACAAGAAAGAGAAAGTTGAGATCAAAGTCACTGAGCTCAATAGACATGAGCTATCAGACAAACTAGGAGATTCCCACATGAATATTCTCCCATTGAAAAAATTGTTAATTGTTCTAATGGCATTGTCTCTATCAATGTTTTTATCATTCGCCGACCAGACAGGTATTACCGTTGCGCTTTCAACAATTGGAAAAGACTTGGAATGTGAGACAACTATCAACTGGGCAGGGACTGCTTCTCTTTTGGCAAATTGCGTTTGTCAAATTTTATTCGGAAGATTATCCGATATCTTTGGAAGAAAGACAGTAATGATAACTTGTTTGTTAATCTTAGCTGTGGCCGACTTATGCTGTGGGTTTGCTCAAACCGGTACACAGTTCTTTATATTTAGAGGGTTTGCTGGAATTGGAAACGGAGCCGTCAGTTCGTTGTCTATGGTTGTTTTGAGTGATGTAGTAACCTTGCAACAAAGAGGGAAGTTTCAAGGAATATTAGGGTCTAGTATTGGGATTGGAAATTCTGTTGGGCCCTTTATTATGGCCGGGTTTATCTCTTTCTATTCCTGGAGAGGATTTTATTATTTGATGGCACCATTGCTAGTAATTGATTCTGTGGTAATATATTTCTTGATTGAAAACAAAAAGAAGGATCAAGTGTTGACCACCAAACAGAAGTTCCAGAAAATCGATTATTTAGGTATCTTGGCTGCTACCTCAAGCTTGATCTTAGTGCTAATTCCAATCAGTGGTGGCGGTTCCACATATGCCTGGAACAGCCCTTTAGTTATCGCTATGTTGGTGGTAGGTTGTGTTGTATTCATTGGGTTCTTGTTGGTGGAGTGGAAGTTAGCTCACTTGCCAATGCTTCCTTTGTATTTGTTCAAGAACATGTCCTTGTGCTTGTTATTGGGATCCAATTTCTTCTTCGGTATGTGCTATTATGGCTTCTTATATTACTTACCCTATTACTTCAACATCATCAAACAAAAAGATACAATTCATACCTCAATATTTCTATTACCATTGGTGTTAACTCAAGCATTAGGATCAGTTGTATCTGGACAAATCATCTCAAGGACTGGTCACTATATATATGTGGTCATTGCCGGGTATACCTTGTGGTGTTTGGCCAACGGGTTATTAATTATATGGGATCAAAATACTCAAGACTGGGTCAATGTCATTGTACTATTGATTATGGGTATAGGAGTAGGCTTCACCTTTCAACCTACAATGGTGGCCTGTCAAGCTAAAGCCAAAAAGTCTGACCGGGCCGTGGTTATTTCAACCAGAAATGTTTTGCGGTCTTTCGGTGGAGCCGTCGGTATTGCTATTGGATCCACTGTTGTCAGTAATTCATTATTGAATGAAATCAGTAACAAGGAATCTTCCAACACCTCAATCGCTCAAGAATATTTTGATTATTTGAAGCAGCACATCTACAGCCACATTGAAACTAGTAGCTTAAACCCCAACCAAGTATCAGAAATCATCAAAATGTATGAAGCAGCACTAAGAAACTATTTTTATTTATTAGTGCCCTTCATTGGAATTTGTTTGGTATCCTCCTTCTTCATCAAAGACAAAGGCTTGCAATGTATCGATGAGCTACCACCCAAGCAAGATTTGGAATCTTCTGCTTCTTCTGCCGTTACCCGTTGAACCCTTTACCAACTTGTTTATCAAGTATACTTCACCAATTTCTTTATCAATTTCTTTATCAATTCTTATCAAGTTTCAATATTTTTCAATTCTACCAACTCATTCTTTAGTTCAACTAGCTGACTACACCAGCTCCTCGTTTGTTTTTCCAATTTCTTGGTTCCGTAGCAAATAAATTCAATATATAAATGTTCCATCAAATCGTAGTTGCTCCAAATGTGTCATATACAGAATTAAACTAATTTCAGGTGTCATTTAAAGATAAGGTTCACTAGTAATCGCACTCGCTGCTAACTTTCTAGCCGACTGGTATTGTGGAAGTAATTTAAACGGTTCGGCGGCCCAGGAGGCATTGTGTACCACGGGAGAAGAATTCATCGGCATTAAACTCTGAACATGAACATGTATAGTAGAAAACCCTTGTCTCGGAGTGGGGCATTCAATCACCGACATACTAAAGATGAGGATTTTAGAGCCGGAAATTTCAGAGATAGAGGAATACTAAAGCCTCGGAGTACGAATAAAAAACCCCGAAACGGAATTATCAATAAGTTGAAGACGTTTTTCAAAGGGTACTCCTTGCAAGAGTATGAAAATGGCATCAATATCGACGATCTTCAGGAATCAGTGAATTTAAAGACTCCTAAAAGATTGCGCTACGATGATGAGATCAAATATGAAGCAGCGCCTTTACCTGATTTGAGCCGATCCAATAAGAGACTAGCAGAACTCAAGGAGGCTAACAAAGGACCCCAAGTGCAATTGGGTAATTCTTCGGCCGATAAATCACAACTTGATGGATATAGGTCGCAAATAGACGGCTACAAGTGGGAATTAGTCCGTAAAGATGAACGAGTACGGGTTTTAGACCAATCTAGGCATCAGCTACACCTCGAAAAGCAAGAGCTTAGACATAAACTACAACAACAAGAAAGAGAAAATCAGGAGTTGGCTGTTGAAAACCAACAATTGAATCAGCACCTAATTGAAGTCAATGGGTTGAATCGTGAATTAAATAACAAATTCGAACAGCTCAACCACGAGTATGAACTTGTACAGCGAGAGAACAACCGACTAGTAAGTGAAAATAATCGATACATGGCAGAAATTCAAGACCATAAAAAGGATTTTCTCCGATTACAACTTCAATTGATTGAAAAAAGCTACCAAGTAGAAACCCATGTATTGCAAGATGAATTTGAAAAGTTTCGTCTTATATCTCATCCAGAATTTGAATCTCATTTGGTCTATTACACCCAGATCAGTAGTAAGCTAGCAGACTACCATAACTTTTTCCACAAATACCATCAGATAAAACAGTCCAGCGCCTTGAATTTGACCATGAACCTCGATCTCATAAGCCGTGAATATGACTATGATTCTACAATAGAGTTAAGAGAGTTGATTCTTAAATTGCAGGAAAAATTAAACCAGAACTTTGAGAGGAAACTAGCCAAGGCACAAAAACCGTCTAATTCATATGAGTCTCGAATCACCAAACTCACCAATCATTTAAGCATGATTCACCAACTTAAGCGTCGGTGTCTAAATCTTCTTCAATCGCTCGATGAGATCATTGCAATATCGGACGCGTATTAGCAAAATACGCGCGTCGCACTCCAGTTCATTATATACTCTCACAATAATTCATAATATACTATCACTAGCTTGTATAGATAAACACACCTTGACCTTATAATGGAAGGTAAGTCTTTGCCTGTTAAGTTGCAACCTTCGAATCTCCGGCCCATTGCATATAGGATCTTATCCAAGAAACATGGATTGAATATTCAAACTGATGGATTGAAAGTGTTAACCGAAACTATAAGCTATCGATATGGGTCTGATTGGAAAGGTCCTAAATCCCAAGAATATTTAGAGGAGATAGCCAAAATATGGAAGAATCAAGATCGAGGATTATTTATTGATGGCAATGGTTTAAAAGAAGTAATTAAACATTTGAATAATGAAGTATCTAAAAAGTCCCAATCACCTGCTCCCGATTCCAGTAATGATGAATCCAACAAGGAGAATATCGACGACAACAACTTGGTGGCTGATACTGTTGATGACGACATAAATTGGGAAGACTTCTTCCAGGTGAAAACCCCCAATGAACAACCTAACTACAAATTTGATAGACACAGAAAGCAATTTGCCCTCCAACCTAGACAAAATTTGTCCCATTTCTTGCAAGCCAACGTGGACTATTTCAGTAGTCGATATAATTTGATCAGAGATCGGTTATCGAGAAATGAAGTCTTCCAAAAGACCAACTATCAGAGTATTTCCAATATTATGGAGAAGAGGAAAAATTATGAAATCACCATCATCAAGAACATAATTGGTAAGAACGGGTCTTCATTTATATTGTTTGGTTTATTACTGAAGAATATCCGTGGCAACTACATCTTGGAAGATGCCAGTGACTCTATAGAATTGAACTTTGACCAGGCAGAAAAGTCACACGATGCCTTTTATAATGAAGGAATGTTCTTGATTATTGAAGGAATCTATTCCCAATACAACGAGAATTCCAACAACGGGATTTTCCATGTTGTCAATATTGGTCATCCCACGGTCGAGAAACGAGATGCCAGTATGGAACATTACGGGAATTTGGACTTTTTGAATATCAACAAGGAGAATTTAAGCAACCATAATCATATTAACAAGATTGCTAGGCCCTTCAAGAAAAAGTTGGTGAAACTAGAAAAACAGTTGATCAATAATAAACTTATAATTCTAGGATCCAACTTATACTTGGATGATCTTAAGGTATTAAAGGGATTGAGGAAATTCTTCAATAAGTTGGAACTGGAACTTATTAATGAACCTAGTGAAGTCAGTAATCCCATCAGCTTAGTATTGGTAGGATCATTTACTTCCAAACCTATAAATTCACATAATTCATCGGTATCAACCATATCTAATAGTGAAAGCTATAAAAATGATTTCAACAGTTTGACCAATATAATATCGGAATATCCTAACATTGTCAGCTACATTAAATTCATATTGATTCCAGGACCCAATGATCCTTGGCAGTCTACCTATGCATTAGGAAATTCCAATATTAACTATTTGCCACAGCAAAATATTCCTAATGTATTCTTGAATCGATTGGAACGACTCCTACCCAAGGGACATTTAAAAATCGGCTGGAATCCTGTCAGAATTAATTACTTAAGTCAAGAAATCGTGATTATGAAAGACGATTTAATAAGTAAATTCAAACGGAATGAGATCCTTTTAAACCATGAATTACAGAATAATGATAGCGCAACCACGGTTGACTCTAATGACCCATCGAAAATAGCTAGTGACATACCTCTTCAAGTCAAACAATCAAGAAAATTGGTCAAAACCTTATTGGACCAAGGGCATTTACAGCCTTTTAACAAAGATTTGAAGTTGATAAACCCTATTTATGACTACAGCTTACGTCTAGAACCTATTCCCAACGTGCTTATTCTCACTGATGCCAAACACCAGAACTTCGAAGTGAATTATAATGGTTGCAGAGCTATCAATTTAACCGCCGCTTTGACAGATAATTACATCAACTACGTGGAGTATCATCCCGCCAACAAGGAGTTCAAATTCAAGAGAGTGTATTAATTAGTGTGTATAGTAGAATAGAATATCTGCATCCTATTTTTTCCGGCTGTTGAGACTTATAGCTCCACTATCTCTTCTTGTTGTAATACTCAGTTATATTCAACTAAGACTTTGCAGCAAAAATTCAGCGCGGTGATAATTATAATGATTTGATGTCTTACACCCAGCCATCAACCATGGAATTGTTCAAGCAGAAGCATCTTGAATATATCAAGACTCTAGATGATGAAACCAGCAAGCAGTCTTATGAACATTGGCTACTGGAACATTTGAAAATGAATGGATTATACTGGGCCATAACAGCTCTTGTCACATTGAAATCTCTTGATATCTTGCCTAAACAAGAAGTGATAGAGTTTGTATTAACATGCTACGACGAAAAGTCTGGTGGATTTGGTGCTTATCCCCAACATGATGGACATATTCTTTCCACGTTATCAGCATTACAAGTGTTGTTGATATATGATGCATTGGAAGTAATAGAGGATAAGCGAGACCAGATCGTCAAATATATCAAGAATCTACAATTGCCAGATGGCAGCTTTCAAGGTGATTCTTACGGGGAGACCGATACAAGATTTGTTTACAACGCTTTCAGCAGTTTGTCTATCTTAGGAGCATTGGACTCAGAGGTTATTGATAAAGCAGTCGAGTTCTTACGGAAATGTGAAAATTTCGATGGATCGTTTGGCATGAAACCAGGTGCAGAAAGTCATGGGGCTCAAGTATTTACAGTTCTTGGTGCATTGAAAATAGCCAATCGATTGGATGTTATTAATAAAGATAAATTAAGTCAATGGCTTAGCGAACGTCAAGTGAAAGGAGGAGGCTTGAATGGAAGACCAGAAAAACTTCCTGATGTTTGTTATAGCTGGTGGATCGTATCCCCATTAGCTATTCTAGATCGACTTGATTGGATTGATTCTAGTCAATTGGAATCATTTATTTTATCGTGTCAAGATCCAGATCAAGGTGGATTCAGTGACCGTAAAGATAATCAAACTGATATCTACCATACCTGTTTTTCAATTGCAGGTTTAAGCTTAATTCTTGCCGATAAATATAATCTTGAACCTATAGATCCTGTTTACTGCATGCCATATAGTGTGACTAAGAATATTAGGCAATGGCCCTACGATGGCTAAGCACGCATATCTCCGGCCTGGGTTCGTAAATCACTGCTATCCCTGCATTAGTGTTCCCTTCCTATATATACTAATGTCCCTTTCGGCTTCCCCCTTCCGCCCCCTATACACAGGCCAGCAATAAATCGCTACGGTTTGGGAAATAAGGGATTTTCAACTATTGTGTATAGATCTGGCACCATCGACGAAAACCAGGCCATAGATCTGCAAATGGTATCAAAGAGGAAAAAAAGGGGGGTAGATCAGACAACAAGTATAGTATATAGAGCATGTAGCAATAGAGTTGCACACTAAATCGTAGGGTGATCGACAGGAAACCGCAGCCCAACATGTAATTCGACGAGACGACGATCTCACCAACAGCCGAGTTGGAAAAACAACCAAGTTGGACCAAAGTAAATAAACCCCAGCGTCTCAAATGGTGATGCCAGAACAATAATAAGGCATTTTGAACAGACGATCGCGACCACCAGACAGCCACAGGGCTGTAATCGAACGAATAAGAGGTGACACAAACGTACTGGCAATACTTGTATTGACTGAAATAATTTAACCCTATTGATGCAAATGAAGAAAAAGAAAAACTATACAATAGTTACAGCTACTGAAATAGCAATGTATGATAAAGATAAGCCGTAATGAATTGGGATATATCCGAAATGACCTGAAATGAAATAAACCCGTATTAACCCAGAATTGAAATGAAATGAGGAGGCTAAAATGAATGACAATAGACCTGTAACAGTAGAATATGACTAATAATTATACCAACAAGTAAAACAAATAAATGCCGTTGCATTATACTGTGCCAGAGTATAATAGGAACAAATTGACAATATGGACAGACAAGCAACATGTTCCCTTAGCTCCCCGAAATCCCTGGCAACTAAAGAACAATAAGTTGCCAACCGCTAACAACAGACCCAACAACCACATTTCGCAGTGACCCTGTATCCAAGAACAATAGGTTGTACATATTGAAAACAGGTTATGGCATCGAAACTATTGTTACAATAGTATATTTTCACCTGTTACAGTATCACTCTAAATTTAGTTTAAGATGTAATTTATAGAATGATGGGATTTCTTATTGATTTTGGGGGATGAACTTGCAGATGAAATTGATGAGCTATGACTGTGGTTGGGGCCGTGACTATGCATGTAGTTGTGATTGCTAGTAATGGATGAAATTGAAGATGCACTGGAGTTAGAACTGATGGAGGAAGATCTGGATTTCTTGTCTATAGGAGTCTCAGATCCATTCGCATTGAGGGACGAAATGATTCTTCTCCATCTAAATTGACAGGCATTGGGAGTTCTATCATTGAAAAAGGTCGAGATATCTCTCCATCCCAATTTCTGCTTTTCTTTCAATTCTCTTAACAATTTATCTTCTCTTTGGGTCCAAGTAGTAGACAGCTTGGTTTTCTTTTCGTTCATATTGTTGTAGTAATAGAACGGCACTTGAAAAGGTACTGGTACTTGCTGACCATATGGCATATTTTGTAAGTTATGCTGACCAGGCACCATTTTAACAGGACTCCCATATTGTTGAGGTGATCCTTGTGGCAATTGCTGTGGGTGCTGGTATTGGTGCTGATAGCTTTGTGCTTGGTTCATTTGCAAATGTGGCTGCAATTGACTATTGGCAGGCGTTGCCATTGGTGATGTGTTTTGTGGATAGTAATAAGGATACTGGTAGTTGTAAGGATATTGCTGATAGACACTCATGTTTAAGATTGAATAATTAAAAAAAAAAAAAAAAAAAAAATAAAAAGAAAGGGTGCTAAATCTTTTATAAAAAAAAAAAAAAAAAAAAAAAAAAAAAAAAAAAAAAAAGTAGATTACAGTTATCGTTGAAAAGATTTGCTAATAGTTTAATCAAAGAATGGAAAGGCTATTAGAGCTAAAGTCGAGAATTAAGGCATTTTGCCTTTTACACCCAAACCGGACATAATCAGCTGTTACAACCTTGAAACAAGCGATGGGACGAACCGTGATAAATGCTGCATTAAGGTTTGGGCTATATAACTGACGATGGCTGCAGTAGTGCACATAAACTGCATTCCGCAACGTTATATTAAGGGGATCTATGGTGCCTTACCAGTGGTGCCCGTTTATCGAACCCAGTTATGAAACCAAGAACGGATACTCTATTGATCTAATATCATGCACAAATTAGGTTAAATAAAACAATCAGTCCAAATTCATGAGTACGTCGCCACTTAACAATAGGTGCTCGTCTTGTTGGGTCAGAAAATATTCCCTCTTTTCACATTCTCTCTTGCGCGAGACCCTATTGTGTCTATAGAAATTGCCGTAGCTATTATACTCCCTTCCTTTGTTAATTGAAGGGATCTCTTCGTCTTTGACTAAAATTTTCTCTTCTTACACTTGAGCTTTATCTTATCACTGACTAACCCTCTGTCATGGTGAATTAAAAAAATAGTGGTTTGGTTGCTGGCCAATTCGTAAATCTTTTTGACCAGCGATGAGATTCTGGGGGAGCCTTTCATCCCTTATTTTTTGATTTTTTTTTTTTTCCTTTTTTTTTTTATTCAAGCTGTACTTATTTGTCTAACTAACACTATACTAAACTATATTACTTCTGCTAGACACCCTTTCTTCTCCTATACTGTTACCTCCATTCATATTCTCCTTCCTTGAAACATAAGTTTCCTCATTCACGTCGTCTAACGTTATGAAACAAGTTACATACTAATATTTTCTATGCGCCTGCATGCGCACGCATGAGGTAAATAACCTGCGTATAACCTTAAGATTCAAAGATCTGTAATGAGTTGTAATGGATTGTAATGAGTTGTAATGGATTGTAATGAATTGTGTCCGGTTATGATTCCCAATCCGGAATGTGGACGTCGCAACCGCTTGTATGGTGTATGCTTGTCATTACTCTTTTGAGTGATTAACTACTGCTACCCATAGCATCAACCTAGAATCTAGACCTTAGCCTCAACGCCTTGATCCTCAGTCGAAAACTTAATTTACAGGACCCGGTAACCGGTAACTTTATTCAGGGTATCGGTTTTATTGGTTAAGGGACGCTTATGTAAGCCGATATCATATGAAACAAGTGATAGAATATTGTATTCACTATGTAATAATACAAAATAAAAGACACCTCTTTATACTCCTGATGAACCGAACTTTACGGCCCAATCCTCGTATTGTGCTAAACTCTCGTACAGGACACTGGGCTTAATATACTTCAAACTGTTGATGAAATCTTCAACATTTATAGGCCGAATACTCTCAGTAGGGGTACTCAAGAGCAATTCTCCTAACGATCTTAACGGCCCCATAGCACTGTCTTTACACAAAGCAGTAATATCACTCCCACTAAATTTGTCGGTGAGTTTAATTATCTCCTTGAAGTCTTCGTCACTTATAGTATTATTCTGATATTTCAATAATCTTTCAATTTGATGCCTTCGAGTCTCTTCTTCTGGTAATGGAATATACTGTCTTTTGACAAATCTTCTCCGTGCAGCTTCATCTATGGACCATGGTAAATTGGTTGCACCTAGAATCAATACTTGATGTTTTAGTTCATTAGCGTCATTTTCTTTCGTGGTGGAACTACTTAATTCACTCCACTGAATTAAAAATTCATTCTTGATTCTTCGGATACTTTCGATTTCTCCTTCTGATCTGGACCCTAACAACGAATCGATTTCATCAATAAACACTATACTAGGTGACAACTTTTTGGCCAAAAGAAATAATGCTTTAACCAATTTTTCACTCTCCCCCAAATATTTAGACGTAATAGAGGATGAAGTGATGGAGAAAAAGGTGGACTTACTTTCAGTGGCCACGGCTCTTGCCAACATGGTTTTCCCAGTCCCGGGAGGACCAAAGAGTAACATACCTCTTGTTGGCTCTCTCAACCCTTTGAATAAATCCGGTCTCAAAAATGGGTATACAACCGCTTCTTTCAAGGAGTTCTTTGCTGCTTCTAACCCTACAATATCTTCCCAGTATACTTCATCACCATGGACCACTATGTCGTTCAATATTTGTTTGGCACTAGCTTCATCTATTCCTCTAACAGATTTGATTATTTCGTCTTGCACCTTAGGATTCAATAAATCCAGCATATCCAATTCCTCCTCAGATTCTACAGGACTTTCGGGCTCTTCAGACTTCACTCTAGTGGGTTTCTTAACGGCAGTATTGTTTTTCGGTGGTGACAGAATTGGTGACGGGGTATTGTTTGTCTTCTTCTTTTGTATAGGAATATAGTTGTACTGAATATTCGGTTTTTTGGTATTAGTATTTGCAGAAGCTCTTGGTTTGGCAACCTGCTTTTTAACCACAATCTTTTCCTTCTTGGGGGTATTTGTTACCGAGCTTGGATTGGAACTCGGATTCGAATAGCTAGACACCGCTAAATTATTACTGCTCTTCTTCATCAATCGGTTGATGTTCATGGGTTTAGGTTTGTTATACACATACTTCTTCTCTGTGGGGCCCTGTGGTAAGTCAGAAGAGGACGTGTTTTTGTCACTTCCAAGACTTAACGAAGGTCTTATGTCAGGAGAACTAAGACTCTGATAAACATCCAAATTGTTAGGTTGCAAAGAGTTTCCATTACTTCCAGGTGTGTTGACATTATTCTTATTTCCTGGTATATTATTCAATGAGTTGTTACGGGAAGACTCACTATGCATACTGGATTGTCTTGATTTGGATGGGAAAGGTTTTAATGCTAAATTTTCCATGGAATGGCTCATCTGGAAATAATCATTTGTATCTAGGTCTATTAAATTAGGAGGTGAATTCAAATCTGTGTTCTTGACCCTATTTCTATCACTATCGTCGATTTTCTCCCACCCAAAATCCAAATCCTGATCAAAATCATCAAATAATTCATCTTCTTCTTTGTTATACTTATAATCATTGCTGGGAACAACGACTTTGGGTTTCAGCTGCCATGAGACATTGGCGGCCGTATTAGCTTGTTTCTGGGTCCTTTTAGTAGTAGATGATGAAGATGACAGAACACCTCCTCCAGGTCTTAAAGACTTCAATAATTTCTTCTTTTGTGGATTATTATTGCTTAATTGTCTCATACCTCCATTGGACCTCAACGAAGGTACAGACATACTGGAATGCTTATTGGACCCATTGGCGTTAGGATTATAAACCGGTGGTTTTTCTGTTTCTGATTTCCGTCTTGCTAACTCATCCATTCTTAATTGTACTCGAATCAAGTGCTTGACATTTTGGTCTCTAATGGATTTCAATTCATTATATACAGTTACTTCCTCGGGACTCATCTTATGCAATTGTCGTTCAAATAACTCTATTTTGAATAAAAGCGACGTGTGTAAAGATTTCCATCCTTTTAATGCATCCTCCAATCGATTATCTTCTTCTAGCGTCAAATTCTTGATTGTCAAGTTGCAACAATCATTATAAGTCTGCTGTAATTCTTCCCGGCTTGTCAACTGAGGCGGTTTCTTTCGCTCAAACATATTCTTATGTCTATATGGCAGTTACAGGTCTTGGTCTGGTGGTGTTCTGGTGATGTTAAATGCTAGACTCTGTACTAATGATCTTATGGGTACAAGGAACTTCTCCGACTTTCTTAACTTTCTGACAATCTGAAACCCTCAAAAATACGGATTTATTGCTCTATACGCTCAATCCTTCCAACTAAACCAGTAATTTGACCAAGCAATGCTACTGATTCTTTGCTAGAACCGCTGTTTTAGGTTTGAGATTCTTGCGAGCGCTTATCATGGGCAAGACGGTCGTGGCGCGCGGCCAATCTACAGCCAGTTCCTAATGACTCTGGGGAAATCCTAATGATGGTCCAAGCCTCTTACGGATGAGAAATTAGAATTACTTAATTAAATATTAACTATAGAAGTGAACAAAGCTGACCTAAAAGTTTGGAATATTCAATTCCAACGTTTCTCTTTGGTTGTCGGGAATAGGAGCGGAATTTTCAAATATACAGCCGAAGTCAACCAACAAGAGACCTAATACCTCCAAGGAAATATTCAAGGTGGGAACAAACACAATGCTGACATTTCGAAGGTTCATTTTGTTGATATGATTATTGTTGACGATTTCTCTTAACAATTTGAAGATGATGTAACATAAATCATAATTGACTTGGGGGATGTGATTACCATTGGATAAGTATTCTTTAAACATTAATGCGGTGGATGATGTGGCTCCATGTCTATTGATCATTTGTCTCAAATCATTGTAGGCCTTGTCGGTGAGTATTGGAGAAGGTAGTTCTCTTAAATAGGTCTTGAATAGTCCGGCTACCGTGTGGATATCTGGTTTCAATTCACATTCAAATAAATCAATATCGAACTTCTTATTGAACATATCCTTCAATTGTCTTATGGTGGAAGCGGATCCACTCAAACGGAAAATCCCCTCTTCATAAATGGCACCGGCTCTGATCAAGAAATCAATACATCTATAACAAATACTTGGAATGGATCTTTCCAAGAATTTATGGTGGGATATTTCATATGCCTGGAGCACATCTCTTCCAAAGATCTGTTTGCTCATATTTTCATCCAATCCCATTCTATCCAAGTACAGTTGGATGCTTGAATCTTCATTTCCATTGCTGCTCTGACTATTGACGGTAGTATTTGGATTTTGAATTTGGGTTTGTGAGTGGGAATGTCCTGATTGATATATTTGATTTCCTCCCAAATTGCTATTACTATTGTTGGAATGATATCCATAAGCATTTGAACTTGGTGGTGATGTAATCGAGTTGTTTAATTCACTGTCAATGATATTATTTTGATCAAACATTTGATTCTGGCTGTTATTACCAGAACTATTATTTTTTCTGAATGGAAACAAGCTTCTCTTCTTATTCTTTTTATCCCGTTCTTTATCTTTACTATCAGAAGACCTGTCAGGTTCAACGGTTGCATTTGAAGAATGCAGGGGAGCTGGTGATTTGAATAGCTTATTATTATGGGATGAAGAACTTTCAAGATCATCCTGATAATCTACCTGAGTCCTTGGAGTGTTGAGTAATGTACTATCACTGGCATTAGTAGTCATGTTTGAAGAAGAGCTTGTGTCGTCTGCGTCGAATGCTGGGGAAGTTCCCTCGTTTGATTCAATCAACATGCTGACCCACTCATCTCTTTCGGTATCGGTTTCAGCACAGAAAAAGTGTTTGGGGATGGAAGACGATAACTTAGAAGTCTTGTGACTCTCCATAATCAAAAATGCATGTCTATAGCCTTTATCTTCGGCTACGGAATCGCTTGATTGTCTTCCAATTTGACAATTGACTAAATTGATCTGCTCCAAAAGAGTACCGCCAGGCAGATCATACAATTCCAATTGAGGTCCATCTACTTGACACCACCTTATTTTCCAATTGGTTCCTAATCCCTTGTATTTTCTTACCAAATAACCTTCTTTTTTGGCTCCACTTTTGAAGTCATCTAAAGGATTGACAAAGTCCAATGACAAATACTTACATATCCTGAATAATATCAAATGGGGGATGTGGGGCATTACAAACAATGTGTTAAAGTAGTTCTGTAGTCCGCTTCTTCGAACGTCGATCTTATTAGGCGTGCTGGAGAAGAATAATGATTTGTCAGGTAAAATAGGAAGACCAAAATATTCCACTGTCGGACGGATTTCATTGTCAAAAGCAACCAACTGATTCAAAGATTTTCTGATTCTCCACATTTCCTTACCACTTTCACGGTCATTAATAGTCAACGTAATGTGCACATCGTCCAATCGTTTGGTGGACGTGGAACTACTTTGACCTTGGGAGTTTCCATGACTGATGGTGCTAGCAACATTAATAGCAATAGCTTGAAAATCCTCTGGCTTGATGAATAATCCATCTTCTTCTTGCTTATCTTCATTGGACACTTTTCTATTGACCAGGAAACTAGAACCACTCTTCAAATTCTTATTGGAATTCATTCCTCCTCTGGAGTTGTAGACCGAGTCTTGCGACAAATAGTCATTAGTTGTACCTGGAGTCCTCAAGGAATCACTATCATATCCAAACCCTCCATTACTGTACCCAGTTGCAGGAGAAGTCTGAGAATATTGTGACGGTGGGATTGCTGGAGAAGAAAGGTTACTTACTGGTTCATCAAATTGGGCCATATTATTTCCGTTGTCGTTATAAAACGCATTTGGAGTGTTTGGAACCTCTTTGAAATCTTGCTTTCTTGGTGAATGTATCTTTGAGTTGTGTTCTTGAGATCCTTGGGGTCCAGGGTTTATAGCTGCTGGAGACCTCAAACTTTCATTGCCGTATTTATAATTGGGTGTAGGAGCATCAATCCTTAAGTTTTGAACATTCAAATCCCGGAAGGTTTTACTGTGTGGCATTGCAGCTCCATTGGGTGAAAGTACGTTACCTCTACCCTCACCGGGCGATTGAGGCAATGGAATTCGAGGAGGTTCATTACCAGATTGATGCGGTGAATTGAACGGTGAAGCAGTAGCCTGAGACCTTTGAGGCGATATAGGGTCGCTTTGGTTGCGAAGGGAGTCAAGGGGTTGATTATTAGGAAGCGGTTGTTGCAGATTCAGCATTTGGGGTTGAGGAGAATTGGATTGTTGAGGTGTTTGATTTTGCATAGTAGGAGGAAGCTTAATCCTTGATTTATACGATTGGAAGCTTCCCGTACTATGATTCTGATGTTGAAATATGCCTGATTGGCTGTTATTAGGATTCGAACTTTGGCTCATGCTTTGATTAATACTTCTATTGGCACTATTCTGAGTTTCAGCGGATCTGAACGGGTGCAATGAATTGACGGACTTATCATGATCTTCAATTTGACTGCTTCTGTTACTAAGGGCACTTTCAATAGCAGATTCCTCAAGTCTGTCGGCTGTTTCTTCGTCAATCGTAGAGTCATTGTGCATCATTGGAGTCTTTTCATCTTGAGTATCATACTGGCTATTGTTTTCACGGTAGAATCTGTCAGGCTCTTCAGTAGAGTAAACTGACGACCTATCCGATTGAGGAGTTGATAATTGTGATTTCTGAGTTGTTTGTGGTGATGTTAGCGTCTGCAAATGATCTTGTTGTGTTGTTTTTGATCCCGACGTTGATCTCTGGCTCAGCTCTTCAAAATGGTTCTCTATAGCAGTAGACGCCGATAAGTCGCCTATAGACGTCTCTGACTTTCTCAATGAATTCATTGATGCTTCCTTGGATAATTTCTTGGTCTCCTTGGTGATATCTCGAGAAGTATCGGTTGAAATATCTTGAGAATTTTCCATGGATAAGTCTGTAGGAGAAGCTTTCGACAGGGCAGAATTAGAGCCAGAAGACTTTTGATCCTCTTTGAATTCAGTATCTTGGGTATTGCCATAATAATCATCTAATTGTAAAGGTTCATTACTCTTTGATATCTTTAATCCTTCATAATTTGGTTCAAGATCTAAAGGATCCAACTTTTCTTGAATAGTTTTATTACTCTCTGCCGATTTCTCCTGGTCTGTAGGTTTCCTTCTGGCTGACCTTAATGGTATCCCTATATCATCCGAAGGAGAATCGGGTTCTGTCTCCTTACTTTCCTTCTTCGATACCGGCTCTTCTTTCGATACCGGCTCTTCTTTCGATACCGGCTCTTCTTTCGATACCGGCTCTTCTTTCACCGGCTCTTGCTTCGATACCGGTTCTTGCTTCGATACCGGTTCTTTCTTCGGTTCTTTCTCGGGTTTCTTGCTGGCAGGTTCTTTATCAAGATTAAGGTTCCCCTGTAAGCTTTGAATAAGTAAATCTTTTCTGGCAAGCGTGGACTTCAACTCTCTAATTTCAAATAATAATAATTCAATGTACTGCCCATCGGATAATTTGGATCTATCAAAGTCCGGATGTGATGGTATATCTCCCATGTTGTGAATTGGTCGATAGTTAGGATATAAAAGGTTGTTGGGAGCTGTTCCTATAATTTATTATCAACAGGCGTGAAAGAAATAAAAATGAATGTGGGAGTATCTCACTTTCGAACCCTTCGTCTTTTTCCAGTAATGAAATGTGGGTGTATAAGTCTCTGTGAGCCCGTGACAAAGTAGATGTCTGTTCTTTCGAAGCCTAGGACCAATATGGTTCTCCACAACCGGCTATTCAGTGATGAACCTCGTAGTGGAAGTTTCAGATTCTTATTTTCCAGAGAAAACTGCGTACGCGTATTCGGAATTAACTATGGGAGTTTACTATGGGAATTATGGCAATTTACTAAATACTAACTGTGTTGCTGCTGTTGTTCTTTTTCTGCTTGGGCCATGGCCAACTTCTTGAAATAGGAACGGGTATGGCGTGTTTTAGCGGCGGTGTCTTCGGTAAGCACCGACTCGGAATCTAGTAACTCTTGAACCATTCTATTAGGAGGTGGGGCCAGAGCAGCGTTTTCTTTTGCAAGTTCTTCGGTATAGTCATAGATGTAGTTACTAGGTAAAATGGCATTAGGACTCATGGCTCTTCCTAGTTTGATCACCTCATTGGCCCAAACAGTAACATCAGTCTTGGGTTGTCTATAGGGAAACCAATTCTTCTTACATCCTTTAGTTAACTCTCTCATGACTTGTTCAGATCCCCAAGTGGAATTCCATAAGTTTGAGTCTTCTTCTTTGCCGGTCACATTATTGGTTAATCCAATTAAATGAGAGAATACTCCAGTACTTAAAGCCCCGTCGGAATAACCTCCTTCTAAAAATGATAATATTTTACAATTGTGAATCTTGGATAATTTCACTACATCATTAGTGAATTTGGAATAGAAGGATGTGGGTACGTTGATTCCGTGTCTCTGCATTTGGGGGTTTTCATATTCAGAAGCATCAAACCCGGCCGAGATGATTATCATTGGCTTAAATGCCTTAGGAGGTTTGGCCCCATTTTCTAATCCGGTTCCAGTACCAGTACTGATTCCTGCGGTCTTTTTGTTGATTAGGTATTGCTGAAGATCGATTTCATACTGTTTTTTAGCCTGATTCAAAAACTGGTTGACTCTATTCAATATCGATACGTATTTGGTTTGATAGAGTTTGTAGAAATCTTCTTCGTTCGCCCATTTCTGTAGGTGAACATTCCAGATATTTAAATCGTGGTCCATAATACAAGTAGATGCATTCTTAATATTCTCTTTGGTGGCATATCCCAATTCGGTAGGATAAGATTTGATATCATGTAAGGAGAAATATCCCACTTTAGGGTACCGGGCAAACCGTTTGCCATAGTCGTCTCTTGGTTCTGGTTCGGGATCAAACTCGTCGTCTGGTTCTTTACCGAAATCTCCTGTGAATCCTGCTCTTTCCCAGCATATATCTTGAGACCCATCACCATGGTGTAAATCAATATCCAAGATAGCCACATGACTGACATCGTAATTTTCAAATGCATATTCAATACCTATCTGAACATTATTCAATAAGCAAAATCCACTGGGCAAACAAGCGTGGGAATGATGACCTGGTGGTCTAATAGCCACAAATGATAAACTATAATTCAATTCAAATAACGAATCGATCCCCGTTTCTATGGTCCCAATTACACCTTCTATGGCATTGATGGTTTTAGGAACCAAGTAAATGTCGCCAGTGTTCCAATCTTCGGGCACTTCTAAATTATTAGCTAATAACTTCTCGTGACTCTCTAAACACAATTCATACAACTTTTTGGGCCAATTTTTCCCGTGAATTTTTAATACATGTGACGAGAAAATCGATCCTTTCTTGGTGGAGTTAATGATCTTATAGAAAAATGGGTACATGGTCAAAGCAGACGCTATCCCTATACTAGAAGCCAATAGTCTTTGAGGTCTTTCAAATATAGTGGATAAATAAGACTTGGTGACCCATTTTCTTCCAAATGCATGTTCCGTAGAATACGGCGATAATATTACCAACGTTTTGTCGGTGTCTTTTCTAAACTTGGGGGATTCTCTCTCGATCTGAGGGTTCGACCTTAAGAATTCAGAAAATGCAACAGTGAACTTTGAAAGTGTCCGGTCAATGGAACTTGAAGGTTTGAGGATTTTTTCATATTTTTTCAATTCATCATTAATAGTTTCAGATATCGAGTTGGAAGCAGACCTTCCCTTTTGACTCGGCGTAGGAGTAGATGAAGGACTAGGACTAGAGCCTGTTCTGGAATGGGAGTGTAAATGAGACTGAGAGCTCGATCTTGATCTTGAAGAAGAACTGGAACGGGACCTGTTTTCCTTCTCTTTCTCTCGTTTGACTTTAACTGCATCCACCGGCTTCAATTTATTATTCCTTTTGCTTTTGAATTGAGTGATCTCTGGCTCTTCTTCTTCTTCCTCTTCCTCCACATCAGCTATCTCACTTACAGCCATACTCTGGTCTCTCATATACCCAGTATGATTGTAGTAGGTTGTATGGGCCATAGATACATCATCGTCGAAATCATTATTGGTGGACTTGATAGTTAAGGTAGTCTCAAATTGTGAGATCAATGATTCCTCACTGTTATTGTTATCTTTCAATGTTTCTTTCAAAGACATGCTGATACTAACACCCCTCACAAAACCAGCAGTTGCTATGAAAAGCTCTTATAAATAGTACCTAACCCGTCTATTTCTTTGTTTGGCGAAATTAGTCTATAATTAGTTCGCTTAAATCAAATCAATAAATCACAATAACACCAACAATTGCCAGACGTACCTGTCACCAATTTTCGCAGCTTCAAAACTATTTTAGCGTGTCGTGTTTGAAATAGTATGACATAAGCAGGAGTCAATATCAGCAGCCATAATATAGACACCAGCAGCTAGAACTATACAACAATGGAGCCTCTACTAGATAACTGTTACATATACATATCCACTTCTCGGGATAGATATCATAAAAAATATGCATTATATACTATGTGAATTTCTATTACATTTGTTCATCCTTACCGAATAAGGTGGGGTTGATCTCTTGTGCCAATCTGGGGGTTTCTCCCACATTATGTCTTCTCTTCCTAATAACATTCTCTATGAAAGCTTCACCTGCTTTGTATGATGATCTTACCAATGGTCCACTGGCCACATATAAAAATCCCATTTCTAACGCCTTATCTCTCCAGAAATCAAATTTCTCTGGTGTTACGTAATCCACAACCTTCATGTGTCTTTTGGTAGGTCTCATATACTGGCCAAAAGTCACCACGTCACAATCTATGGCTCTCAAGTCTTTCAATGTTTGCATGATTTGGTCATCAGTTTCTCCAAGTCCAAGCATCATAGATGTCTTGGTAATCAATGAGGATTTGGTCTGCTTAGCTCTCTCCAACACCGCTAAACTCTGCCTGTAAGTAGCTCTTCTATCTCTGACGTGAGGAGTCAAAGCCTCTACAGTCTCAAGATTATGTGCATACACGTCTAGTCCAGATCCAGCTAATACATTAACCATATCCAAGTCTCCTCTGAAATCTCCTCCTAACACTTCTACCAAAATCTGAGGTGCTTTTTCCTTGATCTTTCGAACTGTTTCTGCCAAGTGGTGAGATCCTCCATCCACAAGATCATCTCTATCAACGGTCGTTAACACCACATAACCTAACCCCCATCTACTGATAGCTTCAGCTGTGTTTTCAGGCTCCATAGGATCTGGTTTGGCTGGTGTTCTATTGGTCTTTACAGAACAGAATCTACATCCTCTGGTACACGTATCTCCCAACAACATGATGGTAGCCGTGGCTTCTGATTTCTTTCCACCCCAACACTCTCCGATGTTAGGACATTTGGCTTCCTCACAAACCGTAGATAATTTTAATTCTCGTACATCGTCTTTCAATTTATGGAATGATTTCCCTTTTGGAATTGGTACCTTCAACCATTTGGGCAATCTTTGATTGGGATCTTTTCTGGCAAGTTCTAGAGGATCTGCTGATGCATTGGCAGCATTCCCACTAAGAAAATCGGCGAAAGAAGGTCCCTTGTTCAAAGTATCTGAGAATATTGTCTTCTTCCGCCTGTTCTTAGGAGCGCTTTCTTCAGAAGCTTTATTCGTGTTCCCATCTTTGGTGGTGGTATTTTCGGTGGCAGCCTCGGTGGCGAGGTATCTTAAGGGTGTATACAGAGATCTGGCTCCATGCTGAGCTAGTTTGACTGTACTTCTAAACATAGTTTATGCTTATCGGATGATAAAGGGCCATTAAATTTTCGACTGGTGATGGCTCTGTAAGCATCTTATGCGCGCCGAGCAGGAGTCAAAGACGAGTCGAGACGGGTCTGGACGGGTCATCATACTCTCGTCGTAGTCCTAGAGTAGTTACAGCAGTTAAGGATGACTCGTCAATGTAGTTAGGATTGAATATATGAATTAAATATTATGTAATACAGCTTACCCAAAAGATTTTATAAAAACTACAGTATGAAAAGTCCATGCAAATCTGAGCTCAAGGTGACAAGGCTCTTTTAACAACCCAAAAACCCAAGGTATAACTAGGTTCTTGTACTGGATTCTTATAACAACCGGTGGACGTGGTCATCTTTAAAAGGTTCCAAGTTGTCTAAATTGTCCCACCACTTGAATAAAAACGTTTGGCAAATTAATTTGAACCATGGAGTGAATACCAATTGAGGATCATTAAACATCGACTTCAACTGGTCCTTATTGACGTATTTATAATCTCTTACTTCATTTAAATTAGCATCAATAGTGACGCTTTTAGCTTTGATCACCAATATATAGTCGATCTCATGTTCTCCCCACTTGGAACTGTCATCTCCACTGGCAGATTTATAGTGGATTCTGGTTAAGAAATTAAACGCATTTAAATCAATTTCAGCAGCAGGGATTCCTAATTCATGCTCCAATTTTCTTTGGGCAGCAATCTTGGCTCCGTTAATAGCTGCCGATAATTCGTTGATATTGGCATTATTATCATTTCCTAGTTCGCTTTTAACTGCTAACGGATGAGAACAACAAGTGTTGGTCCACATATTAGGAAAAGTGATTTTTTCATCTGCTCTTTGCTGCAATAATAATTCGTCATTTTCATTGAAAAGGAACACAGAAAAGGCTCTATGCAATAATCCTTCGTTGATATTATCCATCAAATGACATAACTTTTTAGTTCCGGCCCCCAAAGGCTTGTCGTTGTAGTCCAATACAATACATAATTCATCCATTAGTTTTATTTGTTCTTGGTTGTGGCCCTTAAATACATCGGAGTCCCCATTCAACTGTTCTTGACTCGAGTTCTTAGTTGACACGCCTGAAATGTTTTGGATCGGAACTATCTCGTCCCATTTACTCAAAATCGTTTGCTCATCAAGTTGTTTTACTAGCTGCTCGTAGCTCATCTTGTCTTTTTCTGTAGCGAAAGTACTCGGCGAAACGCTTTTTATGACTAGTTAAAGATTCTTTTAACCGTGTTATGACTATCTAAAGCCTCTTGTTTCCAGTGTGGTGTTTCAAGTAGTGCTTCAACTATACAAGATGTATAATGTTGTCTTTCAAAGCTATACGAGCAGAAAAATCGGCGCGATCTGAGCAGATCAGAAACGGCGTAAGAGTTGGTCTTGGTGTGGACACTACTTTGACTTAATTAATTGTATCAGCATTAGTTGGTTTTGATAGAGAAAAGTCCTGACCACATACTCGATATCTTCAATACACGTACTACTGCTACTTACTGTTTACTATCCATCCACTCTACCTATACCCCTTTACTTCTTTTAATTCCCATTTAGTTCCACTCGCTTCGAGAAAATCCGTTTTTCTCGACGACTATGCGAACAGCATACGCCAGTGAAAAATTTGGCGGTGAAAAATTTAACTACATAGATCAAACCGGTTTTATTTGTTTGTTCATCTCGGAGTTTTCGTTTGTGCCATTTGCATTGTGTAAGACGTAACTAAGGGTTACAAGACCAACAGGAAAGTAGGAAAACAAGAAATAATGGCTACTGTTGCTGATAAACCAAGCGCTCCTTCTAGCGGAAGAAAGTTTATTAAACGTCCAGATGATTCGGTTATGAAGACTGAAGTCAGCAAGTTAAGAAAGGAAATGGACAAACTTGACTTAAGTATGAAAGAGTTGGAAACCAAAATTTCCAAGATTTCTGTTGACTCTGCTACTCAAACCAAGAGACAAGAATTGCAAGACCAATTGAAACAATTATCTGCTCAACAAGGTAGCATCAAAAATGAAAGACAAGCTATCATGGAACAGATCAAGGCTGTTGACGCTCAATTAAAGAGAAAGATTACTGAAATCCAACAGCAGACTTCCAAAAGTAACTTCAAGACTGTCAAGGATATTGACAACAGAATTGACTATTTGGATAGTTTAGTCGATGGTGGAGAATTGAAATTGGCTGAAGAAAGAAAAATTGTGAAGGAAATGTCTCAGTTAAGAAAAGTCAAGAAAGATTTCGGTTCTATTGAAAAGCAACAAGAATCTATTGATGCTGATAAAAATAAAATCGCTGAATTGAAGAAGAAGTTGAACTCTATACAAAATAAAGAAGTTCAAGCCAAATATGAAAGTCTTCAAAAAGAATTGGACGAAATTAAAGGTGCCAACAAGTCGATCTACGATAAAAAGAGTGAATTAATCAAAGCCAAGAATGCTTTAAGAAAAGAAAAAGATGCCAAATACAGCACCATCACCAAGTTGAAGAGTGAATTCAACAGTGAAATGACCAAGTTCAAAACTTTATTGGCCCAGGAAAACAAAAAGAGAGAAGAAGAGTTCAAGTTGAAGGAACAAGAAGAAAAAGCTTTGAAGAAGAAACAAGCTGCCGAAAAGCAATTGAAAGAAGCTTCCAAGCCTGCTTTTGAAACTGAAATTAACTCTATTCACAGTTTATTGAAGTACTTCGACCCAGAATACGTTATTCCAAAACAAAAGAGCTCTACTGCTTTTGATGCTAGTAGCTCTTCTTCTTTCACTACCAGTAACAACAATATCAGAACTGTTGAAATGCCTTCTGATGTTCAAGTCTTGAAAAAAGAACAGGAATCGTTCTTTGCTGGATCTGGTTCCAAGAAAAGCAAGGGTAAAAAGGCTAAGTCTAAGAACTTCACTGTTCCACCTGATATTATCGTCGCTTTGGGTGACTTATCTATTCCTTTGCCTACCAAACAAGAGGAAGTTGCCAATACCATCACTACCTTGAAGGAAACTTTGGCTGCTTTGGAATCTAAGCAAGATGAACAAACCAAGGCTAACATCGAAAAGGCCAAGGCTAAAATCGCTGAACTTGAAAAGGCTGAAGAAGAAGAAGATAAAGAAAACACTGAACAAAAGGAAGCTTAAAAAAGTTAGCTCATTCGCTTTTAACATTAGCAATTGCTTAGAGATTGACCAAAAAATGACCATTTTGTTTTGAGACCTTATATATTATATCTGCCTCTTGTTTATCATTTATTTCTTCATAGTAGCCATTATTCGTATATATAGTTTTTTTTTCCTGAAGACAATAAAATGAAATAAAAACACTATCAAATTTATCGATCGCGATGCCGATGATGTGAAAATTTGCAACTGTTGAGCATCAATAAATATATAATATGGGGAAAAGAAAGACAGAAACGGAGAAACCAGTAGATAAACCAACCAAGAAACCACATAAATCATTACCTGAGAGGCAATACTCCATATGTATTCCATCATCCATAATATCGTCCAGTAATGCTAAAAACTTATCACAAATTACCCACATAGCTTATCAAGTAGCCAAAGCCGCTACTATATATGACATTCCTGAAATTATCATACTCCATATACCTCCTAAACAAGAAAGAAAAGACATTTCTGATGCTCAAGCCAATAAAGTGGTCAAGATTGATAAAAAAATCAAGTTTAATGAAGTTGACAGTGAGCCAGCATCAGAAAATACACCTGATAAATCTGACAACAATGGAGATGCTGCAAACACGAATGAAAGTAATTATGGATTATTTGAAAGTTTGTTACAATACTTCATAACTCCTCCATATTTAGTGAAGGCCATGTTTAAAAACAACAAATATGCAACCAAATTCAAATATGCTGAGAAATTCCCCAAATTAAGTACCTTACCATTCATGAATAATAACGATGTGTATAAGGATTTTAAGGAAGGTATCACCATAAGTAAGAAAGGAATCAAGACCAAAAAGCAAAAACACAAATTGAATGTCACCAGATTTGTTAATATAGGAGAATCTAAACCTCTTGAATTAACTCATGATGTTCCTGTTAACGTTAGAGTGACAGTTGATTTGAAGAACAGAAAAATCGTTTCTCCATTAACTGCTTATGGAGTTATTGGAAATAAATCGTCCTTCGGTTATTATACAAGAGTGGCTAAACAATTCAATGAAATATTTACTAAGAGCTCGTCCCCAAATGGATATACATCTTCGATGTATATAAATTGTGATAACTTCTATAATGCCAAACCTTCTTCCCAAGAATCCAACTATGAGTCCACAATTGCCAATCCGGACAATAAACAAATCTTGATGGTGTATGGAAATCCGGAGCAGTTACAGTGGGCATTAAAACAAGATTCAGCTATGAATTTGCCAGATTACACTCAGGTATTTGATAGCTTTATGAATGTTGCCCCTAACCTCAGGATAGAAGATGCAGTCATGATATCTTTGACAAAGGCATGCAGCTAGGATGATTGGTGTAAATTAATAAAAGCATAAGTCTGGAGTTGATGAGAAGAGAGCTGAGAAAAGATTTTATAAAAGTATAGATCTAAGAATATAGAACTTTAAAAAGAACAGATTTAGTAATAGTATAGAGCTTATACTAGTGTAGGTTTCAGTAGAGGCTTCATAAGAGTGAAGTTCTAACAACACTATACAATCCAGTAATCCTCCGTCAAACCTGCTAACATTAGTTCTGTTCCCATAGTGTATGGCCCATAAAGACCCCAGGATCAAATCTGGACCATTTCTATTTTTGGCAACCCACTCAGTTAAATGCGAATGTTTACAAAATTAAAAATTTTCATTTTCACAAATCAATTCTTCTTTACATTCGTTAACAAAGATGCAATTTAAACACTTAACAGTCCTTACCACAGTCTTTACTGCTGTGTCTGCCATGGGAGAAGTATGTAGAATGCTTTGGAGCTAAAAAATCGGGGGTTTTCCAGGTGCTAGACCGGGCAAATGACACCATAGTTCTGTTCTATCCGCCGTCGCAACTTGACTACACATGGTGATGTTTTGACGGGTCTGGTATTGGAATATGGCGGTTTTTGTGGGTCTATGACTCCTATATAACAGCTTTATTGTTATGGACCCTTTATTTTCAGCTTCTTCTTCGTCTACCATTATACTAACAAACATTTAGCTTGCCTTCAACTTAGGGGTCAAGGATAACGCAGGTAACTGTAAAACAGCCGAAGAATTTGCCAATGATTTCGATACTTTATCTTCCTACGCCACCACCATCAAAACTTATGCCGTGTCTGACTGTAACACCTTACAAGTTTTAGGTCCCGCCGCTGAAAAAGCTGGATTCAAAATGTTGGCTGGAATCTGGCCAACTGACGACTCTCATTTCGAGGATGAAAAGGAAGCTTTAAAGAACTACTTACCTTGGATTTCCAAGAGTACCATTGAAAGTTTCACCGTTGGATCTGAAGCTTTGTACAGAGAAGATTTGACTGGACAAGAATTAGCTTCCAAGATCGATGAAATCAAAGACTTGTTAAAAGATATCAAGGATAAAAACGGTGAATCTTATGAAGGAGTCCAAGTTGGATTTGTTGACTCCTGGAACGTTTTGGTTGATGGTCTTGCTCAACCAGCCATCAAAGCCGCTGATTTCACCTTTGCCAATGCCTTCTCTTACTGGCAAGGACAAACCAATGAAAATGCTTCTTACTCTTTCTTTGACGATATCATGCAAGCTTTGCAAGTCATCCAAACCACTAAAGGTTCCACTGACATCTACTTCTTTGTTGGTGAGACCGGTTGGCCAACTGATGGTACCAACTTTGAAAATTCTAACCCAAGTGTTGAAAATGCCAAAAACTATTTCCAAGAAGCTGTCTGTGCCATGAGAGCTTGGGGTGTTAACGTTGGTGTTTTCGAAGCCTTTGATGAAGCCTGGAAACCAAACACTTCTGGTACTTCTGATGTCGAAAAACACTGGGGGGTCTTTGACAAAGACAACAACAAAAAGTACTCTTTGAGTTGTAATTTCTAAACTGATTAGATTGTTGTTAGACTATCTTTTTCCCCGTTGATTTTCATTTAGTTCATTTCATACCCGGCTTTTATATAGGCTGTATAGTTCTTTAAAAAGAAAAAAATAAAAGTGCAATTTTAGGTTTCTCATATATTTCTAGCATAACCTTACATATTGATAAGAGATTTGGTGAAATACCAGTTACCTTTTTTGACATTAATTTACTTTTTTGCCATTATATTCTGGTCTACTATTTTAGGAAGCTGGAAGATGCATGTCTATGTAGCTCTATATGCCTCTAGGTTTATAAATGTAGTTTTACATTCACCTTTATATATACGTGGGAGAATCCTAGTAAGACCAGATTCTACTGTGTCATGAAGTTGCTGTTAGTGTTGATTCTTCACTCCTTGGTGTGTGGTATAGCCTCTATAGGACTTGAAGGGACTTGGCTAAGTAAATCCCGTACCGTTATTACCGGCCCTAATATATACGATCCTATTGATGAATTAATCTACGAACCAAAGCTTCCGGGAATAGCATATTCTTTTGATTCAAAAGGAAATTGGGAGCTGGCTAAATATCAAATCGGTTCTAATCCAAGAGACCATGGTTGTCCAACAGCTACTATTCTTTGGCAACACGGTAAATATCAACAAAAAAAAGATGGGTCTTTAATATTGCTGCCATATCCTTCTGATGGCCGCAAATTATTTAGTGATCCTTGTAATGCTGACGAAAGTATATACATGAGATATAATGAGGCAGAAATAATCAAACATTACAAAATAGAGTATGATTACTATGTCAGTAAGTATAAGTTACAATTATATGGGTTTGACGGGAGTAAAAAACAACCTCTATGGTTGGAATACAGTCCGCCAGTGATGTTGCCTACTGTGGTATTGAATCCTACCGATGAAGGAGAAAAAAATACTTTACTGAAAGTCAACAAGAGGTTAAAGCGGTCACTAGAAAATAGAACAGTAGTTAATTTAAAGCGGTCTGATACGTTGGACTCCATCGTGTTTCATGTGTTCTCGTTAACTGGTATTGGTTTGATGTTTTTTATCTTGAAGTTTGTAGTGGTAAATTTAAAGCCGGAAAAATCCCGAAAAAATCATGTTGATAATAGTTGAGCTATTTAAAGCAGAATTAAAGTTCGAATGGAATATTTTGCTTTGAATTGATAGATTTTATAAATTTGTATTTTTTGTTTAGAATATTGCACAGAAAGAAAATGAATTTTTGATCTGATAAGTGAGAAATGTGAAATTTGCAATTTTACAATATGTAAATATATACGAGTGTGAAACTATCCTTAAAAGAGTCATAAAAATCACCAAAAAATCACCAAAGAAAGACACAAGCATAGAGATCATAATTCACACAATAAATGAAGTATTTACTACGGTCTTCTATCCGAATTAGTATATCATCAAAATACATCCAGACTCCAACGCGCTCGTACTTACTGATAAAAACAAAAACATACATTTTTATTGATAAACAAGTCTAGCTTAATTCTTCGTGTAGTCTTCTGAAAGCTTTTGTAACTACACCTAATCCTTTAACAAATCTTTCAAGATCATTGTCTTCAATGGCTTCTTGTAAAAGAGGGAACACTTGACCAGCGTAACCAGTGTATCTTCCACTAGCGTAGATCATATGTTTGAACCATGGTCTTTCATGTAATCCTTTATGGTGGATAAAGTTTCTTTCGAAGTATTGCATCAACTTGTTTTGCTTCACAATATAGGCAAACAACTTGATTCTCTGCCCGAAAGATAATGAATCTCTATTTTCATATTGAAGCAAGAGGTCTGCACTTTTGGCGTCAAAAGTTGATGAGGTGTTTTGCAAAGCAAATAAGTCAGTAAGAGTGGTATTGACCAAACTTGCAATAGTAGCATTCAGATGTTCTTGCACATGATAAATAAGGTTTCCCTTGTGACTAGGGCAGAAATCCTTCTTCAAGAATTCACTGAATGGTAAAAGTGACTTGACGGAATAGTATCCATCAGTGTCAGTTTTAATAGATTCAACATCTTCGGGGGAATAAGTCAAGTATTCATTCCATAAAGATTTATCAGTGATGGTTTCAGTCAACCAAGATTTAGGAATTTTTTCCTTAACCATCTCGAAGTAGCTGAGCAAATAGTCAGCATAATCAGAGAGTTTAAGGGGTAAGACTTGGGATTCACTCAATTCTAATGCAACCAAACCTAAGTATTTGGCCATCAAATTATGATAGACAAAGTCCTTATCACCATATTCTGCCATCCAGTGATAAGAATCATAGTTAGAATGATAATGGTAAACAGGAGAGTCTTTGCCACCATCGAAACCCATATCAACAGAAGGGATTCCTAAATGTTCTAAAAAGACAGTATAATCGGATCCAGACCCCAAAGCACCAATTTTATCTCCGTGAGTATCAAGGAAATGGTCCAAAAGAGAACCAACACCTTCTTCAGGATATGTTAATTCACCAGCAACTTTCTTCAAAACATGGAATAATGAGGGACATCCTTCAAGACTCAAGAAAGGACCATTGACAGCAACATCGACATTCAAGTAAGCAACAACTTTCTTCTTCAACAATCTAGAGGCAAATTCTCCATATTCGGTAGAACCTAACAAACCATATTCTTCTCCGTCCCAACTCATTAACACTATGTTTCTCTTAAATTTGTAACCGGAAGCCTTCAATGCTCCTAAAGCTCTAGCGATTTCCAATAAAGCAGCAGAACCAGAGTTAGGGTCTCCAGCTCCACCTTTAATCCAAGCATCACGGTGGTTACCAATAATAATAGTTTCACTGTTGATTTCTCCTTCAATTTCCCCGTACACATTGGATAAAGTAGAAATATTGAAATCTTGTTCATTATACAAGTTCAATTCAACTTTCTTACTTGGACCCGTGTAATATTCAAAGCCTTCCAATTCACCAATCCAGTCTTTATCGGTCAATTTGATACCGTGTCCGTTCAATTTCTCCAAGATTGGTTTGACTTCTCTATAACTAATAGGAAGAGCAGGAATTTTCCCAATAGCATTATGAGGATCTACTCTAGGACATCCTGGTTTGGAAGCATACCCAGGAGTAGTTGGGTCTCCTGGATAAGCACCAACACCCCCTAAGAATTGAACACTACCCCTTTGAACAGAACTTTCCTGTCTTGCTGGACCGTTAGGATATTGTTCATATCCGTTAGCGGGGGTAATTCCATTATCATCACCAGGGTCAGAATAGAGCAAAACACCCACAGCACCATTATCTTGGGCGAATTTGACCTTCAAACCTCTAAAGATCTTTCCGTATCTAACAACAGCGATTTTGCCAGTTACATCAACACCTAAAGCTTTCAATTTCTCAAAATCAGTCTTGGTACCATAGTTAACATAGACATAATCAGCCGTGACATTTCCATTGGCAGCGTAACCTAAAAAGGTAGGGACCAAATCGTCACCACTAGTGGTTTCATCTTCTTCAAGAACATCTTCCTTCAATGGAGCCTTATATAAAACTTCCCCACTAGAACTTTTAATTAAATTCAAGTCATGGTCTTTTGGATACGAAACCAAGATTTCATATTTGTCAACCACGGCCTTAAATCCGTATTCTTCGAATTTTTCCTTTGTGAATTCGACTAACCCATAATTAGTACCAGCCAAATGTGGTTCAGCAGTGTATTTCTTAGACCAATTGCCAGCCAAGTTGGTTTCTAAAGCCCCCAAATACACATCCTTGTAGTTAATTCCTGCGTTGGTGGAGGTGAAGTCCATGAATATTCTCATACTTGACAAGCTATGAAGTAAATAATATCCTACGATGAAGCATCCGATAAAAATCCATAGCGAAGACTTTCTTCTTTGAGGTTTAGCCATAAAGGCTGGCCTCCCATGTTCTAATGGTAATTCCTTCTCAATTGCCATAGTGAATGAGTTTTCTTCCCGTATCAATTGTATTGAACTTAAAAAAATGTTTGCTAATTTCAAGCTTTTTAAAGGGGTGTCTCGCTATATATATGGATTATTGCTAAAAACCGTTTAAAGCCTTGGGTGCCATACACTATGTCATATCTAGTTCCGCGCCACAACTTAGGCCGCACATAATTCCGCTTATCAGTTTGACTCGTACCATGATTATTGATTATGAATAGGGGAGATTATTGTAGTGAAAAGGGTGCTTTTATGCTTTCATACGATTAAGCAAGTCATAAGTATTAGAATAGTACAGTTATTGGGCAAAAATAACCAGAAAATAGAAAAATTTGTTTTTTATGACCTTATGATTGTATATTGTGGTTTTTCGTGCGCATGTACGACTCCGTGGCCAAGCTGGCTAAGGCGTGAGACTGTTAATCTCAAGATCGTGAGTTCGATCCTCACCGGGGTCGGTAATTTTTTATCTATTTTTTTTGCAGCCGAATTGTCTATCTATACAATCTAATAAATATACTAATGGAACCACGAGCTAAGTATATTACCAGTCTTTGATTTCTTCTTCTTGACCTGTTCTTTGGAAGCTCCGTTTATTGTACTACCATTTGCAAGACCAGGCACAGGATCAAAAGGAGATGAAGGGTTCATAGACTCTTTATAAAGCATGGTGGTTAGATTTTTCGAGGTTTTGGACTTCTCAAAAGCAGGACCAGAAAATGTAGTACTAGTATTAGATTTAAGTGTTTTCAACTGAGGGTCTCTGTTTTCTTTATTGTCTCTATTATCATGAGTTGATTTGCCAGCATTGTCAATTTTAGTATGTGACGTATAATTGGATAGTTGGGTGGTAGATGGTGATTTGATTTGGGGAGAATTTAAGTATAGCGATTCTCTTCTTAGACTCCTGACCTTGTTTGACAACCCCTCCGTTTTAAGCAGGAGATCGTGTAGTTTTTGTAAAGAATCAGATTTTCTCATGTTATTATTCACTTCTGCGTGGGGAGATATTGGAGGACCAGCCTTCAACACGTCTCTCATACTTAAGAACAGTATGTCTACTTCACTCAATTCTGTTTCAAACTCATTATCCTCCGATTCTTTGGGTTCATTAGTACTCTGTTTCATATGAGTGGACATTCGATTTGAAAATGGTGTTGATGGAGGTAATTTTGAATATCTCTTAGACTGGCGTCTTTTACCTTCTAGAACGGCAATTTTGTTTTGTAGATCATTGATTGTGTTCTCATAGTTGATTATGAACAAGTCCTTTTCAATGTTGGATTTCTTCTCCAAGTGTAAATCATTCTCCATCAAGGCGATTTTCTCTATCAATTCCAGGTTAAATGAGGACAAATTCTCCAATTTGTTCTGGATTAGTCGGTCGTTCGATTCCATGTTATCATTAGCGATTTCTATGTCTACTACTCGCTGTTTCAACGTCCTAATATCGGTGTCGTACTTTAATTTCTCATTGTTGATTTGGTCGTCTAATAAATTCAATTGTAGCCTTATTTTCCTATTCGCCTCCGTCAACTCTTTAATCTGTACATCTTTATGGTTTATTTCTGTAGTCAACTTACTATTATTTGTTTCAAGAGTCTGTAATTCATCCTCCAACGCTTTCTCCAACTCTTTACTCGACTCTTGAAACTCCATAAGCTCATCTTCAAGTTCCAATACTCTTTGAACTATTTCATCCTTTGTCCACTTACTTAGCTCTTGTTTATTGCCATAATCGGTTCGACTGGAATTCCCGGGAGAGATCCCTCCACTGCTTATACTCATATAGAATACTTTTATCAATAGTACGTGTCTCTGTTTACTAGTTTTATCATTTGATTTGGATTGTCGCATTACTTATAAACGGCTGAAGCGGTGTATTCACCAAAAGAACGGTGATTTACCAACAGGTTTAGGACAGCAGATCCGAAGGATATAAGAACCCACAACTTCAATATGGGAAAATCAGCACTGCAGTGGGCAAAAGATTTGAAAATGCAGCCACATCCGGAAGGAGGATATTACGTGGTAGATTATGTGGCAGACCAAACTATGATTTCTAATGCTGGTAATACCGTACCGATAGCCACCGGAATTTACTTCATCTTGGAAGCTAATAATGCCTCCAATTTCCATCGACTTCAATCAGACGAGATGTGGTATTTCCATGAAGGTAATCCCTTGACTGTACATTGTATTTATCCAGATGGGAGATATGAACAAACCAAGCTAGGAAGAAACTTTGATGCTGGAGAACAGTTCCACTACTTGGTGCCAAAAGGAGTGATCTTTGGTTCTAGTTGTGACGAAGGGTTTTCCTTAGTAAGTTGCCAGGTGACGCCAGGATTTGTATTTGAAGAATTCGAATTGTTCAAGAGAAACGATTTGTTGCAACAATATCCTCAACATAGCGATATTATTCACAAATTGACTAGAGATTAATAATTGAAAAACCAATATATTTTTATAATTATCTATGCAACTATAACAATGCGTCTATAAATCTAAATATCACTTATGGAATTGAAGGATTAAGTAGTGGTAGAGCCTAAGCTTCATTTTGAGCTCGATTATGAACTTCTTGATTAGCACTGGATGAATTGTCAGTCTGAGAAAAATCATCCAATACAATTTCTTCTTCTTCTCCTTCACTCATTTCCATTAATGATCTAGATCTTTCCTTTCTTAATTGTCTATCGGCAGCCAAGGTTTGGGCGAATTTAGATCTCTTTCTGATTGCAGGTCCTTTCCAGTAGAAAACATAGATTGGGATAGCCACAAGAATAGCCACAAACCCTAAAAAGGTAGAAGCCCATTGGTAAGGATTAGACGAGGAAAAGTGTTTATACATAGGTCCAGCGTACATGGCGGAAATACCAGCCAAAACATCTCTGGAAAACCCGTTACCCCCGGTTGCAGAAGCAGAATATGGTCCGTAAGCTGCCACCATATAATCAATAGTGGACATATAAATGGAAAAGTTAGCCATAGCGATTAACGTCAAGAAGATGATTGGGGCAATCCATGGATTGTGTTCAGGTCCCATAGAAGTCCAAGCAAATCCAAATAATCCAATAGGTTCTAATGGGGCCATGAATAATAACAACAATAACCGTCTTTCGGCCACTCTAGCAGCTTCACCTTGAGTCTTCAAAATGTGGAATTGTCTCCAGATATCAGGAATATGGATAATATAAGCAATGATGTAACCTAAGATAACCGTACAGAACACCAACCCTTTGGTAAGAGTGGTGAATTCCCATTGATCAAATACTAAAGGAACAGATTCCATACACACGAAAATCAAAGCATCGGAGAAACCAGATAATAATGATAAGAACAACACAATAGGTTCAGTTAAAAACATTTCAAATGGTCTCTTCCAGATTTCTAACACTTCTTTAAAGTCAATACCATTACTGAATTCTCTTGGTCCATAGATGTTATCGTCTTCACCAGAATCTCTTCTACGTTTAGCTTCTCTATCAACCAAAATAGAAGATCTAGTTTCACACACGGTGAAGAAATGAACAATTTGGGTAACACCACCAAAGATCAATTGGGACCAGAAGTTCCATTCCAACTTGGCGTAAGCAGCAAGGAAAGCCCCAAAAATAGGACCGATGGAGGAACCTCCAACTGATGACAACACCACATATGCTACGGCATACCCTTGGTCATTAGGTTCCCACATATCGGCACACATACCTAAAGTAACCGAACCACCAGCTAAGGAGATACCCCCCAAGAATCTAGCAGCAATTAATCCACCAATGTTAGGAGACAAAGCAGCAGGAATTTGCCAAATGTTTTCCAAAAGCATGGATAATTGCAAAATGGGCCATCTCCCGTATTCTTCGGACCAAGGAGCCCATAATTCACAACCAAACCCATAAGCCACCAAAAAGATCATCTGACCTACTCTAGCAACTGGTTCACTAACATCGTACTTCTCCATAATCTGGGCAGCCGCAGATGAATACACGGAAGAGTTATAATTCATGGATAATTGTACCACAAAAGTAACGGTCAAAATCCACCATTTCTTCCAGGTGGGGAAACAAAATCCTAGCTTATCATAACATTCTTCTTCAGTTAATTCTCGTTTCCCGTTATCATGGAGTTTACCACTAAACTTCTTTGAGAACCCCTTTATTAATTCAGGTCTTGATACCTGTCTGCTTGACATTATGCCTCCGGTATTATTTTCTTGATGATCCCAAGTGCCTTTCTCTTTATTTGGCTCGTTAGTACTATTTAACGTTTGGTTTGAAGACATGTTTCACAATTTGTTATGCGTACTTTGGTCTCTTTTATATAAGATTACCGATATTTGGTCTCAATATTATTAAGCAATAGCAAATATATACAATTGTGACCAGGGCAACTATAGTACGTGAAGGAATAAAAATACAAAAAAAAATTTTTTAAAACCCAAAACGTTGGGGGATCTCTAACCATTTTTATAATTGCTGTTAGTGAAACTATCTCCACGCCTACTACCCCAGCACCATCAGTTCCGTAACAAAGTTTGTTTTCTGTGTTTGTGACGCTGAACCTGGGGAGTATTGCAAAAGAGGGGTTGTCCTACCGTAACAGAAATCGCTAGGTTCCTTCGGGAAAATTATGATATAATCAAATAATAAATAAAAAGAAACAATTATGTAACCGACTGGGTCACCATAAAGTTTAACCAGTAATGGTCCAATTCCGGAATAATTTGGGGGGCCATATTATTTTTGTATCAATTCTGAAACCAACGCAACACCGCCTAACCGTTTAAGGCTGCAAACGGAAATTGAAGCAACCAGTTTGCATATAACCTGCATGGTGCGCTCGATTTAATCCGGGCAACTCGTTCCAGGACGAAAAAGGTCATGAGTTGCTATCAAGGTTTCAGTGATTTAGAGCTTAAATGTTGTTGGTATGGTAGTAGAGAGGCAGCTAGTAGAACCATGCAGTGAACCACTCTTTTTTCCCTTATCTACAACTGAAACCCAGACGTCTTCGGACTATTGTGGCAGAAAATAAAACGAAAATAGAGAAAGTCCAGAAAAAGCAATGCAGCAAATGCACAACATTGCAGAAAATAATGCAGTAAAAACGCAGTAAAAATGCAGTAAATACGTAATGTAGTTTCGGGAGGATTTTGAAGGCTCTTAAAATTCTTGACCACTAGTTCAGGCGATATGGTCCCTTTGTTACAGCCTGTCAGGGCCTAACTTGGCGCGAGGATTTTTCGGAGAATTTGGGTGGGATTTTCGGGGGCTTTTTGACACACACTACGTAATGGTTTTTGATATGAGCTCATCAAACATATCATAACTTTTTCAGCCCCAGAGTGGAGTGGCCGGGGGTTAATCGGGGCAACTGTGAATATGCGAGATTTGTTGGAGAAGCTTATGGGGAACACCTGGAGAACCATTAGACTTTGGCGGGGATAGTATTGGTAGAGATTGAATAGGCTACAATAAGAGCAGGATACTTCGGAGAAAGTATAAGATGCCACGAAAAAAGACAACATCTTATTCCGGTCCTGGCTCTTTAATTAACCATCGGTATGTACCACAGGGTATTTCGGTTGAAGCAGAATAGATAAGGGGCCTAATTAGTTCGATCAAGCCGGAGATCTACTAAAATAGATCACTTGTCAACTTAACAGGCAATGTTGAGGCTGACTTCTCGGGCTGTTTGTGGACAGAGACCAGAAATAATTTTTTATCAAGAATGACGTTGGGCCTATTGTTTAGTCTGAGTTCTCCCGAACATTAATGTAGTTTCTGTTCATCCACTACACGATTGTTACTTATCGGGCGGACTTGTATATTAACAAGGTTTATAAAACAAAGATAGAGCCGGTAAGGAAACTACAAGGGAAAATCGGGAATAATTCCACCTGCAGTATAACCATAAGCTCTAATGACCACATCTTGAGTGTCTTTACAGTTGTATGGTAAGCTTTTTGGAATTAAGACCGTCTTTGTGGAAGTTGAATTAGTGTAGCGAGACATCATCTTTTCGTCTTCACAGTATTGCTGGCAAATCACCCAATCTTCACACCCTTTGTAAAGCAAGTTATTGTGATACACCTCAAAATTACCTACCGATTCATTCAAATGGTGAGTGATATCCAATTTGTCATCTACAGTCAAGTAGGCATTTGGTTGAGGAAATCTGGTCAACTTAGCACTGAGATCTTTGTTGATAACCCCGGTTACATTGAAAGCTTTCAGATCAATATTACTGTCAAGAACAATTTCATGGTCTTGATTGTAGACCAAGGGTTGAAATCCAACATCTTGTAACTTTCTAGTCATTTGATAGAAGGTTGCATCTTGATCAAGTCTGTTTTCAGGAATCTTGTAAGCCACTAAATAGAATTCTTCTGAATGGGCACACCCTTCTCTGATTGCTGGGTAACCACCAGTGCTGGTGAACCAAGTAATTAATCCGATGAGGACTGACAATTTCATATTCTCTACTATCAATCTTAATTCAAATAGAGATATGATCAAGGGCTAAATCTAGAGGTTAAATACTATCACAAGATGCACCTTCAAGCAGAAAACAATCTTTTCTTTCCTTAATACTTTTCCTTGTAACTTCCATCTTTTATATCACCTATCATGGTACTCTTGTTTTTGCAGCCTTTCTATACTTGCCAGTTTCCTTATCTGGGACCAACGGACTCAAAATTACCACCATATGACATTCAGCGTAAAAACGAGACCGCGGCATGCGTTGCTCATCAACTAAAAATTTGCCAAACTTACCCTACCGTAACAATTCATAGCGGGTAACACCTAGATGGATACTGATAGCTGCAAAAATAACTAGCTCCAACGCCATACAAATTTAAAAACGAATAAACATCAACTGATTTGCACGTAATCAGTGATCACAAAGTCGTTCTAACATATAATGAATAATCAACAAGAACTAGGAGGAGCTCAGGCTCTTCTACAATTAGGATCCAAAAACAAAGACCAAGATAAATCCAAAGACGGAGAAAAGGATAAAGACAGTGGATCAAGTCTGTTCAACCAATATGCTCTGTCTCATAGTAATCCACCAGATGAAGAGGAAGAAGATATGGATTCTAAAGCTACCAATCAACAAATCAATGATGCGGTGGAAGCTGCTGTGATGAGGTACGTGGGTGGGAATCTTGATGGTGATGATAAAAAGTCCAGGAAACGGTTAAATCCGGATGAAATCATGTCTAGTATTGGCGACTTTCCCAATTGGACTGGATTTCTTGAAGATGGTATAAATGATGCCACGAACGAAGAATTCAACCATCAAACTCATCAGCCTCAAAATCAAGGAACTAGCGCTCAAGCTGCGTCTCATGGATTACAATCCTCTGTATCATCAAGTTCTAATCATACTCCTAAGCGGAAAAAAAAAAGAACTTTATCTCTGTCACAAGAAATTGACCCAGAGTTGACGGAACTTGATTCTAATTCTGAACATGATCAACTTGTTCGAGCTGCCATTTTAGAAACAAGGGAATTGGCCAAACAACTAGGCAGTGCTTATACTAGTCTTAGTCATTTACCAGCTCATCAGGCCCAGCAAGTTCTTGCTGCGATGCAGAACTCTGCTCTTAATAATGACAACAGGAAACTCAACAAAGGTGATCGTTCTGACACCGATAATCTTATCAACAGCGAATCTATAAGTAATATCAACCATCTCGTACAGTTGGCGAAAGATAATGGCAAGTCTGTTGGGAAGTTTAAACCAATAAATGGACAAGCTCACGGAGAAGACGGACAGAATGGAATCCATAATGTCGAAGTGAAGAACTTTGGCCATATCACTTCAATAGAACAATTATCAGAAGAGGCTTCCAAGATTGCTGTGAATTGGTACAAAAGTCAACCAGAGTCTAATGGACCCAGATCATTTTCTACTGAAGAACTGAAAGCAGTAGAATATTTCATCGAAGGATACTGTTATCTTTTTAAGATGGACCTTAAACAAGTATGCCAGAGAATTTGGACAACGGAAAGAAAAAAGGACAATTTCTGGGAGTGCTTAACCAAAGTGTTGCCATATCGTTCCAGAGCTTCTGTTTATAAGCATGTTAGAAGAGGGTATCATGTGTTTGACGTGAGAGGTAAATGGAGTCCTGAAGACGATGAAACTTTGACCAGATTGGCCAATACCAAGCAAGGAAACTGGAAGGAGATTGGAAATATGATGGGAAGAATGCCAGAAGACTGTAGAGACAGATGGAGAAATTACATCAAATGTGGAGAAAATCGATTAATGAGTAGATGGGCCCCAGAAGAAGAAGAGAAATTAAAACACATTGTCAGTGATATGTTAACCAAACTGAAATTGAGCACCATTAACTGGACGTTGGTATCGGAAGCCATGGATGGGACCAGATCTCGTATTCAATGTAGATACAAATGGAATAAATTGGTCAAAAGAGAGTCTGTTCTTAGAGCCTCAATGATGGACAACACTACCAAATTATGGTTATTTGAAAAATTAAAGAAACTAGGGTACTCCCAATTCTCTGAAATCGATTGGCAATTGGTTACCAAATTCTATAACGAAGAACATGAAAGCGGAATGTCTAACTGGTTACCTTCAGACTTTGAACATGGATTTGATAAGATGAGGACTGCAATTAAAAATTACAAAAAAATGCCTTTAGAAGAGTTGATTGACAAATTGATCCAAGGATGCTTACATAACCAGAGTAAAGGTGATTCTTTAAAGCATCAAAACCTTTTATCATCTGATCCTCAAAGATCGCAAGAAGATGTAGAAGATATGGTGAAAGAAGAAGGCCAAGGTCACGGGCATAGTGATTATATGTGGAGATGAAGACAGTTGTATAATATGTTTGTATTTGTAACGATGTACACTAATCAATGTAACCAGCGTAGTACTAAAAGATTTAGCGAGAACCTCACAAAATCACCGCGATCAAACTCCAAATCTTCGTTCCAAAACATTTGTTAACTACATCCATATTGACGAAGACAAACGATTCATCATGATAAATTATGATGATAACGAAGCCAATTTGCTTTCATTCTATGGAATCGAGACTTTGGCACCTAAAAGTTTGAAGGATCTCAACATAAATGATGTACAAGTTCTGCGAGATCAACCACAACAAGCGTCAAAAGCGGACCCCGAGGAAGACGACAATGTGGATATCAATGAATTGGAGATGGACGACGAGAAGATCAACAACTTGAATATCGATGATCAGTTCAACTTGTTGAATAAGTTGGTCAAGTATGATCAACAAAGCAACCACAAGTATCAATATTACGATGATGATTTGGAGGATCCTTTGAGAGGATCAGGTACCAATGTGATCAAAGAGTTGATAAGTCGACAAGTCATAGAGTCTAAGAACGATCCTGCTGTGAATGAATACCTTATAACATCACGAGGATTTAGTAGTCAGAAGTTTTTGACTACTGTCCATAAAGATACTTCGATTGAGAGCTTAATGAAATACGTGGAATTCTTACAGACCAATATTCAGAGTCAACAACTGGAGTTGAAACAAGTGATAGACGACAACTATGTGAGTTTCATTAATTGTAAAGATTCCATTGATGAGATCTTAGTACTTTTCAAGAAGCTGAAAACCAGAGCTCAACAGGAAATGGAAAAAATTCGTATTTTCAACCCTCAACGTCAGCGTCATTTGAAACAAGATAATAACTTTTTGATAAATGAATTAGAAGAATCGATAAAGAACCTAACCTTGGCTACCTCCATGATGATCAGACCAATATCTGAGAACAAATTGAAAGAACAAAAGATCTTTAAAATCATTGAGTTTATTAATAAAAACAAATTTCTCTTTGATTTACCGTCAAGCCTTATCAAGAATATTGTTAGCCAAAATCATGATCAGATTATAGACGACTTACAGAAGTATACCACTCACAAACAATACTTGATAAGTCAAGAGACTTACAAGATGAACTTGCTAACCAAAAATGCCAAAAACGATACCTCCGGGGTTAATGAAGAGCTTGAGACGCTTAAGCAGGAGTTTCAAAGTATCAACACTTTAATCACCAAGATTTTCAGCCAGGTTGATAAAATCATTGAGGAATATAGAAAATCCATCTATAACCAATTATTATCTTTTGACCATGAGATTGTTGGTAAACCGTCTAGAGTGAATAATACCAAGTTTTTGTCTTTGGTTGATAAGATTGATCAGTTGAATGGCGATTTTGACAACAAGAATAAGGAGTCACCGATAAATGTATTCTTGAAGACGCAGTTGGTGAAAAGTAATAGTGATTTACAATATCAATTGAATAAGTTTGAAGAACGGTTTACCAGCATGCAAAAGAAGCTAATGGATTATATGGAGAGTTTGAATGACTATAGAGAAAATGGCTCGTATGTTAGGTTCATTGGTGATAAGTATAAGAGTCTTGAAGATTATGTTAAGGCTTCTAGTATGTCCAAATTTCCCAAGTTTGAAGAGAAGGAAGAAATCGTGGAAGAGATCTTCAATAGTAGTGATAACTTAGATTTATCATTAATCAATGAGACTTGGTTAGTTTTCTCCAATTTCGTCAATTATTTGTATGAAAACTATCTTAAAAATATCAGCAAGTTCATCAACAACTATAACTACTATATCAAGAACAACGACAATATTGACACTTCTGGGGAAATCAGACTCGAATTTTTGAATTCCATTGACGAAATTAGCAATAAGCTTTTGAAAATATTCACCGTCAACCCGTTAGACAATGGTTCTAATGATATTTTGGACTCCTCCCCAAAGAGTTACAGCAATATTCTACCATTCTACACCAATTCATTGTCAACGATATTTTATCTAAGCAAGATCAGTGACCGGATTAATTTGATCTTGACTAGTTTTGGAAGGCACGTCACTGTGATTGGAAACATTGGGAAAAACTCAGAGACTAATAAAATCATCAAGAATTTAAGAACTATCTCCAGCACAATTAACCAGAAAGTCTTGGAAGCCACATGCTCTGTATGGGTGAATGATTGTTCTCAATTCTACGATTTGGAAACATGGGAAATCAACGAAAAACTTTTGAAATCTTCCGATGAGTTAAATGATGCAGATGATGATGATTCCACTAGTAAAAACACCAAGTTGATTAACGTTCTCGAAATCTATGGAATGTATGTGTTGAAAAAGATAAATCAACTTGTGTTCATCACCAATATCAACGAGGAGATGAACCCTCATGACTCCCTTGGCCAGGAGCTCCCATATATCAAGATTGTTACCACCTATCCCAATAAGAAAATGTTAGTATCGATCGAGATACAATTCATGAGATGCTTAAGCATACTTGTGGATTCGATAATGAAGCGTTATAATATCGAATTACAAAAATCTAATAGCCAATTCGACGGCTTCAAGATCTTAACCATGAATAACTTCGATAAGATTTCAAGAACTATTTACCCTGGTTTGATCAAGTACTATGATCAAATGTTTGAAAAGAATCTAGGAGATCAAAACTTGAAGCTTTTCAGCGACATAGATAAAGTCAATTTGACCATATTAGACGATATTCTTTCGAAAGAAAAAGTTGTATTGGATGACATTTTGATCAAATTCTTCAACAAGTTGAACCAAAGTCAAAGCAGCCACAAGGTAGCAGCTGAATTGAAAATCGATAATTTCATTTACGAGACCCTCATCCACTTTGTTAAATTGGTCTACAACATTAAGCCTATCACGAACAAAACTATATTCACCAACATTATTCATGATTTACAAAACTTTTTCTTGAAGAACTTTTTGGATTATTTCCGAAAATTGCCTTTAACCTTAAAGAGAATAGAGATAATTTTGGTTGACTTGAAATTGGATATCAACTTTTTCATTGAGATTTTCGAACCATCCAACATGTTGAAATTGAACGAATATAACTTCAATATCGCTGAGATCATCTTGAACCTCATCAATGAGAAACAGACAGAGTTGGGCCATAATGTCGTCAATGATAAAGATTTTGATAGGATCCTTATAAAAGGCTTGAAAGACAGCGCCAGTCAATTCGATTGCTTAAGCAGATGATGCGGTACTACGTAGGTTTTTTTTGCCCTTGTATATTAAAAACAATAGAAGTAAAATCCCAATACTCGACTCTCTATTCCCCAAAATTCCCTTTGTAAATACATATATATATATATATATGTTTGTGTGTGTGTGTGTCGTAATAAATCAAGTATAATTATAATTACCAGTGTCTCTAATGAGCACTTTCAGTCTTTTCAGTAGCAGTGGCCAATACCTTTTCGGTTTTATCCTCGGTAGATTCTGATTCAGGCTCGACTTCTTCATCGAATCTTTGGTTCTTGACTCTTTCAAACAAGTCATCTTGTTCTTGCTTACTCAATTCGTATTTTGATTTACCTTTGATGTGGTACATTGGATTCAATTTGTTCAAAGTCAAATTCTTGGTGAAAGGTAAGTGACCTTTTCTTTCTTGGAACAACATTAAGCCCAAAACCACAATCAAAACCAACCAGTAAATATTGTAAGAAATAACAGACCCGTAGGTAGCAGAGTTTTGCCAACCTAAAAGAGCATTGAACACATCCCACCCGTTATCAGTTTCTGGGTTACAGCAGTTAACGTGCCACACTGATTTGGTGATATCATAGGTACCAGGACCAGAACCATTTTCAGAAGCATCACCACCGGTCTTTTGATTGTATACGTAAGTCTCGAAGTACCAAATCCCTCTTGAAAATAACCCGGCCGAGATCAAGTACAAGACCCCAGTAGAGAAAATCAAAAAGATTTGTAAAGAAACGGTGGAACCGAAGTAATACAACAAGAACCCAACCACGATACCAGCGATTAAACCACAGATAACAGGAAGTGGGAAAGAAGAAGCAGGAGAATTTAAACCAACCCCACCAACGAAAACCACAGCTTCCAAACCTTCTCTTAAACAAGTAATAAAAGGTAAGATAAACATACAGTATTTTCTGGTGTAGTAACCGATATTGAATCTGGAAGTACCAGCTGGTTTATGTAAAATGGCTTGAGCCAATTTTACTCTCCATTTTTCTTTCATCTTATTAATTCTCAACATGGCAACTCCCATTAAAGAGATTAATACAGTAGCAATGATACAGAAAATACCTTCCCATAAATCTTCAGAACTAGCCCAGATATCTCTACCTAAAGAATAAAAGGTTCCGATAAAAGCAGCACCAAGAACCAAACAAATAAATACTCCCAATATCGACCCCAACCAAACTTGCCATCTTAACTTCTTGTAAGTGACAGGGTCATCAGAAGCACCACCTAACCCTTGTTTAAGGAAGGCCAATAACACTGAAACCACCACAATAGCTTCTAAAGCTTCTCTAAACACAATAAAAAAAATTTGTACGTTAAATACGTCAGCCATTTTAGATTACCGGGTCTCCTTATTTCAACTCAATACTAGTAATATAATTATACGGGTATACAGTATGTACGGGGATACATACAATATATTATATATATAATATATGTAGTTACAGGGAGGGTAAATTGGAGAAAGAAGGGTGAAGAAAAAATTCAAACCCGTCAATGGGGGGATTACTCCTGTCCTTTATAGTGGCCTGAAAAATTAATTCTGCAAATCTGTCCGGGGCATTTCAGCCAATAGCAGCGGTGCTTCCTTCAAAGTCGGGATTTGACAGGCTACTAACCAGTGGCTTAATTTTTTATTGAATGGGATGATTTTCAACGCCTGAATAGGTTTAATATACCTTGGACGGTAAGTACAAGGAAGTGAAAGAGTGTAGAGGCTTTTGGGTGCCTGCAATTCCGACTGAATTGTGCCGACAGGCTGGAGATCCATGAATCAAGTTGAAACGATTTTGACATGGTCGTGCGTTTTGACAGGCCCATGCATGCAGATTTCATTTTATCAGATTAATCAGTAGCACCGCTGTGCTTTTTCTGGTATGGTAATAGAATGCCGAAAACAATGTGACTGTTTGATTTGGATTGTTTGTGGTCCCGTTTAATTTCTGTTTTGCCGTATACTTAACAGAGCTGTGATTTGTGGTTATTATATGTTCTTGTGATTTCTGTTCTTTTTCTTTATTTTATTTTACTTTTTTTTTTTTACTTTTTTTTTACTCTTTTTTTTTACTCTTTTTTTTTCTTGCCTGGACTCATTTTCATTCGCTACCGGTTTCGGCATTAACTGATAGTAGTTTTTTATTTATGGTTTTCATGTCAAGGTCGTCTGTGATATATACGGCTGTTAGTGTAACCTAACGTCTCCAGTTACTCTTCCACGACTGTGCGAATAATCTCTTGACTATTACAACTACCGTAGATGAACCAGTTATGGTCTTTAAGGGGCCATTTCGTCGGCATCACCAACATAAATAGCTTGCAAAACAATCGACTAATTACTACCGATGAAAATGGTTGGATTATTATTTGGAATCTCATGAATCATCGACCTGTAGGATGCTGGAAGGGCCATGATAATTCTATAATATCTATGAAGATATTGTCTGATGATTACTTATTCACTCATTCAAAAGATGGAGAAATCCGGTTTTGGTGTATTAGTGATAATCAATTGGACAAGGTTTCTCTGGAATTACCCGACATTGCTTTAAATGACATCAATATGTTGCAAACTGAAGAATTCCTGAAGTTACTTTCTCGGTACCCTCAACCAGCTTATAATTCTATCCCAGTTAACAACTTAAACTACTGTAATATCGATTTCGTGGAAGGCAAAAACTTACTAGTCACTCCTGCCACATTAGATGCCAACAACTTCGATATTTACCGGGTTCAGTACCTTCAAACGGATTTTGATCTTTCTCGATTAGTTCATAATTTCAATCCATGGCCCTTAGTTAAAAAGTTATCATTGGCTCAACAGTTTGGTAATGTTCCAGAGGATATCGAGGAAGTGAATGATACGAAACGGGATGGACTAGGAATCATGATGAGAATTAAGTTTATTACCGATGATGTTTTCTTTGTGGGGTATGAATCGGGACATATATTAGGATTTCGCCTTTCAGACCCAGGATACACTTCTACGGCCACAACCAAAGGAAATCAACAGGACCGGTCAATTATCAATAAAGACATGAAAGTGACCTTGATATACGCTAACGAATTTCATACGCCTAATCCAATATTGACCATGGAGTACTTTAATGATGTTTTATTGGTGGGAACTACGCTGAAATTTCTTTCGGTTCATCAGATTAACCCTTATGTGGAAGGGAGTTCTCCACCTGCTGTGGATACGGATATTGAAAAGTACAATTTAAAGTATACGGGAATACAATCAATTCAGCATCATCAAAATTTATACGTGGTAGGATTTTGGAACGGGATGATAAAGAGCTATGATTACTCGTTCAATCAAGTCCATAAATTCTATCTAAAGCTTCCCAATCTTGGGCCTTTAGAATCCAATGAAGCCAATACGAATAAGACGATCGAATCAAGTGTCAAGCTATCAATTTTGAAATCTATTGACGTATCGAATACCAACGCAGCCCTGGCACCAGTAAGCAAATACAAGCAAATGATCTTGAACAAAAGACTCAGTGCCCCCTTATTAATGGCTGGGTATAACAATGGAAAATTGTTGACATTTGAATTGAAATAAATGAAGTTATGACCTACAACTACTTGTATTTAGCTATATATAAATATAATTAACCTTTTAGTATCCAGTGCTATATATGGACTAACTATTTATGGGGATATCTCTTTTAAAGTTAGCATGACTCGAATTATTACGACTGTGGCCCTGAGGGGGATGGGGAGAATTAGAATGGGATTGGGAGTTGGAATGGGAATGGGAATAATTATTGGAATTGCCGTACATCGACCTTCTCTTATTGTTATTATTATTATGTTTGAGCTTTGCTCTGTTCTCGTGGAAATTATTGGACGGTGGGGTTGGTGTTCTTGCCTTTTCGAACTTATTATCTGAATTGTTGTTAGGGAATTGATGTTTCTTCTTCTTATTGGATTTGGACTTCAAGGTGTTTTGTCTTGATACCCGAGGTTCTTCAATTAAAGTAGCTTCTTCATCAAAAGAAGAATTGGAGTTTATGGCTTCATTTGATTCAGCCAATATCACATCAAGATTAACTTCAGACTTAACTCCATTAGGTATAGAGCCATTATTTCGTTGATCTTGTGATTGCTGGTCATTATATTGATTAATCTTGACCACCAAGTCCGGGTATTTCTCTTGCAACATTAATAAATTATCGACATTATCCTGTAAGATTTGTTTAGTATCTTGACCATGAACTTTGGACAGTGATGCTAGTTTGGTCAACAATTCCAAAATCGATTTGTTCTTGTTGAAATATAAATTATCCAATGTTTTCCGTTTATTGGTTAACCCGTCCAATAAAGTATCAATATCCTTATCATTACTATTGAAATTGGCCACTAATTGTTCATATTTATTCAAATATTCCAACTTAAATTTCTTGAAATTTTCATTCAATTTCGACACTTCTGATTCATAATGCCTCTTGTATTCCAACTGAGATGCCGTCAACGCATCATAAGCGATCTTTAACCGTTCAAACTCGGCCGTAGAACTAGCGCTCAGCTCTTGTAAGTTATCACATCTGATCTTCATATTCTTGTTATTCATTTTCAACTGGTCATTATTAGAAATCAAGTCACTATGTTCGGTCTCCAAGTCCAATATTCTTCTTTCTTTCCGCTTTAGCAAGGCGTTTATCATATCGTTTTCATGTTTTGCGTTGGCTAGTTGATCAATGTACAGCTCATTCTTTTGATTGGCCAACTCATACTTTTTCTTGTAGTTACTATTAGAAGCCTTGACCGAATCTAGTTCTTCTTTCAACTGGTCGATTTCCCCGTGCAACGAGTCGATGACTTTCGAAGATGTGGGCTTCTTACTCGGACTGTTTTCCATGGCTGTAGGGTCCAGTTTGTAGATCAAGTTGAGAAGTTGTGTTTTGTTTTTTCTGTTGACGATCTGGTTGAGGTAAACACAGCAGCGCACGACGGATATGATTATGTAAGAATATGTTTCAAGATGATATAAAGATTGTAAGAGAAGATGTAGAGAAGACATAGAGAAGGGCAGTCGAAGGCTTGTAGGGAGCTTTGTTAACAGTAGGTACACTAGGGAAGGAAATGGAAATACCATGTCATTTATTTAGCCTAAGGGGTGAGCAAATAAATCAACTGATTATGTAATTGGTTACAGTTGTTACGCAGCATTGTAGTGTCAAATATGACACCATCGGTTAATAGAATTGTATTTGTTAATTGAAGGTACTGAATTGAATCGGTGAATTGGTGAATTGAATTGGTGGATTGTTAAGCTGTAAATTGTTAGATTATATCCTACGTATCTTGATAGTATGAATTCCCACCCTGTTGATCTTGATATTCATCAAGTAGATACATCATCACTCCAAGCAGAAGCATTGGATATCATCAATGGAGTTCAGAATTGGCAATCCAATAAAACCTTTAATCATAGTATCTCTTTCAAAACACAAAAAGGCAAATCTTCAGTGATAACTACTAATACCTTCAATAAAACCTTGAATAATGACTACTGGGTAGCAAGGTCTACTATATTATCCGAATCATTGACTGAGTCCCTACAATCCAAGTTCCAAGACTATTTAATTGGACCTATTCCAATATCTACTGAAAACAACCATACCACCCACGAGAAGAATTATATTCATGAATTATACGATTTTGAATTGAAACCTGTTGACGACAATAGTTATATCATCAAGACATTCTATAAACTTCCATTCCCACTTTCGAAGAGAATTTTCTATAACTATGTACACATTGTTTCCAATCAAGACTATTCCTTGGTGATTTCCTTATCGATTGAACCAAAAACATTTAGTGCTCAAGAGAAGAATCCGGGCTTTACTATAGGGAATTATACTTCTATAGAGCATCTTGTTGTCAACGATAAGAGATTACACTGGACAATGTGTACAGCGTCTACACCTAATGGTAATATTCCTTCCTGGATTACTAGAATGAGTTTACCAGGAGCTATAGTGAATGATGTGCCTGGATTTTTGAATTATTGTGATCGTAATTAAATCTAATGCTAATATTTATTATGTGTCGCCATTGACAATATAATTCTCAAACCACAACCGTACGTCTTCGCCCAAATTATCTAAAAATTCCAATTTGATATCATCATCAGGTATAATTGTATTTAATTTGGATGCCTTTAAGTGGGCTATCAACTTTTGTTTTTTGCGATTGGAACTATTGGCGGTGCCAGAATTGTTGTTCACGTTCTTGATGATCACTATGAACTTCTCTTCATACTTGAGATAGTAGAACATCCAGTCATTGATTTTGTTGGTATTGAACTTGTGGAAATATTCGTTGATGCTGTTATCGGTGAAAAAATCCGTTTCTTGAAGGAAAAACAAATCTGATAATTGATCATGGAGATAAAACATCACGTTTCGAATATTGATGTTTGTCTTGTTTAAATGATTGATCTGCTCAGGGTCTATAGGTAATGGCAAGTACGGCAATGAAGATTTAAGCATATTTTCTGCTTGGTCGTAGATAATGAAGAAAAAATCACTATCTAATTGCTGTCCAATAGACCCTTCGCCATTTTGAATCATGCCATTAACAGACTTGGGTAAAGAACCGATGCTGCTTTCCATGTTTTCTCCGTTCACGTCTTCTCCATTAACTATCATTTCTATGTTATTAATAGTGGGGATTAGGATATCTCTGCTCAAATCCTTATAGAAATTGAATTCATCAAGCACCGTAATAGATGACTTGTAGATCAACACCATGTATAGATCATTCTTCATATATATGATCAACAGGTATTCTTGTTCTTCGTATTCACCTCCTGGCAATTTCGTATCCAAGTACACAAGCTTTCTATGGATAAGATCTGTTCCTGTTATTGGGTCATTCACCAACCCCACTAGATAATTTCCCTGATAAACATCTTCTTCATCTTGGATAGTGTTTCCTGGAGCATCAGCGGGGTTATTACCAGACCAATCTCCAAATTTAAGATACGACGGTAGCTTGAACCAGCTACTCTCTTCACCATTAGCAGGAGTTTCTGATCCTTGACGTAGTTGAAGATTCATCATACTATTCACGGTGTAATTAATTGGCAGAATCACCAAATTGTTGGTCAAGTTTATAGGATTTAATATATCCACCGCCAAGTTGGCCGAATGCCTGAAAAACCCTTCTTCCAGCATTTCTCGTCCATTTGGATCCTGATTGATTTCATCTGCCAATTCCAAATTAATGTTTTCTTTCATGACCTGAGGCGAAGAAAACAAGTCGTCATTGCTTAACTTGGTCAACTTCTCTGTAGTCAATTTCTCGTGATAATCATAATATTCCAAGTAGTCGTAAATATCGATCAAGGAGCGCCGCAGGATCGAATGATCATTGATATCGCCATCATAAGAATTATTACAATAAATCAACCCATACTTTTTCGGTAAAGACTTGTTAAAATGACCCACGAGAACCCCTTTGGGAGTGGTATCCTTTGCTGCTCCTTCGACATTTAATATCTGATCAATTTCATATTTCATATTATAATTCAATTCAATGGACGATTTCTTGTATAAATCCGTGTTGCGGCCATTTCTGGTGTTTCCAGCGTTGTTAAAAAGCCCTAAAAACCCTCTATAGTTTAAACTGTTGGTCCACTTAACAGTAGGCGGAAATTTGAAATTCTCCGAGTTATAGTTGGATAAAAACCCCGACCAATGCTCCTTCATCAAATTCCTCAAAATATCCTGATTGAATTCCTTCATAATGTTAGCAAAACTTGTATTCAACAACTTGAAGAACTTATAAGACTTATTAATCAATTCAATCATTTGGTGATTGATAGCTGCTCTCTTAATCCCATCTTCAGGCATTGAAATAGAACACGCAAGCCGGAAATTTCCTTCGATTCTTTTCACTATTATCGTCGACTTATCAGCTTTTATTACCTTGGCATTGTCATTATTTTGATTCTCTACAATATTATTCACATTATCATTATTCTCGTTGTCCTCGTTAAAACTGTCTGAAAGACCTTCCACTGCTTGAATCAACCCAATGATTCTTATCTGCTCCACCTTATTGGACTCGATGTTATCCCCTTCGGTGTTGTCAGATATGAAACAGAAGATTTGCTGGAGCAATTCCTCGTTAGACTCACCTTTGCCGCCTATATATCCAGGGTGAAATATGGTGATATACTTTAGTTTTGGGGTTTTGCCTTGGATGGTCCGTAGATAATCATTTTTGACGGTTCCTTCGGAGCCGAAGCTGGCCAATTTGGGAATAAATTGACTTATGTAGTTACTCATTGACGTTTCATGGGGTTGGGAGTCTACTTTGGATGTCTACTTTGAAAGTATAGATATGTGATATATAAATATACGCTCTTATCGCGAAATACAATGTGGGTACCATGGTGGTACCATGGTGGTACTATGCTCGCACCGCGCTCACACCACCCTCGCACCGCGCTCACACCACCCTCGCACCACGCTCGTACTAACTCCATATCTCCATTCACCAATGGCCTATATCAAGGTATCCATAGATCATTCCAGCCTATGTTCTTTCTCACAGCATTGGAAAACCCTTCATTATATTTGACCCATATTCGAGTCACCTCTGGTGCTTTAGTGTTTGTTTGGGTGGATATACCTTCATACTGGCCCCTGAAGAAATCAACACTACTAGAGACCTTTTGACGTTTTTCTTTCTGATCGGCCCCACTCTTCTCCACCTTCTTAGCTTCATATACTTTGTCTAGATTATCGAGTTTTCGTTTTTCAGTCTTTTGTTGGCTATCAAGACGTTCAAGTTCTGCTTTCAACAATGGGAAAAACCATCTTCTCTTCAGTTGAATCTGTTTTTTCATGACATCAAAAGAGTTGGTGCTAAGCTCCGAATCGTAGAATACCAATGCATCGATATTAGGATTAATTTCCAACGTCACCTGGTTGGTGTCGGCGTCTTTCAATGACTCCAAATTGATCCCGAAATCCTTGGAAAGACTGGCTGCTTTTTCAAGACATTTTTGATCAAAAGAACTTAATGCAGATTTCAGCTTCATCAGTAGAGATCCTGAACTTCCACTAGAACTCATGTCTGGAGCCAAAAGCTTATAAACCATGGGCAAGAAGTAGAGCCCGAAAGACTCGTTATCTTCGAATCCACCGCCTATACTTACCTTTAGATCAATAGGAATATTGGATATGAATCTCTTGATGGAAGATTTATTGAATTTCTTCTGTTCATTAGATTCATATTCAATGCTTCTTACATCTGGAATCAACTGCTTGTTGATTTTGTGGGGGTTGATTTCACTGAAAAGAGTCCAGAATTTCATGTTCACCAAGCTGGAATAATGGGAGATTTCATTACTATTGCCGAGTCTATCGTAGAAGTCGAGCCAATCACTTAATTCACATGGCTTTGACAACGAATCGTCTTGGAAGTGTACTGAATCCAAATATCGGTTGAAACAAGCCCTGATGACCTTATCTAAAGTACCACTTGCACTAGAAGCATTCTTACCACTGCCATCAAGAACAATATTCAATAATTGGTCAAAATCATCCTCCTTAGAAAGTTGAGGATCTCTCTTAAACAACATATCAGCAAGTTTGAACCAAGATAACTGGGAATCCTTATTCAGCTTTGTCAGAAACGAATCAGATATTAAAGTATCAGGCTTCCGACCACTGAACTGTAAATGATTGATACAAGCTCTGATATCACCTTCACATATTTCCACGATTTCATTGATTTCTTGATAGTCCAAATCCAACTTCTCTTGGTCACTGATCCATTTGATAAACTCCTTGACGGATTTCAAAGCTTTGCCTCCAGTTTTGATTCCGGAAGTGGACTTTTGAAAGGCCGGTTTTCTGAATGTAACTATTTCCGACATGGATCTTAATTTGTCCATATTAAAACCTCCATATGATCTGGAGTTGTTACTATAGGCGTCATTGGCAATACAGATAATAGGACGAGTCAATAACGAGTCTTTCTTTCGAGATTTCTTCTTGTCTTGAAACATATTAGTATTATAAGATTTATGCAAAGCCCGATGGTCTGATTGATTCAATTCATTTAAGACTCTGATAATATCACTGGAGTTCCCAGCAGTATCAATCTCATCAATCACCAAGCAAGTAGGACGACCATTGGTGGTGATTTTGTTTCCTTGAGTTTGAATGGAATTAGAGGTCAAGGCATTTTGAATTTTCAATTTCAAAGACGCAGTCACATTGTTATGGTTCATACCACCACCCGTAGAGTTAGAGTTCGGTAGAACATCCATACTATTAGCAGCATTCAATTCTTCTACATTGTATCCCAATTGCTTAGCAATAATATGAACCGCAGCCGTCTTCCCTATTCCAGAAGGACCATTAATCAATAAAAACTTCCTCAACGGTCTTCCTAAGGAATCAACATTTTCTTCATCATCTTCATCCATATAATCGTGGAATACTACACTGGACCATTTCCGCAACCAATGGGACATCATCCTATACTGTTTATCGTTTCCAGCAGAGCATAATTGCATATATCGTTTAGGACGATACTTCTCTGTCCAAACAGTAGTTGGTTTATGGACCTTAACAGGTGCTGCTTCTTGTTCCAACATCATTTGGTTTTGCTTAAAAGCTTGTCTCTCTTTGGCTCTTTGGAATAAAGAGTCCATATCCATGAGAGAAAGCTCATCTGATTGGTCTAGACCAGCATTTTCGATGTTCACCAGCCTATTGGACTTCGGCTTGAGGGTAATAGTCTTGCCACTAAACAACTTGACCTTTTTTCCTGGTCCATTATAGACGTTGGGATCATTTAAATCTTCTGATAGTTCTTCTGGCGGTTCTTCTGATTGAAAAAGTAGAGATCCACTCATATCAAAGTTATCATCGGGTCTTTTCGAGTCTCCATTTGCCTGTGGAGGAGTTGTGGACTCCGTCATATCTTCATCTAATGAAATTTGTGGAGCTGCGAATAACGGAGACTCCGTCATATCTAATTGCATCAGAGCTTCCATAGTTATATTCATTACATTATGTTCTATTTACTATATATCTACGCGATCCACGGTAACGCCACGCGGACGCGCTTCCCCGGAAAAACTTGTTTTAGCTGCTGCCATCTCGTGCCATTTCTTGGGCCACGCCGTGCGGGAGCAGGCAGTGATGCATAAGGCTATTACGGGGCTTGGAGTATCCAGCCTGTTCCCAAGTGGTATAATTGTTATTCTGATAAGCTGCCAAGTGGTCTTGAATGTAATCCACTGTAGGATATCCGTGGGGATCACAGGTCATCACCACGTCACTTCTGGGCTGATATATCCGAACATAATCAATCTCCATCACGGCTGGAAAATCTAGCGACCCAAAATCCACTTGCAGCCAAGTTTGAGATAATCCGAGATTGAACACCAACGCCATAGGTTCTTTAGAGATCTGACGCCAGCCAATGTTGCCGCTTGGATGTAAGGCATCTCCCTTTAGACCCATCGTGGGACTCTTTCCCTGGAAAAATTGAATGTAGCTATCAGAACTAGAGGATTTTTCACTCAGATACTCAAACCCAAATGTCTGGAAATATGTGGGGGAGTCAATGTGGTCTTTATGGTTTGTATCATTCCGGATACTGTTGAACCAGGTATTGTTAAGGATAGTAGCAGCAGCTATGGCTTCTTGAGTGGGAGTTCCGGTGTCCCGTTTCATGGAGGTGATATTAGAATTTTCAATGCTCAAGTAATCATAATCTGGTCTCCACCAAGGATCGAATGGAGCTACTTGAAGAGTCTGGATCCCTAAACCAGTTTTATCGTTTGGATTATGAAATCCTTCAATCAAATCAATTTCTGGTGCTCCTCTGCCTGTCCCTAAGCTTGGATGGTCTTCTCCAAAACAAGTACATTTACTTAATCTCTGGCCCGGCAAGAAAGATATTCCGTCTGGCAGTGATTGGTTTGGAGTAATTCCGTAATCACATTCATCGTATGTATAGGGCCATACTCCATCCGTAGTGGCCTGGTAACCGGGTCTAGCCAAGTTTCCAAGACTCCATATAGCGGGCCATAGACCATTTTCTTGAGAATAGCCAGGCATTTTGACACTGACTTCAACTATAGCCCTTTTACTGAAACACAATTGGTTCCAACTTTGCAACATCCCAGAACGATAAAGCAAATTGTTTGTGGGGAATGCATCCAAGGTGATTCTAAGGCTTCCGTTCTGAGTTTCCACCATTTCAGGAATATAATATTCCAAATCGTTAGTAGCAGCATAGTGAATATCAACTGCATTGAAAAATTGGTCATCTCCTTCAAAAAAAGTTCTTCCGTCAGCATTGAACTCGTCTGAAAACACCAAATCCCATACTTCATCGCCAACTAGACTCCTTTTGTGGTGAGCTTCTTCAGGAGTATCTGGATCCACCAAACTGGTTCTTATAGCGGACAAGTGAGGATAAGTATATGGAGAAAGTACTTCGTATACTTCTGGAGGAACAGGCGTAAAAGTTTTTTTTGCAACCATAATCACATACCCCAAAGAACCGAATATTAATACACTGAACAAAGCAAACACAGCAAAGACCTGACCAAAGTGGAAATGTGTGAAATAAATGAAAGGATTGAAGTAGTCAATTCTGCGTTTAAATGGATTCGGATCCGGGGGAAACTCATTTTCGATATTTTTCAAGTCTTCTTCTGTCATAATCAAATCATTAATGTCAAGTCGGTTGAGGTTGATATCTAAAGGTTCCGACAGAAAGTTCTCCGTGGTACTTTCAAAACATGAAACATTGGAACTATTTGTGGTGGATGATGAAACACTATAGGAATAATAATAGTACGGATCTTCCATATCTTTTAAATGCTGATGGGAATAATCTCCTTTGACAAAGTATCGAGAATTCTCTCTGGCTTTGGTTACCATCGACAACTCAGGCTTGTTTGCTAGCCATTCATTTTGTTTGTAGAAGTTGGGATGTCTTTTTTTGGATTCAGTACTATCATGACTATTGGACGTATCTGTACTTGGAAACGGACTATGTTTTGATGGTTTCCCTCGACCCTGATCCACTATATCAGTAGAAGAATCATTATGGCCCCTAGCAACATGATTCAAATTCACTACTGAATTATTGTTAGAATCAAGCATCCCATACACAAACGGTTCTTGAGAGCTTTTACTGTCGATATGCTCAAACGGTTGCCCAGCAGTGTTATTACTACTATTAGAAGGGTCTTCCGTCAAGTCTATGCTGGATTTTCCACTCATTTTTGCACCGTCTACATAAACTAACACTAGCGAGAATCGCTTCAACTATATATCTTCAAGTCTCCACCCGAAAAAGAAACAATAGAAACCCTATTTAGTCAACACATATCAAGGGTTTGCCAAAGCAACTCCGGAAAAAGAAACCCCTCCGATAGGGAAGTATTAACGAAACAATAAGAATATGAAATCGTCCTGCTTTATTTTGCAGCCAGCTACATAAAGCCCTATCAAAAAGGGTCTCGGGCGTAAACGTTGTATTCGATTGCTTTCAGATCCGCCTTGGCCAATATCGCCGTAAACCACTGCTAACTAGTAGATTCTATTACTATATCATCGTAATAGCTTGATAATCCCATTAATCTTTTAGCCGCTGAGCAACGCGAAAAGCAAATAACAACGCTGTAGTTTCCAAAGTGTAATATCAATATAGCATTACCTACACATATACACAAGCACATATACAGGGATATAATTATAGGAAAAAATAGCTCAGTTCATGCTGAAAGCTTTAGGAGCTTCACCTTCAGGACCGATATATTCGGGGTTTCTCCAAGGACCTTCATCATTTAACATCAATTCTTCTTCAGTGACGTTGGATTGACCTCCGAATTTCTTGGGCAAGTTATCAGGAGGGATTTGCTTCAACAATTCCTTAGAATAACTGGATCCCAAAATGAAGATTTTGGAAACGGTCACGGGATCTAAAAATGGTTTGAACAATTTGAACGCAGTGGAAAATCCAAATGGCGCATTGATACAATAAAACTTTCCCATTCTTTCAGGATAGAAATCTTGTCCAATTTTTGAGGCTTCTTTGACGTATCCCACTACTTGGTAAGCAGAAGAAATAGATATACCTTTCAAGTCCAATATGGTACAGGAAGTTTCTACCAAATACCCTTGTTTTCTGGAACAAGCTGGCAATCTATTATTGGTAAACGCTTCATATTCCCATACCAAATTCCTCAACATTCTATCTTGAGTAGTGATTTTCAACATTTCCGGTAAATAAACCTTCCCTAATTCTTCATAGTACACTGGTCTTCCATCTTTATCAGTCTTATGATAATATTGAGGATACATTCTAGCAACTAATGGTTTTTCATCATAATGGAAATCAGTCAAAATGGTGTCAGTGCCAAACTCTTTTCTCCATTTTTCACAATTCACAAACATTTCCTTAGCTTTGGCCAAATCAAACTTTCTGGCTCTTAAAAACCGTAATAAACTGGCCTTATCTAATCTTTTTTCGTATCCCATCTGTCTCAAGTCATGTTCAAATTGCTTCCAGATCTTCTCTTGTTCTTCAGTCAAGTTGGAAGTGTATCCAGTCTGAGTCGTAGGAGCAGACACTTGAGGATAAGAAGCTAATATTTCTTCTTCAGTAGCCATTGTCTATAATCTAACTTGGGAGATGGAGTTGAGGTGTCGTCTAATTCAGTGATCACGATTATCTATCAAGTGGAATCCCTGTTACGAGATGGTCTGAAGACTTCTATATATGCTGACACTACCAGTGGAAACGTCTATGAACGTCTAACTAACAGTCTACAATCCAGCAACACGCTACTACCAGCAACCGGTTTATTAGCATTTCTGTTGACGCTCGCTGGATACGTGTCGTGTGCGAGACGACATGCGACATTTTTGATTGACGATACGAATATAACATTGACATTTTTCATTGACAATACATTGAAGAATACAGTTACATACTAAAACATAGTAATAATACAATAAGGAACATTATTTGTTGAACCATTTCTTGAATGGGTTTTTGGTGGTGGGTGATTTCAACACGCTGTTGAGCGAACTATCGCTGATAGATTCGGACATTTTGGGTTTATTCTTGGATCGGATACTGCTGTTGGAGTTCTGGATCGAATTATTGTTCAATAAGACATTGGAATCGTCGGTGAATTTCAATTTCATAGTGTTAAGCGCATGTTCACTTAGTTTCTTATAATTATGAGGAATGACGTCAGAATTCTGAGAATCGAGTTGAACGATGCAGTTTCGGTTCAAGTCGAGATACGATGATTCTAGTATACTATTGGTGAAGTAATCCCACATCACTTGGTCACTTTGATAGTTTAAAGGGTATTCGTAGTTGGTCAAGAACGATTCTAATTCACCAATCCGCTTCTTCAAGTTCTTGCTTCGTTTTTGGAGGTCTTTCAACGTGATGTTGGAGGTGATAAATGTGAAGATATTTTCGTCACTTTTGCATAGACTTTTGATGAAGTTTTCAGTTTCATCGTCTCCAGCAAGGTCCAAGAATTCCGATTTTTCGAATTCCAAAGATCCGATTTGATAAACGTTGTTTTTGAACTTGATATCTCCTTCTTTGATACCATTGAGCTTGGCTCTTCTATTACTGAATTTGGCATCTGATGCTGCACTTTCATCAAAATTATCATAATCTTCATCAGCAGCTGATTTGCTGGTTCCATTGGCCTCGACATCCCCTTTATCATCTTCCGGATCTCCTTGAACCTCCTCCTCCTCCTCGTCTTCCTCTGCTTCCTCTTCCTCATCTTCATATTCCTCCTCAGAAAACTCTTCGGCGTCCTTATTGTCCAATAAATAAATCAACTCGGTCAATCTCAAATATTTATCAACAAGATACGGCGTGGTGGGTAACTCGTTAGAAGTCGAATCCCCTGAGAGTCCTAGATCAAACCGCTTGACCTCGTGACTCAACTCCAAGATCTTTTCATTAAAGTCATTCTTTCTGCCAGTGATCTTGTCGAAATAATCCAACACTTCATCTTTATGAGCATCTAAAAATGAGTTCATCTTGACCAAATGGGGTTCTTTATGAGGCGAGAATTGTTGTCTGTTGGCCAAATTCAATAGAATCTTTGCAATCAATGTCAAAGTTCTTTGTGACCTTCCTGTTTGATGGTTTTTGGTTAGATAGAATAATTTAGGGTTCAAGATAGCCGGACAGAAGAATCTTAAGAAGATAAATGCACTTAAACAATTCAAAGCAGTGATCTTATCGTTGGGATCACAGGCCATCTCCACTTTGTTTCGGAAGCTCTTCAATTGACTCTTGATTTGGTCTGGTAAATCATTACTGGTGATGTAGATTTTATGCCAGATCATTTCAGCATAGTTATACAAATTACTAAAGTTTTCTTCCACCATCGTATTGATTTTTTTATCCCGGGCATCTTCAATGTCCGAGTCGATATCGGAGTCCAGATCCGAATCATCATCAAAGTCGGTGTCGTCTAAATTCCTACCTTTTCGTTCAGCACGTTCTTGCAACCTAACGTACCGGGGATCTACTTCACAATTCTTTTTCTCCTGGTCAATGACGGCAAAAAAATCTCCAAACACTTTTTCCAAGTATTCCTGGCCAATTCTTAGGTTATACTTCTCCAAGGATTTTGAGAAAATAGATGATCCTCTGAACAAGGTATTGAAAACGTTGTTAGAGCTCGAAGCATTACCATTAGCTACAGCAACAGCTGCCGTGGTCTTGGATTCAGCCTTGGCTTTTGAATTGTTGATATAGTTTTGTCTTGTGACCTTATCGACATTAATCAACTCATTATCCATTAATTCCTTAAACCATTTATCTTCAATTCCCAAACTTTGGAAAATATCTAACATAATCAAACTGACGTTATCAAAATCCGACGTGGAGACATTTTGATTACAGAAATCAATCAAGTCTTTCATTGGAGCATTGTGTAACATATTCTCTAGCGGCTTGAAGTTTTTGGGAGATAAAATATGATATTCTTTCAAGTTCACAGTTACGAGCAATTTCCCAATTGGCAAGTTGGCCGAATCATAAATTGACAATCTCACAATATCATTAGCGTTATCAATTGTTTTCATGCCTTCAAGATTAATAGAATTTCCCTTTTCATTTCCATCAATCAGCATTGTGGAGTAATTCGAAAGGTGTCTGGTCAAGATATCAGGAGTCAAGTACACAGTACCAATGACTTTATCGCCTTCCAGATAATTTGAATCGTTGAAACTACATTTCTTGATCAAAATGTGAATGATCTGGGTAGATATAGGTAAATCGGTAGAAAACCCTTCTTTCCAAAATGGATTCGATGTGTGACTTACAATGGCAGTTCTAGACCAAGGTAAACCCCACATAACTACCTCTGAATATATTTTAGACTTTGTGGAGGTCTGTTCATCGAATTTGGCTTCAATAATGTCAAGGGAAAGCTTTTTAGATATTCTGAAAAATTCCTTTTCGTAGACGTTCATCTGTGATTCATGTGTTTGGGATCCTGGTGGAGTAGGCTGTTGAACGTTCAGAGCAGGGGAAGGATTTATAGAGTTCATAGTCGTCTCTCCCATACTAAAAGATATATCAGATACATCATGAGAGCTGATATTCTTATCATCTTCATTAGCAGATTCATTCAAAGTAAGACTTTGCAGCTTTTTAATCATATTGTTAGTGGAATTAGAGCCACTAAGAGCCGACCTAGGATTGAAAGACCCAATATATTCTCTTTTGGCAAAATAGTTCAATCCCACAAACCAATCTTCTAAGTCAATATGCAAGGGGAATTCAATTAAAATTCTATTATAAGACATGATAGTTTTACCATCTTTCATTAAAAAAGGTGAATAAACTTGATCGTTAATCAGCGACGAGACGGACTTTATAAGATTATTCCATCTCAACTCCTTGATCTGACCCAAAAATAACACATTCGAATTATCAAAGATCGAATGATGAATCTCTCTGATTTCACTGGACATGATGTTCTTTATATCAATGGAGTAAATTAGAGTTCCATCCAACTCAGTGATGAAATTCAAAATCCCGTTCGATTTCAACACTCCCATAGTATAAAACCAACCTTCATTAATCAAGGGGTTCTGATTGGAACTATAACTATTGGAATCCACGTCTGGATTCAAATTCTTTTGATAATTAGGAACCTTAGGACCTTTGATGATGTTTAGATTCTTCCCCTTATTCAATATAGGACCATACACCTTGAATCTACACACCAACACTTCATGAATAAAGTCCAATTGATTATTAAATTTATTTTCACAATACCATTTCTTCACAAGGGACTTAGGTTTCAAGTTCTGCCACACCAACAAGCTGCTTAATAGATTCCCAAAGTTGTTCTTGGAAGGGATTTTTATGTATAACTTTTCGTTATCAAATGTCTTGATGAACACCACCGGAGGCGTCAAATCATGGGGATCGGTACTGGGACTATTGCCAGAGACTTTGGTCAACTTCCGATTTTTGGTTCGTAATTGTTGATTGTTACTGGTATTATTGATGTTTGGGATTATTTGGATGTAACAACTTTGCAAGTACTGCAACAACAAATAGTTGTTATCATTCTCATCGGCAGAGTATAACTGACCCTTCTCGGTGATGAATAACGCATGGGCCTTAATCCAGGTAACGGAGTCTGTAGATATGGAGAAGTTCCGCCCATTGAAAACACCCTTGTCTCGTGATATTAACCGCTGAAATCCCGATGGCTTCAGCATTCTAGGTCTGTGTTGATGTATATGTTTAGCACCTGCTGCTCGTAATAATTAGTCGAGAAGTTATCCCTGGACAAAAACCAAAATAAATCTGTTGAGGAATATGAAAGAAACCGAGACTAACTTGTAGTGAACCAATCGATTATCAAACAATATGTATATCAATTGACAACAGAATTGATTGTTTTAAATGAGGAGCGAAAAAAACCGGCAAGCCGTTTAGAGATTTGGAATGAGTTGTAGTACACGATTGGGACCGACAAGTATAACAAGTATGGGTTGACAGTATGGACCGACTGTATGGACCGACTGTATGGAAGACTAGTATAGGAACCGGTTACAGCTGGAAACTAATCGACGTGTAGAGAAATTGATGGATGTTTGACGAAATACAAATTAAGTTAAATAATTACGCGTAAAACACGTCGTTTAACACATTAGGTTAAATAACATACGACGAGACAATAGGTATTAAACGGGGGTTTTGATTGGCAGTAAATAAGGTTTTGTAGGACAAATGTCGTTATGTTCAGCCGTAGAAGGCGTCAGATGTCTGCCTAATAAAAATGCAAGAGAATGCAGGGGTGGTTAATTAGTTATCTACTTGATTTTTCTCATCATTTTTGTCTCCTTCTGTTGTGTCTCTGGTTACTCTCATATATTATAGTGCTGTCATTACTCATTGCACCGCAGCTGGCATTACACCCGTCGTCTTCACACCAAGTATATCAACAACCTTCATCAAACTTGTTACATCCATATCATTAAAATAGCCGCCAGAAATCAATCATCAAGAGCGCACTGCGAGAAAAATCTTACAACACCAACCAACACCACATAGCTCCCATGAGCAATTTATTGTTCCAGAATTACGACTCTGAAAGTGTCGATGGCTTCCATTCTTCTGCCAGCACACAGAGCACAAACTTTGGCGACGACAAGAGGTTTAGTAACGGAGAAAAACATGATTCTGATGATGAGATCAATACCATCGACGAAGCCGACTTCCCAGAACCACAAGACTTAGAACACTTCCACTCCGCCATTGGTGGTGAACAACCCTTCCTGGCCCTTTCAGAAACCGCCTGCAACTATTGTGGAATTGATGCCACAGATTGTGTGGTCAAGTGTAACACTTGTGACAAATGGTTCTGCAACTCCAAATCTGTAGGTTCCAGCTCCCATATCGTGACCCACATGATTCTATCAAGACATAGCAGTGTGTCATTACACGCCGATTCCGATTTGGGTGATACCACTTTGGAATGTTACAATTGTAGCAAGACCAATGTGTTTAATTTGGGATTTATCAGTGCTAAACAAGATCAAGTGGTGGTGATTTTGTGTCGATTACCGTGCTCTCAGATGAGTGATGACAACTGGGATTCTAATAATTGGAAACCTTTGATAGAAGACCGGCAGTTTTTGCCGTGGGTGGTGTCGGTGCCTACAGAAGATGATATGATTAATGCTCGTTTAGTAAGCCATGAACAGATTACCAAGCTCGAAAATGAATGGCGATTGAATAGACATACGAATATCGATGATTTGGCTACGGGAAATACCGAAGGAGAAAATGGTGAAGAAGTGTTGCCTATATTTATGAGATATCATGATGCGTATCAATACCAACGGTCTTTTGCACCATTAATTCAATTGGAAAGTGATTATGATCGAACGATGAAGGAGTCACAAGCATTGGAGAGGATTCAAGTTAAATGGGGGTTAGGGTTGAATAACCGCCATTTGGCTCATTTCACCCTTCCGTCGTTCGAGACAAATGCGATAAAAGTAGCGGTGGGAGATGAGATTATATTGAGATTCAATCAGAGTTTGGCCCGTGATCCTTGGGAAGGAGTTGGGGTTATAATTCGATTACCAAACGCTTACCAGGAAGAATTCACCGTGGAACTCGAGAAAAACCCCAAATCTCCGCCTCCTACCGATATGAGTGTTGGATTCACAGCCGAGTTTGTATGGAGAGGCTCTTCTTATGAGATGATGCAAAAGGCTTTGGCCACTTTCACTACTGACGAGAAGTCGGTTAGTTCATATATTTATCATAAAATTCTTGGTCATGAAGTACAACCCATTGAGTTTGATATAAAATTGCCCGAGAAGTTAAGTGTGCCCCAGTTATCAGAATTGAATATTTCTCAATTGAATGCCGTGAAGACGGTGTTGAAAAGACCATTATCATTAATCCAAGGACCACCAGGGACCGGTAAAACTGTGACTTCTGCCACTATTGTCTACCATTTAAGAGCCTTAAACAAGGGCCAAAAGATCTTGGTGTGTGCTCCTTCAAATATAGCAGTTGATCATTTGGCGGAGAAATTGGAAACTTCGGGGATCAGTGTGGCTAGATTGGTGGCCAGGTACCGACAAGAGGTTGAAAGCTCGGCCCAAACATTCTCAGTACATCAACAAGCAGTGGAGACCGCCAAAGGACCACTTAAGAAATTGCTCAAATTGAGAGACGAGTTGGGAGAATTAAGTGAAAAGGATTCTCGGTTATTCAAGAACTTAATGGAAAAACAGGAATCAAAGATTTTGGACAAAGCAGATGTTATCTGTTGTACTTGTGTGGGGGCAGGAAGCGGAATATTGAAGAGATATAAATTCAGAACCGTTTTAATTGATGAGAGTACTCAAGCGGCTGAGCCGGAAATCTTGATTCCTATAGTTAAGGGAAGCAAGCAGGTGATTTTAGTGGGGGACCATCAGCAATTAGGACCTGTGGTGTTGGATAAACGGGCTAGCGATGCTGGGTTACGGCAATCTTTGTTTGAGCGGTTGATTTTATTGGGACATGTACCAATTCGGTTGGAAGTGCAATATAGAATGAATCCAGTTCTTAGTGAATTTCCTTCCAATATGTTTTATGAAGGATCCTTACAGGATGGAGTCACGGAAGAAGATCGATTGGTGGCCAATTCTACGTTTCCATGGCCTGTGGTTGATACGCCCATGATGTTTTGGGGGAATTATGGGAAAGAAGAGATCAGTGGAAATGGAAGTTCATTTTTGAATCGAGTGGAGGCTATGAATGTGGAAAAGATTGTGACGAGATTGTTCAAGGATGGCATTAAACCCGAACAAATTGGGGTCATCACTCCATATGAAGGTCAAAGAGCATTTATCGTCCAGTATATGTCGATGAATAGTACTTTGTTCGACAAGAAAGATGAATATTTGGAAATCGAAGTAACTAGTGTGGATGGATTTCAAGGACGGGAGAAGGATTTTATTATCTTGAGTTGTGTCAGAGCTAATGAAAGTCAGAGTATCGGGTTTTTGAAGGATCCTAGAAGATTAAATGTGGCCATTACCAGAGCCAAATATGGATTAATAATCTTAGGGAACCCTAGATCATTAGCGAAGAATATCTTATGGAATCATTTATTGGTGCATTTCCGAGAGAAGGGGGTGTTGGTAGATGGACCATTGGAAAATCTTCAATTATCCATGATTCAATTGAATCTGAAGCCGGCGGTAGCTCGGCAGCCACAAAGAGGAGGAATCCAGCAGGGCCATCTAGCCGAAAGTACTCAATTCAGAGACTCGGAAATGGATTCAGCTATCGACTCAAATGCCGGCACCGCTGACAAATGGCCCGAACTAGGCAAGCATCAGATCAATAGCAGTTTTTACTCCAAATTGAATAAATTGAATGAGGCATTTGATAGTAAGCAGACCAAAGCGGCTCCAGCGATCAATAATGATGATATCAAGAGTATTACTAGTTCGTTTGCAGCCGGGTTCAACTTGGGGTGAGGTGTATATAAGTTGAGTTATATAGGTTAGGAGTTAGAAGCAGCTAGGAGTAAGTAGCTAGGAATAGAGATGCCAGAAGTAGACACCTACGAGTAACGATAGGACAATATCGGAGTGGAGTATAGATATAAACCCTGGCCAAATGGGGCCAAAAGCGGTGAAAATCTAAAGCTTGATCTGAAAAAAATTGAAAAATAATAAAAAAAAATAAAAAGAAAAAAAAATTGAAAAAAAAAAAAAAAAAAAAAATAAAAACAAAAAAAAAACACTACGTAATAAACTCGGTCCAAAAAAATAATCACGTCAAGATTGCCGAGTCATACCCGGCCACCACCACAAACAATAGTTTCTTGTAGTGGACCACCGTCGGTTTTAGCGCCTCTTGCTTCTCGGACCAATTAGCTAATGTATAGTTATGAAGTCTGTGTCCCCTCTATTGTTCCGCATCTCCCACATTTCTTTTTCGTAATACTCCGTCACCACATACATAGACAGCATAGTAAAAAATAAACCCAAATACCATATGGAAGACCCGACGCCACTGGCCACATAAAATATTGTCAATAAACAGTCGTCGTAGCACACAACTCCGGTGAGCCAATCACAATACCCCGAACCTGAAACACAACTGGAACGTCCAGCGTCTTTGTGTCATTTATTTCTATTGCTATTTTGCTCTCATGTATGTCTCACATCAGGCCCGTTGGTATGGCGGTGGGTTCCGCCACGATTGGACGTATCCGTGTAGAAACGGTGGTAGCTCGACCCAGGTTGGCACCAGATCCGGGCCCAGTTGAATTGCTTGTTTTATCTAACATCTGCTTCTGTATGTAGTAACCTATTGACGTTATATATAATTTGATTTTTATTATTTTTATTTTTTTTTTTCCTGGGAAATTGTCTGAGTTTTGTAACGATTCTTTATTTGTTGTGTTGGAGTTTAATGGCTACAGGCAAAAGGAATGTCTAATGAAACGGTAGAGAAGAATATAGGGACAACTAGCAATCGTGAGAGCGGTGAAGCTAGTGGTACTAACAATACTGAGACTAATGGAGCTGGTGATAGTGGTAATGTTGACGGAGGTGATACTGGTAAGTCTGACAGCTCTGTGGTGGATCCCCAGCTTGAGGCTGCGTCCAAAAGGTCCAAGCCTGATAGCAACAGAAGCAGCTTGTCGTTGAATAGTATTCTAAGTCCAGACACAAGAACCAACAAAGATTATGACGACAAAGATAAGGTGGAATTAACAGACGAAAAGCCAGACAAAGCCAATTTCGATAATCTTGAAGGCAGATCCAATGGGAGTAGCTACAGTTCTAATGGCGGCACAAATTCAGGACTTAACGTGGCCATTTCTGAAAACATCGAAGGGACTCCTTCAACAGACGACTCCAGTCTCCTCGACGAAGCCATGATTAAGAGCAATCCTCGAACAAAATTAGGCATCCAAGATATAAGAATTATTTTGTACTTGATTATCACCATCAAACCATTCAAGTATATCGGTGACCGGACATTAAGTCAAACCAAAAAGTGGGAATTGATTCAAACTGAATTCAGCAAGTTTAAACATCAAAGAAACCATACTAATGTGGTGATACCTACCATAAGAACCTTACAAAGACAACTATCGTCAGCCATTAAAAAGGCCAAACAACGCCGCAAAAGTGTGTTAGGAGCTAATCATGATACACCTCTTTTCAAAACCATTACCATGGACCACTCTTTAGACGATTTGGAGTTGGCATGTTTGGAATTATTTGAATTGAGCGAAACATTGAAGGATGGAAAGTTGGCCAATAGTTCTCTTTTGGAGTATTCTTTGATTCTTAATAACGAAATCGATGATAATGACAAAAAGTTGAATAGGAATATCTTTGCTCCGGATGCAGCTGGGACCACTAGTAAACCTGGTTCTCAAGCCGATCAAAGCGTAAGTGGCGGAGACCAATCTCGTTCCGGTTCCATAGCCTCGGGTGCATCTTCAAAACCTAGTCATTTCCAACAACCGATTCATTTTGCACAGGCTCTGCCTACACCACCACCACCATTCGGCTACGCGCCGCCATCATATAATCATAATTCTGGCCAACCTTTAGGAGCCATGTATTCCATGCCGCATCAACCACCAATGCCGGTGCCGTATCCTTACCCAAGTAATGTCCCTGGTTCTACTATTGGACCGGGTCTTGGGGAAGGTCCAGTTACAGCCGAAGTATTGAACGAATTAAATGACACCCGAAAATCCATCAAGAACATATTGACAGTTTCCGCTGATAAACCCGGGCAAGAAAAAGCCCAGGGCCATGATAAAGAAAAGGGCCATGACATTGTCAAATTATTAGAGAGTTTGATCAACAAGAGTAATCAGTTACAACAAGAGACACATAGCGAGTTGGTACGGTTGATAGATCGTAACAATCAAATGATTGAGCTGAATAAAAGGTTTCAGGCCCAGCAGAATGATATCAATAAATCATTGATCACGGATGTGTTGTCTTATCTTAAGGACCATCCTCATATTCCCACCGATACGGTGGATTCTATCCGGCAGTTAATTTGAGCCACCGGCGGCTGTTGGGAGCAACGGTAAATATTTATTTACGTTATGTATATTGTAATATTACAAATGTTAGAGTTACGTCATGGCGTGTCCGGGTAACGATTTGCAACCACAAAGTACGAGAGCAGACGAATAAGTAGAAAGATTATAAAGAAAAGAAGAGTACTGTGTAGCTTATATTGAAGGGAAGAGTATAGAAAGTGTATAGTGTACACCGTAGTGAAGTATATCATAGAGAATAGAATATCGAGAATAGAGAAGTATATAGTGGTGGTTTATTCTCGGTGTTATCTATAATCAAATTATTTATAATCAGTTATCTATAATCAGTTATTTATAACCAGTTATTTATAACCAGTTATTTATAACAAGTTATCTATAACCAGTTATCTATATCAATAATTATTCCATTAACATCTACTCATTATATATTATGAAGGTATTCCCGTTTCTTTTCACCTTGGCCCTGGGTATTTCTACTGCCTTGAGTTCTCCTACTGCCTTGGGTTCTCCTAATGCCTTGGGTTTTCCTCCTACCCTGGACACAGACAGCTTATTGATAGACTCAGCCGTAAACGAGTTACATAGTATTAGTAGTGCAACCGATATAGATGAATGTTTATCATGTAAAATGAGGTTGCAAGTTGGTAAGTTCTTGAAGCCTGAGTTGATACCCTTGGTTTACTCCAAGTGGTGCAAACAAGAAGGGTTTGATGATATTGGCTGCCACATGAATTATGGATATCCTTCTGTAGATTATAGTTCTTTAGGGGGTGATTTTGCCCGGATGGTTCAACATATGGACCCGGTAGGTTTAGACGGGGATTTATTCTGTTACTATCATGACCACAGGTGTCACGTTATGCCTGAATTACCTAATGTTAACTTGAATCAATTGTGGCCCATTAGACCTCGGTTGTATGAAAGTCCTAAACCTAGTGGAGATCTTTTCAATGTATTGCACTTGAGTGATTTGAATCTCCAAGTCAATTATAATACGCTTACTGAGTCCAATTGTTCTCAAGCTGTATGTTGTGCCCCTCATAGTTATAATACTGTTTCTCCTCAAACTGATTATGATTATTCGGCTCTTTATGATCCTAGTTACGGATTATCGTTTTATCAAAGTTCGTATGAATCGGGGCATTTCATTAAAGGGCAGTTTGTAGATCAGTATAAGGATTTCAGTCCTATTTGGCTTCCAAGCCATGAATTTGGGGCTTATAGTTGTGATTCTCCTGAATTATTGATCAATAACACTCTACAAATCATAAGGGATTTCCATGAAAACCATCTTAATTTCGAGTTTGGTTTATTTACTGGTGGTATCAGTGGGCATTCCGATAAGATTTTCACCAATAAAAATCAAATTGTTAAAGCTCAGGTGAAAGGGTTTAGAGATATCCATCACTATTTAGATGGAGTTCCTATTATCCCAACTTTTGGCACCAATGATAACTTTCCTTTGAATCAATTTCCTCCGGCAGATTTTGATAATTTTGGTTCTTTTCAATGGCAGTATGATTTCCTTGCTGATACTTGGTTTGAGAACGGGTGGATTGATTATGATGCTTCCAAACAAATCAGATACAACAAGATTGGATTCTCTGTCACTACCAGCAGAGGATTGAAGATTATCTCTTTAAATTCCAATGTGTGGAATACTGCGAATTTATATGCTTTTGTTGATACCCTTAATTTTGACCCGTTTAAATTATGGCAATTCTTGATCGATGAGCTTATTCAAAGTGAGATAAATGAGCAGAGAGTTTGGATTATTGCTCATTTGCCTCCTTCAAAACATTCTTTACCGGTTCCTTCAAAGATATTCCAAAAGATCATTCAACGGTTTTCTCCAAAAGTGATCGCAGCCATTTTCTTTGGTAACAATCTTAAAGATCAATTCAATTTGATCTATGGAGGCGATGGAACCAATAAGGACTTGGATAATTTGATCAATTATGCCTTAATTGGTCCCTCGGTCAGTCCTTATAATGGCAACAATCCTGGTTGGAGATACTATACTGTCGATAGTGAATCATTTGACATAGTCAATTCTTTCACTTATTATACTAAATTGAATCATACCTTTATTAACGAGGGGGCCGAGCCAGTGTGGGAATTTGAATATCTGGCCAGAGATGCTTATGACCCTGAACAGCTCTGGCCAATGGAAAGGGCTTTGGATATGGAATTCTGGCACCATGTGGGAGAAAAAATTAGAGATATGCCCGATATCAACACCAAATTCAATAAATTTGAATATAGAGGGTCTCCATTTGATCCTTATTACTACATGAGCCTTGGGCTGGAAACTTGCGAGAATGAATCTAGTATATTACAAAATGATAATTATTGTAAAGTGACAAGTTTTACCGTGTTGAATAGAAAAGAATGTATGTTAACTGACGACCAAGATGATTATATTGAACCAGAAACCCCACAAACTTATATTCCCTTGATTCGGCCCTATCGGTATCCCGAATATCGGCTATTGAGCCCACCCAAGACTGGAACCCCCGAGGAAGGAAATTACGACAAAATCAAACTCAAGGAGCCATTTGAAGGCACGGAAATCGACGGCATTGAATTTGCAGACAAAGATTCCAAGTCAAACAAACCAAAGAAAGGCAAAAAATCAGTGCGTGACAAAATTCACGAGACCCACAAGGAAGTGGCGGCCGAATTGAAAAGGCGATTCTTATAACCCCCAAAAGGTAATCCCATTGCTATGTCTTAGAGCTTATTGAATATTTGCATAAAGAAACTTTAATCGGCTGCAAGAAAAAGGTGCATGCGTCTTAAACTATAGGCACTTGCCTATTTGGGTATAGAGTCTCATTAATACCTAGAAGGGTAATTTTACATGCATATGTGTTAATGTATGTAATAATAGAAGTTTGGCGAGTAAAATGTCCACTGCAACGGCAGGGATTGTAGTATATCCTTATATGTACCCCATACTTTCCCCGGTCTCTGCAGGGGTGTCGATTTCTCGGGGTTTGACGTATTTTCCTCTATCCTTGGCCCTGACTCATCTGGTAGCCGACCTGCAGATTGCATGCTCGTACCGCATTAGGCGAGCATCCCCGAAATCTGGGGTAATTGGGCGTTGCACGCATGTCATCGAGGGAGTGACTACAAGAAACTTAAAAACGAAATTTTGTTATATTTCATATATCGTAAAACTATGTACCCGATGAATGACCCAAATAAAAAAAGTGATAAATAAATAAGTGTTGAAACCATAATTATGGACGAAAAAAATTAAACGGTAAAGATTCAACCACGCTAATATACAAGTCGTAAGACTATTTTGAAGAACCAACTTAATGGACGAATACCAACTTAATGGCGGATATAAACCATATGAATATGGACGAAATTGTAGAACATCATTCTATGATGAGCGAAATTGTAGAAACAAATTAATGGACGAAATTGTAGAACCAAGTAAATGGACGAAATTGTAACCAAGCTAATGGGCGAAATTATTGTACAACCACAATGTGGGCGAAATGCATGCAAATCCATGTTAATGGATACGAAATTGGAGGAATGCTGTGGGGGAATCTAATAAGAAAAAAAAATCATTCAAAATCTAAATCGTAACGAAGGCATTAAAATCAAACTCTTCTTGCTTCTGAGTTAAGAATTGATCAACTCCACAAGGAAAGTCGGAATTCAATGGTTGACTCAACTCAAGTTGGAGTAAATCGTCTTCAGATTCTGGGGTATTAATAACTGGAGAATATTCATTATCTAATGAAACGGTAATTTGATTGTTTAAACTCATAAAGTCTTCCAATCCTTGTTTGCTGACAGGTTCAGAAACCGTGTGTCTGTGAGTTAATTGAGGTTTTTTGACTTTGTTCTCTTTGTTTTTAGGAGAATAAGTTTTGAATTGTAACGGTTTCTTTTTGATGTTGTCAACCGATTTGGCTCTCTTGTGAACAGTTTGAGGAGTCTTCAAGATCTGATTCACTGGAGTTTCGAATTTTGGCTGTTGGTATTGTCTGGGCGTTTGAACTTGTGGTTGTGGTTGTGTTATTGGAACCTGTTGTACTGGGACTTGTGGCTGTGGGTGAAATTGAGTTTGGTAGCTTTGGTCGCCAGTCTGCTCAAGTAAAAATTTTTCATCAAAGTTCATTAAACCCAAACCGAAGTCAAAATTCATTTGGCTGTCATCGGTGAAATCAGATTCATCAAACACCTGATCGTAAGAAACATCAGTAATTGAGGTGTCATTAGTCATTAACGATTCGTTAGAATCAGAATTATCAGAATTTTCACTCATGGTAGGCGATGGTGGTAAACTCAATTGTTCGAGGGAATCAGTTCCGGTTTGTTCAGCATGTTTTACTGGACTCAAGTCAACAAAGACAAAGTCCTTTGGCATTCCAGGTTTATTTCTGGGCCTTTTCATCAATTGAGGTTTTTTGCAAGTGTAAGCACCTCCAGCAGCAGTGATCTTCAAACTGTTCTGTAAACATTGGACAGTATTAGCTTCAGGTTGTGCTGGACCCTGACGAGCTCTTTTAACTCTCCACATCTTCTTACCATTTGCTGGTGGTCTAATAGCTTCCATCATTATAAGGGGGTATCAAAATTTTATAAAATTGTTAACGATAGAATAGAAATTTTACTATAGAGAAAAAAGAATCAGTAATTAACAGGAAATCAGAGGATATAAATATGGGAACTAGAAATGAAAGGAGAACCTAGGAAGGGGGGATTATGCAATTTCACCCATCAATCCCACAAGGTCTAGAGCTTTTTTGTAGGTAAATTGCCTTGTCTACTTAAGGTTGCAAACACTCTGATCAATTAGGTAAAGTTATTACTCCTACATTGTTCCCAGGGTATACAGTCCATGCATGATTGCATAAATTTCACTGTCCCCTATAGATAAAAAAGTTAAAAAGATGAAAAAAAAAAAAAAAAAAATTAAAGACTTAAGGAAACTACAATAGCATCAAGAGAGAACAAAATCAACTGCTCGCAGCTTTACACATCACTATGCGCTCTTCTTCTTTCCTTTTTGTGCTTGTGTAATGATGATGGACATCTAGAGTATACTACGCTTACATTCATTACTGTTCTTCTACTATAATCTCTATTCTAATTGCACAAGCTCTTCTCATATGAGTGAAACTTTTGTCAATCTCAAATATGGGGTAGTAACGCTCGAAAAATCCGCACGATAAAAAAAAAACTTTAATAAATGCTGCACACTGTATATAATAACTTTACCCAAAAAGGATATATTGAGTGCATGACGCATGACGCATTAGGCAGGTGGAAAAACTCCACTTTGGCCTAGCTAGGTCAAATTATGTACCCTAGTTTAAACTAGGAAGCATATGAATGTAAGTTTTCGACGTACGATGAGATTGTGAATGTAGGGACTTTTGAACGGCATAAAATGTGTTGGGCTTTTTTTTTGTTCTATTGTTCTGGTTCGGTGGTCAAGCTGTATTGGGTTCCACCCATAGTCGATTGGTGGAAACCAGTTATTAGCTTATGACCAAAGAGACAAAACCAATAGAAGCTTAATTAGAGAGAAGTGATAAAAGGGGGGTTAGTGGAAAGTTAAAATTCGAATGGTCATATTAGGATTGGTAATGAAAGCGGAGATCCATAAGAAGTAAGTGGCCTTGAAGGGGAGTTGACTAAAAAGGCAGGCAGTCAAAATGGGTATTGTGATTTTTTTTTTTTTTTTAATTTTATTCTTGTAGCATAGAAGGTAATCATTTTCGCAACGAACCTTTTTTTACAAACGATGCAACAATAATTTTGAGGGGATCCTTCAACATTCTCTAATATATCACATCAATTTAACATGTGATGGATGTGATGCAAATCATATCCAAGAGCCGTACTACTATCATTTAGGGGGTAGAGAAGGGCAGAAAACTGGGACAAGGAGCAAGGAGTCGTAGTACATGCATTGCTTATTAGGTAAGGATAGGTAGGAAATCAAATTTCTAATCAGGTGTGAAAAATAAAAATGGTATACAAAGCGGATTGGCAACAGCTCGAAGATATTTTTTTACCGCACAGTATCAACGATTTAGTAGCAATATTACCGTCGCAATAGAGACAATTACTATGAAGCCTACAGGTTTTCGAGGCTCATGCTCACTTTACATCTATGTAAATCATTAAAGTATCTTCATAACTCGTAAGGCACTCGGGTTTAGTACACCTAATCGGTCAAACCCCACAATTGCAAATGCTTTGTTACTAACCACCTGAAATTTTCTTTACTATAGTTAACGCACAGTGCATGAGGATTGCTCAGACCCATGCGTCGGCGCTAAACCATTGCATCAATGCTTTCCTACTTAGGCCTTTCTTTTTGACCTAATTAGGCCGTTCATGTATGATTACGAAGACGCACAGGCCGTTCGGCTCACCCCTGGCCTAATCAGGAAAGGGGGGAAATGTTGAGACATGCACATCAGATGAATGTGAAAAACCGTTCATAGCGAAAAAATTACGGCAAATCTCCCCTCTAATACTATGATTTTTACCGATCAATAAGTCCGGTTGAACAAAAACATGACTCAAGAAAGAAGCAGAGAAGTGGATTCTACTAATGGGTGAAATTACTAGACACCACAATACCTAATTAGTATTTGGCATTTGACTAATTAGCAATCCCTGCAACTAATGAGGGTTATGCAACAGTAAAACATCCTATTGTTTCCTAAATGTCTGCTATTGTTTCCGTCAAGAGACACAGAACTTCAGAACCAATAGGATTGAAAAACCCTCATGCGGTTCGGGCGGACATCTGCCATGGAGTAGCAGCTCCGAGAATTGATAGTCTCTGTCAACGTATTTTTTGTTGACTGTTTCAGCCAACAAATTAGTTGATGGTTGTAATCCCCAACCAAACCAATACTGTTATAGTCTATAAAAATTTTGTACAGTAAAAAATTACTTAAATTTGAGGGCCTCATCGATTGGCATAAGCCGAAACATCATGCAGATGATTTTGTTCATCTACTTCCCCCCTTCTCTAGCACGTTAGTTTGTTTCTCCACCCTAGTAATTGTTCCAGTTAGCGAGCTCGTAGTAAGGCTTTTGCCGTTCCACACCTTGTCTGACACAAAAACAAATGAGCCTAATGGTTTGTATTTTTTTGATGCCTTATGCCACCTTTTATTGTTAATGCATCTTCAACCCTGTGAGGCAAGGGAATGAAACACAAAACGGAAATTTTTTGTGTTATTCAACGATCACTATTGTGTTGTAGAGTTAATTAGTTTGTAGCAAGGTTCGTCTCCTGTTGCATGGGTACTATTTTTAAGTTAGTTGACAAGAGCGTAGTATGGTTTTTGGAATGGATACCCCTATTCTAATGATTTACTGAATGTGAAATGGTCCATTCATCCGTTGAAGAGGTCTCGAAAGATGTAAAAAGTGAAAAAAAAGATGAAAAAAATATAGAGAATAAAGAGAACAAAGAGAACATAAAAAGATTATAGAGACAACATAGATAGAATACTCTAGGAACACGCTGACATAATACTAATATTGCTACAACAAAGTCCATTATATTTGATCATCATCATAATCATCTACAATCTACTTTTTAGCACCCTTGATAAGCTAACGTTCACTCTAATTAGCCAGTAGTGCGTCTGCCATAATAAATTGCTCTGAGAAAAAATGCGAATCGTTAACTAAAATCGACATTTAGTTAGGGGGTAATAAACATCAGTTGAACGTCAACATGGCAGCCTTACCCAAAAGAATTATAAAGGAAACCGAACGGTTGATGTCAGATCCCGTTCCAGGAATCACGGCGCATCCAGATGAAAGCAATCTAAGGGCATTTGTGGTGACTATGGATGGTCCTGATTCGTCTCCCTATGAACGCGGAGTTTTTGACTTGGAATTATATTTACCTGATGACTATCCAATGTGTCCACCGAAAGTTCGGTTTTTAACAAAAATCTACCATCCAAATATTGATAAATTAGGAAGAATCTGTTTGGATGTGTTGAAAGATAACTGGTCGCCAGCGTTACAAATCAGAACCATCTTATTATCTATCCAAGCATTATTGGCAGCACCCAATCCCGATGATCCTTTAGCCAATGATGTGGCTGAGGACTGGAAGAAAGATGAGAAGAAGGCCATTGAAGTGGCGAAAGAATGGACACAAAATTATGCCAAATTGAAGTAGCCATAGCTATAGGTTTATAGATTGCATTATTGTAGATATGTCTACAGATCCGTGGATAGGCTTATTTGGTCTATGGGCTATTTGGTTCATTGACTATTTGATCCATCAGGTTCTCCATTACTCCAATAGGTGCTCCATTGCTCAAATAGGCGTTCTATCCACGGAAATACGGGTTATGATTCTTATCTGAGTATGTATCAATACACATATTAACTTGATTTTAACCCGACTTAACTCCGAGTCATCGCGATAGAAGCCTCAAGGTAGTGCCACGATATAATGTCTAAATCAAGGGCCACTAACAAGTGAAAAATTATCAATCACATCATCATCATCAGTTTTTCATGGTGTAGAATCTTCTGATACTATTTTCATCTCTTCTTCTCTCCTTCCCAACCCAATAACCCGTGTTAATTCTCTTCTCTTCACATTTAGTGTGCAGCCAATAATCGGATCAGACCAAATCGCGTAAGTTTTCCCTCCTTTCATTTTGAGGCGAAATTTTACTTAGTAATACTGTACTACGGCAGCGTCCTTCATAGGTTCCCAGTTCGACTTTAAAGTTGTTTCTTCATCATCAACATCTGCTACTAGCTTAGCTATTCTTTCTACCGCTTACCCTTCCCTTTAAAGGCTGCCTTTGTTCACTTTCGCTGTTGTTTTTGAGTGTGCTCTGCGTGTCATAGCGGCTAATTTGTCTTGTTTCTGTTAATTTTTAGGCATTAGGTTGGTTTTTCGTTGTTTTCGTTGTTGTTTCTTGTTGCATATTTCTTTCGAGGTGTTGTCCGTTGAAAGTTGATTTTATAGAATCGGATTGTTTTCCTTTAGCATAATGGCCAGACAAGATCCTCAAAAAAGTCCGTTTGCAGACCAATCGTACCAGACAATCCATGCTGACAGTTCCCGAGTCTCGGATACTGACAATGACCATGAGGACACGGGAGAGTTTTCGTTTAATGACTCTCAAACCCAGTTAAGATCAAGTTCCGGGACTACAGTTCCGCAGAATACAAGGGTTTTCAGTGATGAAAGTTTTAAAACCGTTAAGCTGCCGTCTGATAAATATTCGTTTGATAATTCCGACCATGATCCTGACGGCAGTCATAGCTTTAGTGCTATGCCTACGCCTAACATAGATGCTTCACATACTTTCCAAGGACATTCTGTTACCTCTCCTACTAATGTGAGCTTTAGTCCTCCTCCAATCACGTCCCCTTCAGCAAGTCGTAGACCTTCGTTAAGATTCAAATTACCTTCGTCCGGAATAAGTCAACCCACGTCGTCGCCTTTTGTTGACCCAAATAACACCACGATATCAGAAAACGAAGAATATACTTTCCAAAAACCCAATTCCCCTTTTACTCCCACTTTCAATACCTTCGACAAAGATAATGACGACGATAATGACAGCTACGCATACAATGAAAATGAAGGAATGAAAAGACATAGATGGGGGACTACCAGAAATAAAAAAGGGAAACCAAGAAAAGAAAAGATTAATCGGTCTAAAACTTTAAAAGGGGTATTGAAGCCCCATGACGTTATGAGATCACTTTCAGTTGCAAAAAGCTCTCGATCAAATTCAGTCAATGCTTCCAGAGCTAATTCTGTCATTCGAGGTCCTAATACCAATAGTGCCATCATTTCGGCCTATGATTCCTCTGAAGATGAGGATCAAGACCAGGACCCCGAAAATAATAAAGAACCAACGGACCCTAAGGATCGTAAACTGCAAAAGAGATCAGTAGTATTGAATCAACCTTTACCGGAGGAATTTTTGGATCCGGAAACCATGGAGCCTATTGTTCAATATCCTAGAAATAAGATCAGAACCACAAAATATACTCCATTGACATTTTTGCCCAAGAATCTTTCCAATCAATTCCTCAAGAATGTGGCCAATATATTTTTCTTGGTCATGGTTGTATTGGGGTACTTTGAAATATTTGGGGTTCCTAGCCCTGAATTGGCCATGGTTCCCTTGATTGTTATTATAGTTTTGACGGCCATCAAAGATGCCATAGAGGATTCTCGAAGAACATCATCTGATTTGGAGGTCAATAATCAGTACACTCATATTTTGACAGACTTGGGGACAAACCCGGACTATCACTATGAAAATGTCAATTGTTCCGATGAAAAAGTCTCTTTATGGAGACGGTTCAAGAAATTGAATTCCCGGCTAGTGTCCCGATTTATTGGAGCTTCCAAAAGGAACTTGACTAAAGAAGGGAGAGCCAATAAGCTCAGAGCCAAACAAAATGAAGGTTTGAATAACTCTCTGAACAATCGTAAAAGTTTTGATAGTGACTTTGCCTCTCCCAAGGCTTCGATGGAAGTTGACGGAGCCAATCCATTCAGACTGTCATTTCAAAGTATACGGTCAAACAGAAGAAAGTCGGGTCAATCAAGAGCAAAGTCGTTAAAATTCGCCAGAAAGTACTGGAAAGAAGTCAAGGTTGGTGATTTAATAAGGATATACAATAACGAAGAAATACCTGCTGATGTGATTATATTATCTACCAGTGAAGAGGATAATGGATGTTATGTTGAGACCAAGAATTTGGATGGTGAGACCAACCTTAAGGTCAAACAGTCTGTCAAGTACGGAAACGATAATAAAATTACAAGAGCTGATGATTTAATGGAACATCAATTTCAAATTGATAGTGAAGGGCCCCATCCCAATTTATACAGCTATCAAGGTAATATGAGTTATTATGATGCCAATGACGTTCCCAAGAGAGACGCTGTCACAATCAGTAATGTCTTGTTGAGAGGTTGCACGTTAAGAAATACGAAATGGGCTATTGGGGTGGTTGTGTTCACTGGAGATGATACTAAAATCATGATAAATGCTGGTATCACTCCTACCAAACAATCGAGAATCTCCAGAGACTTGAATTACTATGTGATTGTAAATTTCATTTTATTGTTTGTTATTTGTTTTGTTTCGGGATTAGTCAATGGTATCTACTATGATAAACACGAGACTTCTCGAGACTATTTTGAATTTGGTACTATCATGGATACCCCATGGAAGAATGGGATCATCAGTTTCTTTGTGGCGTTGATTTTGTACCAGAATTTGATTCCTATTTCCCTTTATATTACCATTGAAATCATCAAGTCAGCTCAAGCATTCTTCATTTATTCTGATATTGGCATGTACTACGAGCGGTTGGATTTCCCCTGTACTCCCAAATCGTGGTCAATCTCTGATGATTTGGGTCAGATAGAATACGTTTTCAGTGATAAGACTGGTACTTTGACTCAAAACTTGATGGAATTCAAGAAGTGTACTATTAATGGAGTTTCATACGGCCGGGCATACACAGAAGCTTTAGCAGGTTTAAGAAAGCGTCAAGGGTTTGACGTCGATACCGAAGCTAGCAGAGAAAAGGAACTTATTAGTCAGGAACGAACGGAAATGATATCTGCCTTGAAAGAAATAAATTCTAAGAATCTCTATACTGACGAGTTAAGTTTTGTATCTACCGACTTTATTAAAGACTTGAAAGGAGTTGGAGGTGATTTGCAAAAGAAATCCAATGAGCATTTCATGTTGGCATTAGCATTATGTCATTCTGTTTTAATCGAAAAGGATGAGGATTCCGACAAGTTAGAGTTGAAAGCACAATCTCCAGATGAAGCGGCCTTAGTGGGGACTGCTAGAAGTTTGGGATATGCTTTCACTGGAAATACCAAAAAAGGTGTTTTGGTGGATACACAAGGGACCACTAAAGAATATCAAGTTTTGAACGTCTTGGAATTCAATTCTACGAGAAAGAGAATGAGTGCATTGATCAAGATCCCTAATCAAAATTCCCAAGAAGATGCTAAAGTATTATTGATTTGTAAAGGAGCTGATTCCATTATTTATGAAAGACTTTCAAAAACAGCTAATGACAAGTCATTATTAGCCAAAACGTCCAGTCATTTGGAACAGTTTGCTACTGAAGGATTGAGAACTTTGTGTATTGCTCAAAGAGAGATCACCTGGTCTCAATATCTTGAATGGAACAAGCGTCATCAAGCTGCTGCTGCTGCTCTTGATAGGCGTGAAGAAAAGATGGAAGAAGTGGCCGATTCTATTGAGCGAGAATTGATTTTATTAGGTGGTACTGCCATTGAAGATAGGTTACAGGATGGAGTTCCTGATTCGATTTCCACCTTGGGACAAGCTGGGATCAAGTTATGGGTCTTGACTGGTGATAAGGTTGAAACAGCCATCAATATTGGGTTTTCTTGTAATTTATTAGGAAATGATATGGAATTGTTGATCATAAAACAAGATTTAACTCCTGAGGAAAGAGAAAAGATTGGTGTTGCTCCGGTGATCACGGGAGCCAACTTGATTGAATCAACTCTTGATGTCTATTTAAGAACATACTTCGAAATGGACGGTTCATTTGAAGACTTGGAAGCCGCCAGAGGTGACCATTCGCCTCCTAATGAAGGATTTGGAGTCGTTATCGATGGTGATGCTTTGAAAGTGATATTGAACGATGAAAATATCAGACGGAAGTTTTTGTTGCTTTGCAAACAATGTAAAGCCGTTTTATGTTGTAGGGTTTCACCAAGTCAAAAAGCTGGTGTGGTCAAGTTAGTTAAAGACACTTTGCAAGTTATGACTTTAGCCATTGGAGATGGATCCAATGATGTTGCCATGATTCAAGCTGCAGACATTGGTATTGGTATTGCTGGTGAAGAAGGTAGACAAGCAGTGATGTCTTCTGATTATGCCATTGGTCAATTCAGATTCTTGACCAGATTACTATTGACCCACGGGAGATGGTCGTACAAAAGATTCAGTGAAATGATTCCTAGTTTCTTCTATAAAAATGTCATTTTTTCCTTTGCATTGTTCTGGTATGGAGTCTATAATGACTTTGACGGGTCTTACTTATTCGAGTTCACTTACTTGATGTTCTATAACTTGGCCTTCACGTCGTTGCCGGTGATTTTCTTGGGTATTTTGGACCAAGATGTCAGTGCCAAAGTGTCTTTATTGGTGCCGGAACTCTACCGAACCGGGATTTTGAGAGTCGAATTGACTAAAACCAAGTTTTACATCTATATGATTGACGGGGTATATCAGTCGGTGATATCATTTTTCTTCCCATACTTGATGTATTACAAAGGATTTCAAGATATGGGCGGTTTGGTATTGGACCATAGATACTGGATTGGGATAGTAGTCACAAGTGTTGCCTGTATTTCTTGTAACTTGTACATTTTGTTCCACCAGTACAGATGGGATTGGTGGTCTGTGATGTTTATTGGCATTTCCATTATCTTGATTTATTTCTGGACCGGAGTGTGGACCACTCCATTGTACAGTCAAGAGTTTTTCAAAGCGGGAAAACAAATCTTTGGATGCCCTGACTATTGGGTGTGTACATTTGTGGGAGTCTTGGTGTGCTTGTTGCCGAGGTTCTTGTATGACTTCATTCAAAAGCTTTATTATCCTCATGACGTTGATATTATTAGAGAATGTTGGCATAAAGGCGACTTTGACCCCTATCCTGAAGACTATGATCCAACCGATCCTAATAAAGTGAAAGTAAGTGATTACAGTAAGACGCAAATGATTAGGGGGTTGAATCAAAATAACAACATGGTCAGATCTTCGTCAAAGGAAAGTGATTTGGAACGTCAATGGCATTTGAATTCTTCCAGTACCATTCAAGTGAATTCAGCTACTACTCCAAGGGACGCCAGGTCAGATACCACGATTCCAGTAACTGAAGTACCAATCACTGAAGTACCAATCACCGAACAACCAATCACAGAACAACCAATCACCGAACAAATGAATGAAGAAAGTTCTCAACCAAAACTGTTCTTAAACGTATTCAAGCGTAAATCAAAAGTCAAATCAGTCTATGACAATAACTCCTTCATCGATTCATACAACTACGCACATGCGGAAACCAATGATAGTTTGGTAAAAACAGAAGAAATCGCCTTGGACGAATTCGACAGGAATATTAAAAGAGCCTCAAGAATATCCTCAGACAATAAAAGGTACAGCACAGACCGCAAACGTTATTCGTCCGATATAAGGTCTCCTAATACTTCCGAGTTCAGTCCAAGGCCGTAACTTTGATTGTATATAAATGGGTGCGGTTTTACCCCCTCCACGTTTTGTAGATTAAAATATGACAATTATATTTGCAGCCATTTTGGTTTCAGGTCTGGCGACCGCTGTAGGCTTTGGCTCAAGTGACGGTTCCGTGCTTAAGTCTTTATACTGTTTTCCGACACATTATCGACTCTAAACCACCAGAACGTCGTCTACCAGGTTCGTTTCCGTGGCCAATAAGTTATATTAGCTGTTCAGTTATATAATGCTGCAAAACAAAGAAATCGCGGAGCCAATTTTCTTTTTTTTTCTTTTATTCTCGTGGCATACTTGCTCTAAATTATTAGCAGGGAACGGTGTGGGCCAATAATATTTGTCATAGACCAGTGCCAATTGGATTGTATGTCTGAAACATGGTGTAATTCTGCAGAAAGGAGGGAAGGAATACTGCACTTTAGTCGATTTCAGGTCGTAAGCTACCGGACAAACGAATCGTATTGACCAACCAATTGACTGCAACGAATTAGTGTAGGTATAAATATAAACCCATGCCCGTGTATTAATATTGAAAAATTCCCTTTCTTTTCTTTTCTTTTCCTTTTTTTTTTTTTTTGTTTCTGTTTCCACTTTGTAGTCTTATATTAATTGTACTTATTCATTACTTATAGAACATAGCGCAAGTTTCAGGATGGATTCTAGTTTTTTCATTGATTTCATGATGGGGGGTATTTCCGCCGCCGTCTCCAAGACTGCTGCTGCACCAATTGAAAGAGTTAAATTGTTAATTCAGAATCAAGATGAAATGATCAAACAAGGAAGATTAGCCAGAAAATACGATGGTATCGGTGAATGTTTCAGAAGAACTGCTGCCGAAGAAGGTATTGGATCCTTCTGGAGAGGTAACACTGCTAATGTTATCAGATACTTCCCAACCCAAGCTTTGAATTTTGCTTTCAAAGATAAATTCAAAAAGATGTTTGGATTTAAGAAAGATGAAGGTTACTGGCCATGGTTCTTTGGTAACTTGGCTTCTGGTGGGGCTGCTGGTGCCACTTCTTTGGCCTTTGTATACTCCTTGGATTATGCTAGAACTAGATTGGCTAACGATGCTAAATCTGCCAAGGGTGATGGTGAGAGACAATTCAACGGTTTGTTGGATGTTTATAAAAAGACTTTGGCCTCTGATGGTATTGCTGGTTTATACAGAGGTTTCGGTCCATCCGTTGTTGGTATTATTGTCTACAGAGGTTTGTACTTCGGTTTATACGATTCCTTGAAACCTGTTGTCTTAGTTGGTCCATTGGAAGGTTCTTTCCTTGCTTCTTTCTTATTAGGTTGGTGTGTTACTACTGGTGCTTCTACTGCTTCTTACCCATTAGATACTGTCAGAAGAAGAATGATGATGACCTCTGGTCAAGCTGTTAAATATAATGGTGTTGTCGATTGTTTCAGACAAGTTGTTGCTGCTGAAGGTATCTCTTCCTTATTCAAGGGTTGTGGTGCCAACATTTTAAGAGGTGTTGCCAGTGCTGGTGTTATCTCCTTGTATGACCAATTACAAGTTATCATGTTTGGTAAGAAGTTCTAAGTCCAGAACTCCTAAGTTTCAGTCCAATGTTTTTGCTTTTGGCTTTGTGATTGTAAATAGTACTCATATACCATATGGGTTACAATCACCACTAGTCTTTTCCCGTATTATTCTGTGTTTCTTTATTCCAAAGCTTTTGCAGCAATTATCCGAGCCTTGCATATATGGCTGCAAGTCTGCTGCGACAAGTCCGGTTGCAAATATTTATATTTGTTTTTTCAAGTAATTTCAAGTCGTTGGTTGGCGTCCTGGTACTTTTGTTGATTCGTGTTCTATTACTTTATGTTGTTCCATATCCCAAAGATTTCAAACAAGACAAAACATAGAGATATATATCGGCCTTTGTATGAGCCGGCCCATAACCTCGGACATTTTAGGAACAACAAAAATTGCAGCCAGAGATCCTGCGCATAGGCACACGACGTCAGAGTATGCACAGAATAATAAGGAACACATTTAAACATAATATGAGAAGAAATTAGTGGTGATTGTAGCCCATAGGTGTATGGATAATTAATCCGAGCATTGCTGACGCGTCTTCTACTCATTGATACCAGCATCTTAACAAAATCGGTTCTGAAAACTGATCGGGACTTCCTCCACTGACAGTTTCTTTTTCCGATTTTTTTCAGTCGCGACGGGGCGTTCAGGAAACACAGCAGCATTAACGAAAGTCAGAGTGTTAATATCACAACAGAAGGAAGACTAGAGGAATAGAGAAGTGTTCAGTTCCATGATTGGCCACCCTGCTAATGAATTGAAATTCGAACGAAAACAATCCCATCGCTAAAAAAAGAACCATCTCGGGCTGTCAATTTCAAGCCTTCAAAGATCACGGTGTGTGCAAACCAGCTTTTTCTTTTTCCTCTCCGACGCATCTAATTGGTCGATGAAGAGGTATCCAATTAAACGGCCAAGGAGAAAAAAATTATAAATTCAATTCCATTTCCCAATAGCGTTGAAAATTTTTTTCGTTTTCCTCTTCTTACTTCCTTTTAGTTTTTATTAACTTTTTTAAGTAATACATATTCTTTATAAATTCCAAGATGGATTCTAGTTTCTTTGTTGACTTCATGATGGGTGGTGTCTCCGCCGCCGTCTCCAAGACTGCCGCTGCTCCAATTGAAAGAGTTAAATTATTGATCCAAAATCAAGATGAAATGATCAAACAAGGTAGATTAGCCAGAAAATACGACGGTATTGTCGAATGTTTCAGAAGAACTGCTGCCGAAGAAGGTGTGGGTTCTTTCTGGAGAGGTAACACTGCTAACGTTATCAGATACTTCCCAACCCAAGCTTTGAATTTTGCTTTCAAAGATAAATTCAAGAAAATGTTTGGTTTCAAAAAGGACGAAGGTTACTGGCCATGGTTCTTCGGTAACTTGGCTTCTGGTGGGGCTGCTGGTGCCACTTCTTTACTTTTCGTCTACTCTTTAGATTACGCCAGAACTAGATTGGCTAACGATGCTAAATCTTCTAAAGGTGACGGTCAAAGACAATTCAACGGTTTATTCGATGTTTACAAGAAGACCTTAGCTTCTGATGGTATTGCTGGTTTATACAGAGGTTTCGGTCCATCCGTTGTTGGTATTATTGTCTACAGAGGTTTGTACTTCGGTTTATACGATTCCTTGAAACCTGTTGTCTTAGTTGGTCCATTGGAAGGTTCTTTCCTTGCTTCTTTCTTATTAGGTTGGTGTGTTACTACTGGTGCTTCTACTGCTTCTTACCCATTAGATACTGTCAGAAGAAGAATGATGATGACCTCTGGTCAAGCTGTTAAATATAATGGTGTTGTCGATTGTTTCAGACAAGTTGTTGCTGCTGAAGGTATCTCTTCCTTATTCAAGGGTTGTGGTGCTAACATCTTGAGAGGTGTTGCCAGTGCTGGTGTTATCTCCATGTACGATCAATTACAAGTTATTCTTTTCGGTAAGAAATTCTAAGGGTGATAGTTTATCTCAATAAAATTTTTTATATATAAATGTTAAATTATTTCCAAGGAGTTGAATCGATTCTTGAATGTTTTATTGTACATATATTCATTCTTTTATTTATTCAATTGTTTTATACAGTAATAGAATAATTGTTTCTTATATGTTGTGACTTGTCTAATCTCTCTATTTTCCAGATCGGTAATTTTTCAGCTGCAGTTTTTCAGGCGCATTTATTTTTATTTTTATTTTTTTTTTTTTTCAGCGCAATAGATCCGCCCGCGTCTGCCAATAAATAGCAGCACACGACTGATTGCAAAAAAAAGGGCCCTGGCTCTTCCCCTGATATTGGAAGAGTATTATGCCGTTTAAGTTGTGTCCATTATAAGGAATAGTTTATTATGAAGTTCTATTTGAGAATATGATTTTTTGACGATTTTTCCGGCTTTTTTAGGCTCTTTTTTAAATTTTTTTCATTATTTTATTTTATGAAACAAAATTCAAAAATCTTTCAATTTTTTTTTCTTTCGCAAGATCCAAAAAAGTAAATTTTACAAATTCTACACATTTGCAACAAAACAAATCATATATTGCGAACTAAACAATTGTATTAACAGATTATTAATATTATGACCACCTCTTGCATAACATTATAACCACAATCCATTAATATCCCCCAATCGTAAAGAACAAATGTAAAAACATATAGAAATAATCAACATAATTTTTCAAATTTCAAATACACTAAATTGTAGTTGTTATTCAAGTCATATAAGATTTTTTCATTTTTCTTATAGTTCAACTTGACCAACTTACTATCGCAATGGAATAACTCTTGTAATTCATTATCAGATGAATTGTCCATCTCGTTGATCAAAGTCACCGAGAACTTTCCTGGTTTGAAAATGGATAAAATCTTGACCAAAATTTCAGTGACACGGATGGAACTTCCGGGAGCATTGAAAGGATAGTTTGTTTCAAATGATGCATAAGACCATCCTGATTCTGGAGTGATATGCAAGGTATAATAATACCCACCATTATTACTGCTAATAGAATTGGACGAGTATCCACAAGGAGTGAAAGAAAAAGCATCATGAATGAATTCAAATGGTTCCACTTCACAGGGTTCATCACTAATATCCTCATAGTCTTCCTTTGGTGATGGCAAATGATTCAATTTGGTACTTGGGAATTCACTACAACTGTCAACCGTGTCCGAGAAATCATATTCAGATCTGACCGCGTCACTATCAATAAAGATGGAATCCAACTTTGTAGATTCCATAGTTTTCATTCCAAATTCATGGCCCAAGTCATCTTCCTCTAAGCCCTTTTGCACCAATGACTCGAACCCTGGCTTTCTAGAAGTCACAAACTGTTCAGATTTGACAGGGTCTAAATCAGTCATCAAAATCTCAAATGTCAGGTCCTTGAGCCCAGCGTTTGGCGCCTTGGTTGCAGAATCCTGAACTTCGTTTTCACCACCAGTGTACAAATACCAATGATCATCACTCATGAAGTCACCAACAATATAACTCTTGCCATTGATGAAATAGTCATTTAACAATTTGACTTCATTTTTCCAATCTTTATGAACATGTTTCTGTCTTTCCGGAAACATAAAGGATCTTCTGGAGTAGAAAATCTTGTGAATGCTTCTTGAAGTCATTTTCTGAGAAACAAGGTTCTGGATGTTTTCAAAAAGCTTGTCAATACAAAATAAAATCGTGGTGGTTCCACAGGTCTTCAAGATCATTTTATGTGGGAACACAAACAAAGAGGATTCAGACAATAAATAGGAATCCATGTACTTGGAGGATTTCATCGACAAAATTTTACAGTTGACCATGTCTAAAACTTTGACCCATAGCTCCAAAGGAATACATCTTAATCCTTCGCCATTACCATACTGCTTAGCAGTTTCTTCATCGGACCATAACCAAATCTCTAACAATTTTTCCGGACCTTCAAAAGCAAAAGTGGAGTCCAAGTTAGCACTTAATTGATGGTCGACATACTCTTCACTAATGTAAGCTGGAGCAACCATGGTTAATTTCTTTATATCGTTCTTTATAAGTTAATTTTTTTTATTTCAGTTCTAAAGGGTGGATTGGAACTTACTCTTATTATTAAAGTTAAGCTTCTAACAAATCACGATTGAAACGAAGAGAGAAGTAGCAAGAAACGTTTCAATGAGGATAAGTTAGGTTTTTTTTTTAACCAAAAATTATAATTCACTAGTGGATGGGGAGGATCAACAACTAGTGAAAAATATAAAAACGTGAAAATCAGCCAATAAACACAACGAAACACAAAATAAAACTGTTGTTATATGTTAACCCGTAACAAAATTTATAACACACACCAAAATGGGAAATATAGCACAGTAGGTGAATGCTATCCTGGTTCAATTAATTTCTTATATTCAAATTGCGACCGTCGTGATTCCTTCTTAGGCATAAACCAAGATTTGTGTAGGACTTGAGTCTAATGGGATATCCAAAATTTCAAGATATGCCAACGAAAAAGAAGATTAATTCTATTCTGTTGATTTCAACCGTTAGGTGTGAATCGCTATGAAGTTAAAGATTGATGACTTGTTTTGCCAGAAAATCTCAACTAATAATGTAACACTTGTGCTCCACTTCACGTGTGACTTGGAGACTACTATAAGCAACAATTAGAAACCGTTTAACCCTAGATATATGATTTAAAAATCCAGTAATCAGGTAGTTCCTTGCAAACAGCAAAGGAAAATTTTTCATTCTTCGCACATCATGAGCCCCGGTCATTCAAGTGTCTCACATCACAATAGGTTTCCAACAGTTTCGATTTGGTGGTAAAAAAGAGATTAAAAGAGTCAAATAGAGTTTTATGGGGTCAATTGGAGAGAATAGTATATAAAACATTGTGCTAATGATCTCTTTTCATTTCTTGTTGCAAAAAAAAAAAAAAAAAAATTTAAAAAAAAAAAAAAAATAAAATGAAACAAGAAAAAAAAAACAAAAACTGATCAACTTGTTGCACTCCAAGGATCCTTACAATAGTACGAGCCCGACGGAACACCGCAACATAGCTACCACGTAACACACCGAGTTTCTCTTTCTATGTATTAATACTAAACAATAACAAGATTATTAAAACATATCTAAACTATACACTGGAAACAATTTCACTAGCGTTTTTCAAGACATCCACCATTCTTAAACATTCTTTTCTCTTTTGTACAGTCATATCATTTTCCTTTACCAAGTCACTCAAATCATCTGAATTGTATAATTTCTCCAACAACACCTTTTGGATGTCTTCTTTAGATTTAACAATCAATTTCAACATGATGGCTTTAGGAATCACATCACTAACGGTTCTCTTAACGATGTTGTAGTAAGACGAAATCAATAATTTGATAACTTCGGTCTCCATGGTTTCTCTTTCGGTCATGGCTCCAGTGGCTCTTAAGACAGGTGGTGGGGCTTCCATACTTTGTAATCTCTTTTTGTTTTTGGATGAAAAGAAACCTCCAAAGAACCCATTATTGTCTTCAGCTTTTGGAGAAGATGTTTGCTGAGGTTGTTGAGATGGAGGCAATGGTTTCCCACTCTTAGGGTCAACAGCAACTTGAGGTTTAGGATGGAATTTTTCTTCCACTATAGCCATGGCTTGAGACCCTTTCAATAAATCTGGATGTCCAGTATTAACGTAGGTTTCTTCAGATCTGATTATATCGGTGATGAAGCCATTGGTAGGAATCAACGCTTCTCTTAAAAATTGAATAAAGTATTGAGACAATTGTTCCTTCAACCCTGGATAACGGGAGTATTGTGGTTGATTAATGATTTGAGATAAAATTCTAACCAACTCATCGAAAATTAAATTGATACATCTTAAAGAAGGTTCTTCCATTCTGTGGATTTGCTGTTTAACCAACACTTCAAAAGCTTGAGTTCCGACAAATAATGAGGGAGCACTACCAGAAGTATTATGCATAATAGTTCTAATATCAGTATCTTTGATTTGGTCAAATGGATCCAAAGCATTGATCCCATTCTTGAAAATCTCATGGAAAACAAATGAGATTCTAGCTCCTCCAGACAATTCTTGAGAAGTTAATTCCTTAGCTTCACCATCCAAGATTCCATTGTAATCCTTGGTAAAATTAGTGATCATACTAAGAGCAATAGAAGTTGGACTCTCAGACATTTCCGGTCCCAATAAACTCAATTCATTTTGATACTTTTTCAACGCATGTTCGATTCTCATTTTAATATCAGGTAAAGTACTCTTGATATGATGTAATAAGATCCCATTCAATTTTTTGGCCAAGTAAGGAGTACCACAGTAATGAGCCTTGGCTTTATAACTAGGATGGTTTTCAAAGAAACTGGTTTCATCCTTCAAGGCATCTCTAATGGTTTTCTTAACTTCAATATCTTTTTGACCTCTATTGATGACAGGAACATAACCGAATCTCAATGGGATAACTCTACCGGCTAAAATATCTATGACATCAGTTCCTTGGTCCATTAAATCAACCTTGGTCAACACCCCAATAGTTCTGGAACCTTCAGGATCAACTTCTCTAGCTAATTTCAAACCATCTGAATTGGCCAAATCAGTATTAGCAGCGTTAACAGACAAAATGATCGCATTAGGTTTGGAAATAAACTTCATGATCATTTCTCTGATTTGTCTTTCTATATCTTTAGGCTGATCCCCAACAGGAACTTTAGTTAAACCGGGTAAATCAACCAAAGTTAAAGTTAAAACATGAGGAGAATAAATTCTTAAATTAATAGGAACAGCTGAAATCCCTAAATTCTTTCCGGTTTTAGCATCGGTTTCTCTAACGATTTCATCTCTAATCTCTTCAAAATTGAAGAACTTTTTATTAGGCAAATGTAAGAATTCCCCCCATTCGTCAGTATTATTCTCAGTCTCTTTCCCACTTTCAGTAGTCTTATTCACCGATATTAAATCATTTTGACTTGGAGCGGTGGCTCTTTTATTGATCAATTGTAACACCAATGGTCTTCTGGTAACAATACCAGTTCCTCTAGGCAAGAAATCTCTTCCAACAATGTTTTCTAAAACCGAAGATTTCCCACTAGATTGGGATCCAACCACAGTAATCTGGGGCAAATCAACTGGGGAGCTGGAACCTCCTCCTAATGGAGCCAACGCATCTTGTAATTTGTTGATGGTGGAAATCAATGTTTCATCCATGGCCATTTTCTATACGATCTAAATCAATCACTCTATCAATATCAGCTCTCAATCAATCAGGAAAATTACCAGAAAATTCACCGACAAATGTGCTACTAGCTGTTGCAATTAACTTGGTCTATCAAAACCTGCTTTCCCTTGTTTATATGACGTCTACAATCCTTCTGTGGGAGCGATTCGGCAAGGTGTTATTAGGGAAATGAATGAACACATTCGCGCCTCTTGAGGAGTCGCGATACGAATGATGGCGGTTAGTTGATAGGTTTAGTATATTCTATAAAATACAAATGTTGTTATACAATGATTGAATCTAGTATCATCCATAGCGGTCCATAAAACTGGTACTGGCAGTATAGCTGAACCCTTCGAACTTGTCGGGGATTTCCTTGGTAGGAATAGGAATGCTCATGGCTTGATTGATATTATAATCACTTATTCTCAAGTTGGTGAATTCTGGAGAGAAATTCTCTGCTAATATAGGATCTGTGATTACAGGCACTATAGGAGGAACTAAAGATTCATCTTGAGTCTCTAAAAGGTTCCAGTCGAGTTTTCTGAAAAATCGATGATTCTGGAACTTTGTCCATTCTTCATCAACTTTGAATCTCTTCTCTGGGCTTTTATTAAGAAGTTTGTTCAATAAATCCTTAGCGTCCATGGTGAAATAAAATGGTAATGTCAACTTTTTGGTTAAGATTTTGTCCTGAATGGCTTTATGAGAATTGCCTGTAAATGGAGGTCTTCCACTCATCATATCATATATCACACATCCCAAAGACCACCAGTCAACAGGAAACGCATATTCATCACCTTTTAAAATCTCGGGGGCCATATACTCCGGAGTACCTATAATAGACTTACATCCTTCGTTATTCTCGCCTATATCTTTTGACAACCCGAAGTCCGTCAATACCAAATTGCCGCGATGATCCAACAAACAGTTTTCAGGCTTCAAGTCTCTATAGACAATTCCTAACTGGTGTAGGTGTCTCAAACCCGAGGCCATTTGAGCAGCGTAGAATGCCACATGATCTTCTTTGAATACATTCCCCATGGAATTATTGTGGGTCAAGTGATGGAACAATTCTCCCCCGGAGATATATTCCAATATTAAATAAAACTTATTATCGTCTTGCAACGCATAGAACAATTTGACAATGTTGGGATGGTGATTGATACTACTCAAGATCTGTCGTTCGTAAATGGTCCTCTTGACATGATTGGTGTGATGATTTTCTTCTTGGTTTGAATCTTCAACAATATTAATCACTGGTTTTCTCAATTGTTTCTGAGCATATAGTTTCTTTGTATGTCTATCTTGAACCAAATGGACCTTCCCGTACGCTCCTTGGCCCAACACCTTCACGGGTATAAAGTCTTGTAAAACTCGTTTATGGCTCTTATCATCTTTCTTGGTGGCAGATTTCAATTTTATAGTGCCTTCTTCCTCGGTACGGCTCTGCTCTACAATCTGATTGAAGTCTGATGGAATGATTAATTCCAGATTATGGGAAGATATCGAAAGGGTACGGACAGAAAGTCTTCTATAAACCGAAGATTTCCTTCTCCTTGCACGAGAACCAGGTGCTTCCACTTCACCTTCTCCCCAAGGTTTAGTATCATAATCTTCAAGGCTATCTTTAGGATCTAGAACGGCAGAATCACCAAATCTTTTGGAGAACGCCTCGTCATCAAAACTAAACAAGTCACTCATCAGCTTTTTCTATGAGTTCATACCTTGTCTAACCCCAGAGATCTATCCATAAAAGAATGTCTAAAACAATATTTCCCAATATTTCATAAATATCAGTACATGTGCCATATAAATTAAATGAGCATATAATCATTAAACGCGCTAAGATGATTTGCTAACTATTTACTATGAATCAATGGATTCTCATGGAGAATATCCGAGTGCCAGCCACAAATAAAGCGGAAAATCCGTATAAAAAGGAACACAAGATAAATGGCAACCCGGGGAAACCAAGGGAAATTCCATACTTATAAATGTTCATGAAGATAGGTGGGGATAATACAGAAAGAGCAGTTCCTATCATACTCATGGACATCAACAACTGACTTGTCTTTTCTGCAGGGTAGAATTTGGTCACGGCCCCGGTGATACAAGGCAAAACCCCGTATGCCAAACTGCATATACAGAAGATGGCGTACAATTGCCAGGTGTGTTGTACAAAGGCACAAAGGAAGAAGAGTAATGATCCTGAAGTAATGCCAACTATCAACACAGTGTATTCAATAGAATCAATCCGATGCTTATTGAATTGCATTTTGAACACTTTAGGCAACAAGATTCGGGTGAGGAATGGGATACTCACCGATAAGGTGAATAAACCGGCAAAGGAGATTACCAGGAATGATACACTGATCTGACTGGAGTCCCAATGCAACTTATAGATCCCATATTGAACCAACAACGGAACCGTGACGGCCACCTCCATGACGATAATAGCATGACCCAATACTAAGGCAAGTACTTGTAGTCTCATACCTCGTAAATGGGTTTTTAAATGTTCAGGAACAAACTCCTCTGGTAAACGTAGCAACTTTGTTTCTTCTAAAAGACCCATGAGCCCAGCCTTGATGGCCCGCAACGACAAGTATTCTGATACAGACTTGACACTTATGGAGTCGGAGTTAGCGGCAGTAACACGAGAAGATGGTGAAGGTAACGACTCAGGAACAAAGAACACAACATATATTATCGTCACCGCAAGTAAACCCAGTTTAAGGTAGATCATAAACATATCATTAGTTTCCGTGGAGATACCTCTTGACTTTCCATACTCAAGAATGAAGGATCCTAATAAGGGACCTAAGATCTGTCCACAATACAAAAACGCAAGCAGCAGTGCCAACGCCAGCAGTCTTGTTTTAGCAGAAGTGATGTCAGCCACGTAAGAATTGACAAGTCCTATGAATCCCATAGAACTTCCTAAAAGTCCAGTAAAGAGATCAGCCAATACATAACTTTTGAATTGGAACCTCTTCGATGAAGTAACAGCAATGAAGAATACCAAATGACTGGTACTTGCAAGTAAGATCATTCCGATAAGAGCTGGTCTTCTTCCATAAGTGTCACTAACTTTCCCGGCAATAGATAACCCAGCTATCAGGACTATTTGAACAAGGACGGAACTCACCTGTTGATAATCAGACATCAAAAGTTGATTATCCTCTGGACTGCAAATGCCATTTTTCTTATTAGTTTCACAGGCTCTGGCAAATTTAAGGGTCTCATAAGAAGCTGAAGCTATTTCAGAAAGGGCAAATAAAAAGTATACTAATCCTACTCCTATCACGGTAGGTTTTATTTTCCAGCCAAATACGGTTGTTCTAGAAGGAACACCAACATCCTCAGGTTCTTCTTGTGGTTCTGGTTCACTTAAACCAGAATATTCTTCGGTGTAGCTGCTGTTGACAGTTTCTGATGATACAGAGACACCAGCTGCCTTATTGGTATCTAATAATCGATCCTGCTCACTGCTCATCGGTCAGTTTTATGATTTTATCTTATCAGGATGAAAAAAATATCAGAGGGAAAATGTCCGAGTTGTGTCCTTTTATATTTTCCACAATATGTGTCCCCTGTAAACCAGTCGCCTTAACTAGCACAGGAATAGTCGATTCAGGAGTCTAAGGCAGTCGTTTCATAACACGAACGGCACCAATCGTGTATACAATGACATATGCTTACGTAATCGCTATTTATCAGCCTGTATCAAAGCTTATCATTTGACATTATATTATATAATCGCCAATGGAATATTGTCTCTGTACAATTTGCTATTAATAATGTTGGACCCATTGTAACTTTAGTGGGAGAATGGTTGTAAATAGGCGGCGGCAGTTTTGATGATATCATGTATCCATCTATTGAACGTGTTTCTATATTTAACTCCAAACGAGATATATAGTTCGAATATCAGCTCTTGACAGTCTTAGCTGTAATGACATCTTAGCTATGAGTGTGCTGTAAATGACATCTTTACTATGAATGTACTGTAACGATACTTCAATAAGACTACAGATTCAATCATCGATTTACTTCTCGACATCTATAAACTATAAATGACTATGTTTAACTATAAGTCTCTTCACCACTATTAATCCTATAACCACCACCATATTAATACCACAACACACCAAGAACACCAACTGTGGTAGCCCATGAGTCAAACCTAACTTGAACAAGTTGACGGCAAAGAGTGGAGCGATAATGCTTCCGATTCCGTAGTTTAAGGAAAGAGCCATCAACACTTCCGCAGTCTTGGATTCTGGATAATATTTCAATACAATTGACTGTATAGTCGGCTGGAGTACAGACCCCATATTTCCTACTACAATAGCAGTCAAGTACTGGAGGGTAGTGTTGGACAAACTGATTCCTAAGTATAAGATTGTGTTGAAACAAAGACCAAAGAAAAGTAAAATATAATCGGAATTATCAATTTTCAATTTGGAGGTTCTCACCTGGAGTATCTTCCTTATGACAATTCCAGATATAAACGGAGACACCCCGTATAATACAACCACGTTTGACAATGACGACATGGCCATTAAGTCGGCTAACCTATGGGCTTCCCAGTCATACTTATACACAGCGTATTGAATAATAATCTGTGCAACTCCAGACAGGTAGATGGAGAGAAGGACATTTAGAAACACGAGAAAACCAATCAAAAATCGAATTCTGTTAGTGTCACTAACAAGTTGTGGTCTTATCAATTCCTTAGGAACCAGCAAGAGCTTTAAAGGAGCTAGCAAATTGAATACCTTGATTGGGTTTAAGATTCTTATAGCGTTCCAAACTTGCGAATGTTGCTTTGTTTGATGATTGTCTTGTTCTAGCTCAACATTGAGTTGTGACTCAAACGTCTGATTATTCAATATGGTGGATTCCGGCAACAAGAATAGGGTATATAACATAAGACCAGCAAATATCAACACTTCTAATCTGAGAATCGTGAGTTCCAGAAACGCCAATTCAGAATAAGTATGACGGTTTTCATCAGAAACAGAATCATATTGGGATAACCTATTGGAAAGAAATTTGGATAATAGTGGACCTAACGTCTCTCCAGCAAACATAGACCCCATAATATACCCCAAAGCATAACTTCGTTGATTAGGAATCACCACGTCAGCCACATAGGAATTGGCAAGTCCCACAATTCCATAGAGTCCTCCCATACTACTAGCAATAAAATCACACAAAATATACCATTTGAATTCGAACAATTGGCTTTTCTGGTACCAGAATAAAAGGATCACTCGAGATATTAGTACCAGACAAACAATCAAATTGATAAACAATCGACGACCAAACTTATCGGACAACTTTCCTATGTTGGAAATGGCCACAAGCAGACATATCTGTGACACAATTAATGAAACTTGATTATAATCAGACACCAAGAACTGAGTATCGATGGAATCACAGTATCCATCATGTATCAAAGAATTGCAGGCATATTTGAACCGAACAATCTGCCTTGTTGGTTCTCCAATAGATGTCAATGTATATAGAAAACATGCCATGTTGATGAACACAAGTCCGGGCCGTCTATACCAGGAAATCATTTTTAAATGGTGCAACTTAGTATTCCATGTTTGCTCTATTTCCTGTTCACTACCATCTTGAGGACCAGAGTCTTCGGTGTTAGACTCCAACAACGGCGTCTGATCATCTGCTGGATCTCTGTTCATATTATCTATGATCTCAATTCACTGACAAAACTGTCCATCAGAAGCTTATTCTCTTTAGTCGTCAGTTGCATTTTATCGTTCCTAAAAAGGTTATGATATGGCGCGTGCGGCTTGATTTGCGCCGCTGATCGTTGCATACTTTGCAACCGTCAAACGCAAAGGTGGGGGACCGGCGTGGGGGATTCTGGAGGCAAGATTAAAAGAAACCAGGTGCATGAGAGAAGAATCTGACAAGTTAATGTATTCGATGTAGAATCAAAGGATATGACTTCTGTATAATTTTGATGTGGCTTGTTAATACACTTTGTTTCTATTGACAACTAAAATGTTTAGCAGTGCACACGAACAAACATTGAGTGCGATCCTATTAGGGCAAGGGACCATTACACGTGCATATCCTTTCATTTTTGACTGCGGGTTCCAAAACGCACCTGCACGACCTTGCAGATGCACCTCACGCAAATTTCCCCCGCGCCCAAAAAGGCCTGGACCTAGGGCCGGCCACGTCTCGCACTAACCCTACCGCCTTCTAGTGCCAGACCTACCGCCGAACAGAAGTCGTCCCGTACCCAAGAAATCTCATTAAAAATTTTCAAACTTCAAAATGAAAAAAAAAAAGTTCAGTTTTTCACATAGTAACTAAAGAATAATTACCACAGAAAACATGTCTTTGCCAGCTTCCTTTGACTTAACTGCTGAAGACGCTAAGTTATTATTAGCCGCCAACGTCCATTTGGGTTCCAAGAACGTTCAAGTATGTACCATATAAAGCGAGCCAGGAAATTTTTCACTATTCATATCAATTTGAACAAGACCTAGAATCATGTCTAAAACACCAGGAAAATCAATACATGTCCCGATTTCAAAAGTTTATCCTCATAAGCATCTTTACTACAGTTGAATGAAGATGAAACAAACACTTCAAAAAGACCGAATCATATTCCAAATCCCTCCTCATCGAACTTCGTAAACGGTGAACAATTTCCAGAGCCCCTGTAGCCCTCCTGCCCATATACTAACATAATTTAGGTCCACAACAAACAATACGTTTACAAAACCAGACCAGATGGTGTCAATGTTATCAACATTGAAAAAACTTGGGAAAAAATTGTTTTAGCTGCCAGAGTTATTGCTGCTATCCCAACTGCTTCTGATGTAGCTGTCTGTTCCACCAGAACTTTCGGACAAAGAGCCGTTTTGAAATTCGCTGCCCACACCGGAGCCACCCCTATTGCTGGTAGATTCACCCCAGGTAACTTCACTAACTATATCACCCGTTCTTTCAAAGAACCAAGATTAGTTGTTGTCACCGACCCAAGAACCGATGCCCAAGCTATCAAAGAATCTTCTTACGTGAACATTCCAGTTGTTGCCTTGACCGATATGGACTCTCCAAGTGAATATGTTGATATTGCTATTCCATGTAATAACAAGGGTAAACACTCTATTGGATTAATCTGGTGGTTAATTGCCAGAGAAGTGTTAAGATTAAGAGGTATCATCCCAGACAGAGCCGCCGAATGGTCTGTGATGCCAGATTTATATTTCTACAGAGACCCAGAAGAAGTTGAACAAACTGCTGCTGAAGAATCTAAAGAAGAAGAAGTTGAAGAACCAGCTGCCGCTGAACCAGAAACTGAATGGACCGGGGAAACTGAAGAAGTCGACTGGGCTGATTCTGGCGCCAACCCTGCTGCTGAAGCTGCTGCTGCCAACAGTTGGTAAGTTAATTATTGATTTATTATAACGTTTTTTTTATACGGTAATAATTAATTCATACATATACATTATATAAACCTGTGGTACAATAAAAAAAATGATACACTATTTGACATTGATGTGTAGATGGTAGTAGTAGTATAACGTCTAGTAGTATAAAGTCTGCTAGTATAACGTCTAGTAGTACCACGTCTAGTAGTAACATCTACTGGTAACATCTACCTCATTCTCACGCTCATATATAAACTCAGCGATGCCCGAAAAAATTTCTTCTCTTCAATTTGATTACCACCGGAAACCCACCAAAATCAAAAAAAGAACTCTAGCCGTATTATCTGCTGGCCAAAAGCCGTCCATAAACTTGAAGTATTCGTTCTGAATTCTTCAGGGGTTGGATAAGATAATTTCGGCGTTAGTATTTAGAGCTGTTAGTTCATAGAGTCAGTTTTTGTTTTTAAGGCCAGAGTTGCATTTTTTTGTTTCCATATCCACAAGGTTTGCTTGTTTTAAGCGGACTGGTGGATGGGATTCCCAGAACAAAGGCCCGGATTTTCGTATTATTACTTTTCAATAGAAATAATACTTCATGCCCGGGCGATATCTTCACCAACTTGTATCACCATCTCCCACCACCAATTTCGTAGTAGATCTCGTGCCATGCACCGCGACCTCGTACTAGACCTCGTACTAGACCTCGTACCACGATCACGAACCACGCACCACCTACATCCACAGACGCGTAACATCTCATTTATCTCTACATCTCCATGGCGTTCGGTAAAACCATCCAGGAGTTCATATACTCCCTAAGCACCCAGGACAAATACGCCGAGTTCGATTCCCGCAAGTCCTTCAACAGAATCAATAAACCAAAGACAGAAACTGAAGCAAACTTATTAACTCACCATGGAAATGGATCCACCACTTTCGTTAGCGACTACGAAGATGACGAATCATTCAACAAATTCCTGCTCGATGGAGTCCATGAAGTCCGCTTGGCTTGGAGGCATATCAAGAATTGGGTCAGTAACTACTCCCCTGACTTGAATAGCTCACTCCAGAAGCCGTGTACCGATGATGATCTCAATGACTTTCAAAAAGATTTAAATATTCGTTTACCCAACTGCTTGCTAGAGTTTTTCAAGTTGACTGACGGGCAACATGTCGATGACTTCAACAAAACAGGAGGTCTTATTTTCGGATTGAAGCTTATGTCATTGGATGAAATTGGCGTTATGACTGATCATTGGAGGAAGGTTGCAAAGACGTTGACTAGTGAGATGTCTCATAGAAACAACTCTTCCAAAGTCAAACAATTGCCAAAAATGGGAAATTACAAGCTTTCAAATTCTTCGGCAGACTTGTTGTCTATAAATAGTGCTAAGGAACCATTGCCTGGTGAAGTAGAAACTACAAATAGTAATGATAAAGCCGAACGGTTATCCAGTCATTATCCGGCTCAAAAATCCATTCCTCCAGGTCTGATACAACCAATCTTTGCCCATCCATTGTGGATTCCTATCATCACCGATGAAGTAGGAAACTGTATTGGCGTTGATTTGGCTCCTCCTACGAGCGGTAGTGGGAAGTGGGGACAGATTATATTGTTTGGTAGAGAATTCGATACAAAGTATTTGATTGCCGACAATTTCGGCGATTTTCTATTAATCTTTGCCAATGATTTAGAAATTGGAAACTGGGACATTAAAATGCCTGAAAAGAACAATTACGGAGATTTAATGATTGGAAGTGAAGGGGACTTGATCTTCTTAGATAAAGAAACCAACCAAGAATTGAATTATCTTACAGTGTTGAAACAAAGATGTATTTCCAAATGGATCAATTCTTTAGCAGACAAAGAGCTTGACGAACAAACTAGTGAGACCATAAGGGAATTGAAATCAAATCCGGACTCCATATTGAATGTCAAGACTCTAAATGATAATTCCATTGACAACTTCATTAACAACAATTTGAATTTAGTTAATGGAATGCTTCAACCTATAAATGACACTAATGCCAAACCAACTACACAAGGACAGGTTCCACCCCAGAAACAACAACTGCAGCCAGTTGATGAAGATCGTACATTAGATGACGTTACCATATAATTCTTTGTATCTTGCCCGGTTCAGAATCCCAACTGAATTCATAGGTGAAGAACACAACCATTATTCCCACATTTATAGCATTTAGATAGACAAACTCAAGTAGATTCCTTGGTCCTTTATGATCAATAGGAGAAACGAATAACCGGAACACTATCAAAGGAGTAATATAGTACCGAGGCTCAAATAGTGGTGATGGTACCACTGTCATTATAATAGAAAGGATATAGGTAATCACAGGTATAGGCCCTAACGATAATTGATTTCTATTGGCCAAAAGGCTATCAACGATATTCCAGCTGCAAAAGTGGTATATGGGAATCATAAACCAATGACTTTCAGAACGACTGAGAATTCTCTTCCATAGATAAAACGTATAATGCCTATTGTCAGCCAATAGAAACGGATGTACAATAGTAAAATGATCTATGACATACTTGATCAAACCACAAAACAAAACGTTTCCTGTTAAATGAACCAAACAGGACAATGGTGCCAGACCTATGCAAAATCTCATATATTTCTTCATCTTGGATACAGACAACCAAGCAGGCCAGGTGAAGATATTTATAAAGGTGAAGGCGTAGAACACTTGCACAATATGCAAATTAACTTCATGGTTCTCCTTGTCACCAAAAGTTATACCACCATTAACTTTAAGAAACACAGCAAATAAGACAAAGTTGAGAATAAACGGAATCAATGCCCCCACATTTGCCACGGCTGTTTTGATATATGTCACGACACTATCCACAAAACCACTATTCCTTTGTTTAGAATTCGTCTGTAGCCTTTCAATATACAACGAAGCAATGAATCCAATCCAGATTATATTTGTTTGACGAAACCATAAGCTGAGAAACCCCACTAAACCACTTAGGCTCGAGGTCCATGCCCCAAACTTGTTCCGATTAATAGCTACCGCCAATGAGCCTACGATAAGTATCAAAGACCACACGTCTGTGTAGAACAAGAAATAATAAGCAAACAATAAGGGCATGGAAATAATGTTAATGGTCTTGAATTGGCCCGATTCTAATCCGTTCAATATGAGAGGTAATACTACCACACCACCAAACAAATTAACAGACCTAAGCACGTCATAATTCAAACAAATAGATTCTAAGGGTTTGGATGTTAGCAATCCCACAACTTTTGCGTAACAAAACCCTAAGATATATAATCCAGGAGGAGTAGTGATCTTATTGTCCCATACTTCGAATTTATACTGACAGTAAGCATTGCACTGGGTTAGATGGAAAATCTCGTCAATGAAAGGAGATTGGACATTCTGTGATACTAGATGGTGGACTATACCACAAAAAGCTATGAAACATGACGTTAACGCCAAAGAAACCAGGGCCATTATTGTATCATAATAAGATGATTTGAATTTTTCACGTTTCTCGAAATTGTCGAAAATGCTGCAAGGAGAAAATCCTTGCATAAAGCATAATGTAAGATGATGCTGATATTGAAATGTTTAAGAAACGTATAATAAACCATTTAACAAAATATAGTATATATTTCAGTACACATATAACGTAGCACTTTGCCGGTATACTTTTCCAAATTCCAAATTAGTATTTCCATCTACTTACTCTCCATACAAATGAATGGCTGCAACATAATCTGTGCGTCATTATTTGTGCAATTGTTGCAAAAAAACTATTCTTCATCTAACTATTCTATTTGCTAGGTTTTTCCTATTTTGCTATGGTTATTTCCAATACTACCTCTAGAGAGTATGAAAGGTTCTTTCCAGTGTTTCAAAGCAATTCTTTAGGCTATGATCAGAGATCTCTTGGATCTAGAACAGGACCTCCCTCAATGGGATCTCCTTCAAATTCCAGCTTGACGGGCCCAGAAAGTATCGAGGTGTCATTAAGTGAAGATTCAATGTTTCTAAGAAATGGGGATAGCCCTAGAACGTCATTCGGGGAAGATAGAAACGAGAAAGGCAACGAATATATTCCAGAAACCGGTCCTAAAAGTAAGCACCAAGGAAGAATAGCACTGGCTCTAGGACTTTCGTTAACAGAAAAGATGCTTAACTTTAATAATGAATTGGAAAAGAAAAAACACAAGTATGGTATCTCTCGAATGTTGAGCTTTGCTTCCAGAGGAGCTGGTGGGATTTCTGGGGATGTTGCTAGTCAGACTGAGAATCAAAACCATATAGCGAAACATAAAAAAGTGGTTCCAGAGAAAGATGCTACTCTTTTAAAGGCCGACACATTCGTCCAAGCCCCAGGACTAAGAAATGATTTCTATTCTAGTCTTATTAGTTGGTCTCACATCAACAACAAAATAGCAGTGGGATTGAATGTGTTCACTTATATGTGGAATTTGGATAATTTTGATGTGAATCCGATTCTAGTCGACCAGTACGAAACAGTTACTTGTGTCAGTTGCTCCCTCGCCGACTTTTTGGCAATAGGGACCATAAGTGGAAGAGTTCTACTAGTATCACAAAAAGAGAATTTCAAGGTGAAAGCAGAATATTTCACTCCCGGAAGAAACATTCATGCTATTAGTTGGTTTAAGGATGGAAATCGATTTTTAGTTAGTGATCATTCTGGAAAAGTCCAACTTTTACACGCTCAAGAGTCCAATAATAAATATTGTCTTGAACTACAACATACGTTCAGTTGTCATCAACAGCTAGTTTGCGGTAATTATCATAAGAACTATTCTGACCACTTCGATCAATACTAACAGAGTTTAGGAATAAGTATCAATGACGATGAGACACAAGTGGCTTTTGGGAGTAATGATAACACTGCTTCCATATGGGATATAAAGGATACTGAGCCTAAACTTAAATTCATATTGCCCCATTCAGCAGCTATTAAAGCTATTGCCTTCTGTCCCTGGTCCACTTCATTGCTAGCCACTGGGGGAGGAACTAAAGACCGAACCATCAGATTCTGGCATTCTCGTACTGGAACATTAATTCTGTCATATTTCACCAATTCTCAAGTGACTTCATTATCATGGTCCCGTTTCAGCAAAGAAATAGCAGCAACATTTGGGTTTGGAGAATCTAAAGTGTTACTCTCTGTATATTCATATCCTGATATGAAACCATCTAGTCAAGTAGTATCATCTACAGAGTTGAGGATTCTTAGCGCAACAGCATCACCAGATGGAAATTCACTCTGTGTGGCCACAAACGATTCCACGGTTCGAATCTATCGGTTATGGAGTCATAAGTTGAACAAACACGTTCCACAACCTACTGGGGTGTATGGGAGCACATTATTGGAGTTATTTGAAGGAGTAGATGAGCCGATTCCTGTTATTCGGTAGAGAAAAGAATTTCAGCCGAGTGTCAAAAGTAGAGACATTCTTTGTTATAAAGGATTCTAATTTTGCTCTTATTCAGTGCTTACAGTTCTCTCTGGATTCAATGTTGGGTTCGATACTTTACATAGTGTTCCTAAATATCACAGACCATCATCACATTTTTCACTCGTTTAATTCAAGTTTCGATACAAAGAAATATACCCCATAAACTCCTACATCTACAGCATTCTCTCCAATACTATATACATATACAATCTAAGCCCCCTAGCCCTTCGCCGTGCAAAGTCGTCATCTTAAATGGTTGCAAATTGCTCCATTTTGTAGCCGTTTGACAGCACTGCCGCGCAGCGCTCGGTCATAAAATGACATCTACAAATTACTGAAACTTTATTGATAGTGATAGTTTCTTGATTACTAGTGATAGTTAATACTTTCTGTGATTAAAATGTCTGCTGCCTTGATCAATCGGTCTTTGACCACTATAAGAACCGAGCTTGAGTTTCTTCACGACTCTGAAGTTATCAGCGAAGAGCTATTCAATAAATTAACCGCTGCTTTACCTGCCAAGTATCACAAGGATATGGGTACTTGGGGGCTTGATCATCTCGACCAGAATGCTAAATCAGAGACCCCCTCCACTGGTTCCACCGATAAATTGGCCCAAGACTTGGAAAAGACCAAAATCTCCCCTGCTGCTTCTCATGAAAGACCTCCAGCTCCACCACATGTGCCTAGTGGCCCTAAAGTATTATCATATTGTGAAGTCTTATACGACTTCCAGGCCCAAGAAAGTGACGATTTGAACGTTCACAAAGGTGATAAAATCGCCGTCACCGAACATTTATCACAAGATTGGTGGAAGGGATATAAGAAAGACAATAGTGCCAAAATCGGAATATTTCCTTCTAATTACGTCAAACCCATTTCCCAAACCGACTTTGATCAGTCCACTTCAGAAAAGGCTGAATACAATCCTTCTACTCAGTACAACTCCTACCAACAAACTCCACAACAATCACCAGGATTCGCTCAGCCGGGATACGGAGGATATCAAAGTCCGCCAGCTTATGGCCAACCTCTTCAGCAAAACCCTTCTGGAAACTATAGTCAGTTTCCTCCACCTTCTACCAACTATTATAATAACCAACCTGAGCCACAACAACAGCAACAACAACAAGGACAGGAAGGACAGCATCAAGTGCATCCCCATTTAAGAAAGTTTGGGGGCAAATTAGGAAATGCTGCTATATTTGGTGCTGGGGCTACTATAGGTAGTGACATTGTGAATTCTATTTTCTGATGAATCATTGGAAATTTTATTCATAAAGGTAGGAAGAAAGAATTAGTATAGTTATGGGAATGTCTATTTATACAGGTTTCTACAGTTCAGTATTTCACTAGTTTATATGGAGTTAATATATGGTTTATCTCATACATTGTATTTAGCTATTTACATTTACTTCCGGCCATCAGCAACCGTGTTCAACAACAAAGTGTCGTTGTCCAATAAGATTCTATTAGGAGAATTGGCCAAGATGGCAGCAATCTCTCTAGCAGTATCCAATCTCTTCAATTCCACATAATCCTTGGATTTCTTAATGGCTTCCCCAACTAACTGAGCAGACTTCGCTTCACCAGCAGCCTTAACCACCAATTGTTGTTTCTCTTGGATCGCCTTGTCCACAACAAAAGCAGCTCTTTGAGCATCTTGTTGAGCAATTTGTTTAGCTTCCACAGCAGCACTAAACTCCGGAGAGAACGTCATAAACGTCAACGAAACATCATCCAAGAAAATATTGAATTTTCTAGCCCTACGAATCAAATTTTCCTTCACTAATCTCGACACCTTCTCTCTCTGGGTGATCAATTGAGAAGCATTGAATTGTGCCACCACCGACTTCAACACTTCATTCACAATCGATGGTAAAACCTTTTCATCATAGTCAACCCCCAAAGTCCGGTAAATGTTTGGCAATTGAAGAACATCTGGTTTGAACAATACTCTACAAGTAATATTGACCATTTGTAAATCTTTAGTTCCAGTTAATGAAGCAACGTTTCTAGGTTTAGCTCTGACATCATACACAATAGGTCTTTGAAACCAGGGCATAATGAAATGAGTTCCTTCAGGATAGATCTTGGGCTGAACACCATTGAGCCGAGAATACACAATAGCTCTTTGACCACCATCAACATTGAACAAGGCATTTTGGGCAAGCACAGTTGCCCCTCCCAATAAAAGAAGTCCACCAAACCCGGCGAAGATTCCAAAAGGTGATCTAGGGCCCCCGGCACCACCTTTGGCTCCGGTGCTGGCGGCGGCAGCTCTTCTTCTCAACTCGTTTTGTAGGTTCTTCCAGTTCTGGTCACTCATGATGAAGAATGAAATAAATGATGATGCGAATGAGAAATTATAATGAGAATTAATGAGAGTGTTGAAGTACTAGGAATTAATATGAATGAAATTGGCTTGTATTAATCTTGCTAATTGTATGCGTTGTATGCGTTGTATATTGTATATAAATTAGTTTGGATTATATCGTTGAGTTCTGACGTTCTGACTTGCTGACCTTGACTTGTATCCTTGGAATATTGTTGGAATCATATTCTGAATCATACTTTGAACCACTATCATTCTATGACGGTACACCTTCATACTCATTCTTCTCGTAATACTCATTTATCTTCTTCTTCCAGAACCGTTTCCTGTTTGTTTGGATTGGATTATTCCTAATGATATTCTCAAGAAACATGAGGAATAAGATGAATACCGCCACCACTGCACTAGGGGCCAATAGTCCCGCTAAGGCTCTAGTACTAACAGTTCTCTGATACGGACATTCAGCATATGGTCCATCGGTAACAAAGCAGTTGGTAACAGTAATATCATTCACGTCTATCCACACTGGAAACTCAGCTTCTGACTTTGTGATATAGTACATTAATGCCGACATTTCAACACTCAGACGAGGAGTTCCAAATAAATATCCCGGTGGACAATTCCCTGCCTTATAAGCGTCGAAATATTGTTTCTTGTCAGGTTGAATTTTCCATTCGTTGGGTCTTTTGATATTTTGACATGCGTAAGCATAGGGCTGGTAACAATTGGCGATTTGCCAGCCTTCTGCTGTGACAGCCACACATTTAAACGCTTCCTGAGTCCGGTCATCTTCATGAGAAACAGGGGTTCCAGAACTTGAAGGTGCTTCTTCATCAGTGGTATTGTCAAGACCAATGCTTCCTTCTTGAGACCACGACCAGAACGATAAAGGAATTACATCATTGATGATTGTTCCTACGTCGTCAGTAGCTTCACCGCTAAACTCATAAGACGACCCGTTCAAAATCGGCGAGTATCCACACCGTATTAGCCCTTTGAATGTCACGTTATTGAACAAATTATCACCACTGCCGTCGAAAACGTATCGGTAATGAGACTTCAAGGAAATATCGTCAAAAAATTGAGTTTCTACCATACTGCTCAGATTCAAAAGTTGCAGCAAACAATCATTAATTTCCGTTTCATCTTCTAAGCTTATAGCCGTCACATTCACTGTGTCACCATCAACAAAGATTTCTTCCTTATCCAGCCGAGATATATTATAATAGGGCCTTAAGTCTGCTCCTCCATCGTCTATCACTGTAACTGTAGCTCGTTTTATTGCCGTGTAAATGAAGTTGTATAAGTCAGGAAACGTTTCATCAGACTGATTATAAAACGTCCTTAGTGACTCCGGCTCATCTTTCTGTCCAGTTCTATAATCGTCCAAGTCCGTAGGAGTGAATAAATGAGTCCCTAGACTGTTAACAGTATCTTCAAGAGAACTGTTTCCAACAGCTGCAAGCGCCGAACTATCCGAGTAATATCGCTTATCTGGCGATCCGTAGGTGCTATTACTGGAGTTGTCGAACTGGAAACTGTGTAATCGATATAATATCTGGAGATAATTGACATTCATATTGGTATTAGTATCCTGGAAAAACACATAGATCATCACCATGATCTTGTCAATACTAAAACTAGGCTGACAACTATATTTCTTTCCGTTCCACTGTAGCGTTTGGATTTCTTCGATATCAGATGTGCCGTTAACAGGATATGGAGCTGGACAAAGCTGCCATTTGGAAGTAAAGTTATTCCAATACAAATCTATCGAGAGGATCTTAACTCCGACGTCCAACATGTTCCGAGCAATAAGCAAGGACGAATCAACATAACCTTCGTTATCAAATAACATTTGCGATAATGATACTCCGTAATGTGTTTGTTGGTCAATAGGTACTGGATATGATATATCTCGCTGAGTTCGGATAGCCACTTCGGTTTGGAATTCAAGCAGCGGCCAATTTTCAAGTGCTTGGACTGTTCTCAAGTGTAGTAGAACACATAGGAACGTATATAATGGGATGTTTGTCCATTTCATGGCTGATAAGGACTGCTCAGCTTAATATTAATCTTATTAAATATACTGCATCACCAAAAATGCTGCGAAACGCGGTTCATGTTTTGAAGATAGATAGCGCTAACAGGCAGAAGAAGATTTACAGTCGATAATTGATGGAATGGAGTCGATTCTCCGTGGTTTAAACCCTCAACAGCATCAAGCCGTTACCCATGATTGTAATGGCCGACTTCAAATTATCGCCGGGCCTGGAACTGGTAAAACAAAGGTGTTGATATCACGAGTAGCTTATTTGTTATTGATGCAAAATATCAAACCAGAAACAATAATTGTTACTACTTTTACCAAAAAAGCTGCCAATGAGATTGTGGAACGACTAGAACCGGCTTTAAAGGATTCAGGCATTGACGCTACCAAGTTGCTAGTGGGCACTTTCCATAGTATATGCTATCGAATACTTAGGCGGTATGGGAATAAAGTGAATTTGAATAATTACACAATTGCCGATGAACGAGATAGCATGCAAATCTTACAAGAAATAATCCAAGAATTGACGTCAGATGACTTGCAATACCTTCAGGGCTTACCAGAGGAGGAAACAACCAAGTTCAAAGCCCAGAATCCCAAGAATGATAAATATCATGGCTATGAACCTAAAGCTTTTAAACGACAGATATCCAAATTGAAGTCTGCTGGTATCAAGGCAGGCGACTACTACAGTGTTTCTAATCATAATAAAGGTTTACTTTTGATTTACCAGAGATACCAAAGTAAGTTGCAAAAAGAGCTTTTATTGGACTTTGATGACTGTTTATTAGAATGTCATTCCCTAATAAGCCAATATCCCGTATTGAACTTTGTTCAGCATGTATTGGTCGACGAATTTCAAGATACTAATGATATCCAATTGAAGTTGATGATTGAATTTGGCAGAGGACATCCTACTAATCCTGCATTACAACATAATATTACCTTAGTAGGTGATCCAGATCAAAGTATTTACGGGTTTCGTGATGCCAAATCCACAAACTTCAAGGTAATGAAGCAATACTATGAGAAAAAATTGAACTTGCCAGTGCTGACCGTGAGCCTAGTGGAGAATTATAGGTCTACAAGTGATATATTGAATATTTCAGAACAAGTTATGACTCAACAACCTGATCGAAAATCAAAAAAATTAAAATCCCAGCTTCAATCTACATTCAATCCCGTCCATCAAACTTTGTCTTCGACTTATGAAGAAGCTAGATGGATAGTTTATCAGATAGTGTATCTCACATCTTTGCCTAACAGCATCTTCAAGTATCTGGATATTTCCGTATTAGTACGGGCATCCTATCAAACCAGAGTCATAGAGAATGAATTGGTGAAAATGAGAATTCCGTATTACATGATTCGGGGTAAGGCATTTTGGGATCGAAAGGAAGTGACGATAATCTTGGATTACCTTCGAGCTATTTCAAATCCTAATGATCGTGCTGCTTATGTAAGATCATTGGGGTTCCCTAAAAGAGGTGTAGGAGAAAAGAGCATGGAAGAGATTAATAAGTATCTAGGGTCTAATATTGGCGAAGAATTGTCTGTGCATGAATTGTTGGAGCAAAAGAAAGGTCTAAGTATAGGAAAATCTATTTGCAATATAATAGATTCACATCTTACTTTCTTAGAGAGAATGAGGACACGGATTCCTTCTGGTGCACAACTTGAACAAGAAGATAAAGACTCAATTCTTGAACTGTTCTTCAATGAGGTATATGTTGAATCAGGATTGAAGAAAGCTTATGAACCACAACCAGATCAAGATGCTAATATAATGGAAGTTGGAAAACAACTTTTAGAATTCGAACCTCATGATGATACTCTACCGGTATATGTTGGAGGAGATGAGTCTGAACTTGCTGTTGATGATAGAAACTACATTGCCAAGTTTATTACCTCTATAGGGTTGTATGAGAGTGTTGAAGAAGAAGATAAGGAAGACGATGAAACTAAAGGAAAAGTTTCTCTCTCAACTATTCATGGAGCCAAAGGATTAGAGTGGTCTGTTGTATTTGTGCCAGGACTTTCGGAAGGATCACTCCCCAGCTCTTTTGCTTTGAATAGCTCGGCCCTGAATACTCCTAACAAGAAAAAGGGCCAAGAAGTAGAAGCGTTGGATGAAGAAAGAAGATGCTTCTATGTGGCTACTACCAGAGCCAAGACCTTATTGCACATTACGTCTATAGTGGAGCCAAGCTCCGAGTTCAAGTGGAAATCCTTAACAGCCGTGTCCCGATTCATTGATAAGATCCTCAAGAACTTCAGCCCTAGTCATACTTGTTTTGGAAGTTGGGAGAATGTGGAGAGATTATACGATATTAGAGGCGTTACCTTACCTACTAGAGAAAAATTCGATTTAAAAGCTTACCATAAAGGTTATCAACAGAATTTTGAAAAATTTGTAGTCCAAGGAGATAGGCGGCTAGACCCATTTGACTTCTCAGTTCTTGCAGAATCATCTAGTCTTAATAACCTATATAATCCCTCCATGACATCAACATTCACCACTGCAAAAACTCAAATGAGCGATGTGATGGTAAAGAGAAAATACGAAGATATAATGGAAGCCCGGAAACGGCTAGCAAAAAAACATTCAAAACCGCAAAACACATCACATGCCCTCCATAAGCAATTCAAACCTCCTAGACTTTCCTTAGCACCAACACAGGCCCCAAACTCACTCACCAATTCAGCACCTAGCTCATGCAAGAAATATGCGCCTCACCGCAATTTTGCACCCAAGTAAATCTCTTCTAGCCCCACCAAGGCGGTCCAAGCGAAGTCATATAGCACGCTAGCAACTGCCTAACTCGTTGAATGACTCATATCAAACCAATCCAACAAGAAACCATCAAAAAATCCAAACCTTTATGGTCCCACTTGGCCCAATGGGGCAATCCGTAAACGCCTCGAAAAAGAAATTATGCATGAACCTTGCAGCACGTCAAGGCTTTTATGACTCGTTGCATGATCGTCTGCAGCTATAATGGTTACATTAGGATACTTGCAACATGATATAAGATCTGTGAAAGTATATAAACGTATGAAGATTCATAAGATTTTCAGTAATTATCAATGTCAGGATTAAGTATTTGGATTCCAAATAGCAGCTGGAGCCCCTCAGGAAGTTATTCCTTTTCTGTGGACAATGCTAGAAAGGGCAAAGAATGGAATGGTGTATGGGCAACACAGACCAGCTCCCCAACAGACCAGTTGTACTCACCTATACTGGAGAAGCTTAAGCAAGGTAGAGGGGGCAGAGGTGGCGAAACAAGAGCACAATGAGAAGGAGAGGAGATTAAAGAAGGGGAAGAGAAGAGTAAAGAGGGAGAGAAATCAGAGTAAAGAAGGGAGAAGAAGAGAAGGATGATGGCCAACAAAAATTAAAAAAAATACAAATAGGGAATAGGAACTCATAGAACAAATACAAATACACACAATAAAACTCGTATCATTTATTCCTAGTATATTTACTGATCACTTTGTGATCTGGAAAGTCCATGGGAATGTCAAATGAGTGTTTTTGTCATCATCAACAAACTTGGTGGTAGCAGAATAACTTCCTCTAGCCAACATTCCCGAAGGAGCTTCAATTTCCTGGAATGCCTTTTCATAATATGGCTTTTCAGTAGTATTAGGAGCATAAGATCCCAATGGTTCATCCAACTTATCCACTCTAATACCAGCTTTCTTGACCAGATGTAAGTATCTTAATCCGGTAATAATCTCGTGCTGGACTCTAAACTTGATAACTAGCTGATAAACCGACTTCTCTTTAATGGTGAACTTGATATCCTTATTGATGGTGTTTCCTTCATTATCTTCCAAATTGATAACAATTGGTTGCAATTCAGGTTGTTCAGGAAAATGTAATGCCATTTCAACAATCACCACCTTTCTCTTGTCTCCTGGCTTGACGGCATAAGGAGTGGCATCAGCGGTTAAACCTAAAGAAGCTTTCCACTTGGCCAAACTTTCATCCTCGGCATCTAATTTCTGGTACTCGTCGATGGTTTTCTTTTCTCCTACCACGTAACCTTCGACGGTTTCTGGAACCAAATCGTCGTCTTGGACCTGGGGGTTGTTGGAAGACATCGTTGTGTGTTGAAGTTGTTGGATTGTCCTTAAGCTCGTCTAGAAATGCGCGGATGACGAGAGATCAAATCTTAGGAATGTTAGAATTTAAAGATAAATGAAGAGATAGAGAGAAGAATTATAGAGGAATTGAAGAGGAAGAATTGAAGAGAATAATCAAATACAAGACAATTAAATAGAAAAACAAATTAGAAAATGAAAAATTGAAGAATTGAATACAAAATGAATTGAGAATCAAAAATTAAGTAATCAGGATTATCATAACGGACATGCATTATATAGTACACAGTTCTCTTGATGGCTAGATCAAGATGTCTAGACCAATATATCTCGATCAATATCAGATCATGAGAATTTGGGCTTGGGTTTCTTCTTCTTATGATGGGTATCAGGTATAATAATATACGGGTTGTTTAAAAGCTTTCTCTCTGTTTCTTTGTCGTATGGCAAACCATAATTTCCATTGTATGGCAAATAATACCCCCCATTCCCTGATGGAATCCCCGAAGGCATTTGTGGGGCCATCATTCCATTATAGTACGGCATGGGTCCTCCGTACATGTTGGCATAAGAAGGTGGAAAATGTGGTTGTTTCTGCTGTTGACTAGGAGAAGATGTTTGGGAAGCCGTTCCTGAAGTTGTTTGGGAATTTGTTTGGGATTGAGACCTGGATCTTGAATATGTGACGTTGGAATGTGATCTGGATCGACTAGGATAGTTATTGCTATAATTCTGTGTAGGGGAATAAGTGGGGGAATAAGTAGGGGGGAAAGGAGTTCCCATTGGAGGCATTCCATATGGCATACCCATCATTGGTGGAGGCATCATATTAGGGGACATAGGCATATTATCGTATCCACCAAAAGCGGGAGGATTTATTTGGGAGTATCCATACTGTTTTCTGTAGTAATTCTGAGCCACGTCATCTTCATAGTCCTCTTCGTCTTCTTCATCTTCACCTTCATCGTCTTCCTCCTCTTCATCCTCATCATCATTATTCTGTTCCTCAAATATCTCCTGTCTCACTTTCATATATAAAGCCTCTTTTGAATTCTTATCATTCTGGATCTTACACGTATCTGAATCCATATTCTGGCTCTGGGGAGTGCTTGATTCGGTCGTGGGGGAGATTTCGGACTCATTGGTTCCGTTTTCAACTCTGTCTATCACATCACTGCTATTATTTAAACTTAAACTGGTATCTGAAGATGTATCTTTTTTCAACATCCTAGGCTTTATTTTGGGTTGTAGAATCTTTTTGGTGTCATCAGGATTCACTGGAACTTCTTGGGGTTTCGTATTATGAACATAAGTGGACACTTTCTCCTTTGCACCAACTTCAATTTGAATCATCAATTCAGCATAATTAACATCCTCACTGGGAGTAACAATAATATCACAGTTCTGCAAATTCCAGTGTTGAAGTTGATAGTATTGGCAAAGTTGATGACCCAACAACCTGTAATATGAATTTATTAGCGAATTGGAGCTGATAAAGTACTTGCCCACTTGGATATCACTTATAAAGTTGATCAAATCCTTCTCCAATCGCAAAAGGAACACCCTTTCTTTGGGCTTGACAATGGCTGTCCGGATACTTTTAGGGATTTCTTCCATTATTTATGTATCCCGTGCAATCTTGTGGCCTTTCCTCCAGCCATAGAGGTGTATTTGGTTTGTTAATAAGACTTGTTTCCGTGGAGATAGCGGTGGATATCTATATCTTTTGATACATTTAGCTGCCTTTATCGCGAAAATTTTTTATTTTTCGCAGTGCGATCGATAAACGCAATTATCAGCAGTGATTTTTGTTAGAGAACCTGTGAGATCATGAGTTCCAACGATGTATGTGAGCGTTTTATGACCTACAAGCTGGGCAGAATGGTTTTTATGTGTATAAGGAAACCAATTGCCCTTTTTCGCCATCGATATTGAGTTACTAACTGTGTAGATTCGGGCTAAACGTTTGGCTAAATTAGCCGCTAATAGACCAGTTGATTCTGCTTCTTCTAGTGCCAGTGAACTTCCTAAGACTGCAAATGGTGATAATAGCGGTGTTAATGATGCTGGGTCTGGTGATAAGACTTCACTTTCGGCTCTGAGTGGAGAAACTTCTACTTCAAAAGAAGTTGATTCGCTGAGAATGAATTTGCCATCAGCTTCTCAATCAACTCCTCAGCCCACTCCTCAACAAGCACCCCAGAAAGTTGAACCTAAACCTAAACCCCAGCTCTCGTTGGAGGAAGAGATTTCTCGATGGTTGAAGGCAGATTTGCCTGATATATTCAAGGCGACCCTAGATAAAAATGCCGGTAATCTGTTGGTTTATCTTGAATCTTTAAGTAATGAATTGAAAGAGTCAGGCCGATTATTGAGTCAGGACGATATCGAGTCGATATATATGGAGATATTGTCAGAACAAGGAGTTCCTCGGCCCTTCCGGACCTCTGTTGAATATCTTTCCTCTATTTATCACTATAGTTATCGGATGAAAAATCGCTTAAGTAAGCGAGAATCTTACTACGAAGAAAAATTACAATTATTGAATTCTATTGGTGATTTCAGTTGCTCTTATGGATTGATTTGCTTTCAGTTGGATGATATGTTCATTAATAATAACATGGAGACCAGTATCAAAATCTTTATTGAGAATATTAATGATATGGCTGGTTACTTGAATGCCATTATCATGAAGAGTATTGAACAAGAGACGGTATTGGAACTATTAAACATCTTTATTCCGGCTATTAGCAGTCAATTGTATCAATTGAACTTGAACCATCCTTCTTATAATAAATACTTGACTATATTCAAGATATTTGTCGATATAAAGCCTGTGGCCGCCATTTTCTCACAAATTGACGGGTTTAATCCTCCTGATGCTAATAACTGCTTAGACTACGAACACAAGACGTTATTGGGCCCTTTGTTAAGATTATCCCCTTTAGTGGACGAGATTAGTGCAGGGTATTTTGGAGCAGACTTTAACTTTGAACATGCCAATTATCATCGGATTAAATCCACTTATGACTCGATAACTGTGGAATATAAGTTGGTTATTGATCAATTGTTTGATATAATGAACAAGTTAATCAGAGGGTCTGGAGAAACCCGAGAAAAATTGATGCAATGGTTTGGACAAATGATTAATCTAAGCCATCTCAGAACAGGGAGTCATGCAGACCCTACCAAATTACCTAGTGATGGAATCACATTCAATATCTCCGTCATTTTAATTAGATTAAGTGCTCCGTTCTTAGAATATCCTACTTATTCTAAGGTGGATAAAATTGATATCAATTATTTGGGAAATCCTAAAAAACTTGTGGATTTGAAAGATGAGTCTCGGGTGAATTCCACTATTCAAGAAGCAGTTGACTATTATCAAGAAAATCCTTTACCAGACGAAGATCCCAATTTCATTTCTCATTGTTTCTACTTGACATTGACCTATGTTAACTATGGGATTGGAGGGATCTCTGTACGGTATGATAGGTTGAAAAATCAAATTAAACAATTGAAAGAACGTATTGGTGTATTGGAAAATAATCAAGTTCCTCCAGGGACTAACCCTATGATGTTACAATTCCTTAAAAGTCAGTTACCTAAATTAAACCAGCAATTGAACATGTTGAACTCGAAAAAACATACCGTCAAAGCCATGTTCAATTACAGGGACTTACAATTGGAGATTTTTGATTTCTTAGTTGGTGCCACTATTTTCTTAACCAAGGTTATCGATCCTAGTCATGAATTTCCCAAGACAAGCTTGAGTATTCCTATTTTCAAAATCAGTAAAGTCAGCGAGTTGGACGATCAAGATTATTTGAAAACGAAATGTCCAATTCCCTGGAAATTCTTTCCTGAATTCTTTTTGGAAGGAATTATCAATTATTGTAAGTTTTCTACCAATTTCACCGGTTCTCCCCTTGTCCAAAATGAATATAAGTTGGAGAAATTTATTGAGTTCACAATGATTTTGATTAGATGTCCGGAGATTTTGGGGAATCCTCATATGAAATCTAACATTATCGAGATTCTATTCATCGGATCTTTACCTATGACCAATGGAGCCCCAGGGTTTTTGTCCCAGATATTTAGTGGTAACGAGATGGTCAAGAATAATATCTTATATTCCTTATTGGATTTGTATGTGATGGTTGAAAAGACTGGTGCTTCTTCACAATTTTATGATAAGTTCAATAGCAGATATTATATTTCAGTTATTTTGGAAGAGCTATGGAAACATGATATCTACAGACATCAATTGACCAAGTATTCAGTTGATAACGTGGAATTCTTTATTCGGTTCATCGCCAGGATGTTGAATGATACTACCTACTTATTAGATGAGACATTCAACGAATTGAATTCTATTCATAATTATCAACAAGAGTTAAGAAGAAGACAGATGGGCCAGCCTGAAAATGAAGAATTGGGCAATAATGACGAAATCTTGAAAAATCTAGAAAGCAGTGAACGGAAAGCCAAAAGTTATATGGGATTATCCAATAAAACCATGGAATTATTTAAATTGTTCACCAAAGAAGTTCCTCAAGGTTTTGTCTTACCAGAACTAGTGGATAGATTAGCAGGAATGTTGGATTATAACTTAGAAGCAATGGTGGGACCAAAGGCATCTAACTTGAAGGTTGAAGACCCTACCAAATATGATTTCAATCCTAAGGCTACCTTAAGTGATTTATGTCAAATTTATTATAATCTTTCTCTGGAAGAAAAGTTTGTCAAGGCCGTTTCCAAGGATGGCAGATCATTCAACATCAAATGGTTCCTTAAAGCCGAACAGATTTTGAGAACAAAGACATTAACTGATCCAAGAATCATCACCAAATTGGTGGAGTTTGGAGAAAAAGCAGAGCAACAAAGAATTGAAGACGAAAATGAAGAATTGGAATTAGGTGAAATCCCCGACGAGTTTTTGGATCCGTTGATGTTTACATTAATGGAGGATCCCGTCATTTTGCCTGGTTCTCGTGTCAGCATAGACAGGTCCACCATCAAGGCCCATTTGTTATCTGATTCGACCGATCCGTTTAACAGAGTTCCGTTGAAATTAGAAGATGTCATAGATGATGTTGAATTGAAGGAGAAGATTAAACAATTTAAACGAGAGAAGAGTAGCAAGATGCAAGTGGATTAGGAGTTGTAACGACTCACATCCTTACTCCCAGCATATGAAAACATCCTGACCCCAGTATATAAATGAAGAGATAGAGGAAGAATTTCGACTAATAAAAGAATACATAATACAATCCTAAACATAATACTATGAAATCAATACTCATCTATATTACACCACCTTACTTGAATGATATTTATTTAGTATATAAGAATTAGGTTTCGTTAGAAGGATTAGGACTCTTAAGCTTTAATAGCATAGTTTCTTCTAGCAAAAGTAATCTTTTGTTTTCTGGCTTTGTCAGTTAATCTAGAAGCTTCGAACTTGGTCAATTTTCTTCTCAAAGCTCTGGTCTTCTTAGCTCTCAAGTCAGTTGGAATGTATTTCTTACCTTTGTAGTAAGCCTTGACATTTTCTCTTTGGTTCAAGTTGATGACAGTTAAAACCTTAGCAATGTTTTTTCTGACGGTGTGGATTCTTGGTAAAGATGGTCTTTGTAATTTTTGAACTTTCAAGTTAGCTAATTCTTGTTTCAAATCAGCTAATTGTTGTTCTAATTGTTCCTTAGATTTAGTACGTAATTCAAAAGCTTTAAGTCCAGCCTATAGATGTTAGTATGATGATTTGGGATGATAGATGACTTGGAATGAGTTACTTTGCAACATTGGGTGATTTGGAAATGGAATATATGAAATGTATGGATTCTGGTTGGTGATGTGTTATTGGATTATGGAAGCACATCTAACGATTTTTCATACTCATCATGAGTTGACTAATATTGATTAACATAACAACAAGGATTTGTTCAAGTTTGATTAAGGGAATAGCATAGACCACATTCCAGGAGCATATAACTATATAACACTCATTTGTTCATCAATCTAATGGATTAGATTACATACCATTTTTGTTAATACTGTTAATAGGTTACTGAAAGAAATTTTTCACTTTTTTTTCTGATGGGCTCATAGGAAAAATGACACAAAGCGCGGTCGTGGAGGACCAAATTGTCGTGACTGTTTTCGGCCATGATCGAGCGTAGAGCGTAGAGTATAATGTATGGAGTATAGTTTACAGTGTATGGTGTGTGGTGTATAGAGTATAGAGTATAGTGTATAGAGTATGGTGTACGGTGTATAGAGTATGGATTCACCTGGTGTCGTTTCAGACTGTGTATCTGTCTAGACTAACTCTCGTTCTATTGTTGTCCTGTTCGTTCTGTTCGTTCTGTTCGTTCTGTTCGTTCCATTCTCATTCCATTCTCGTTCCATTCTCGTTCCATTCTCGTTCCATTCTCGTTCCATTCTCGTTCCATTCTCGTTCCATTCTCGTTCTGTTCGTTGTTCGTTCTGTTCGTTGTTCGTTCTGTTCGTTCTGTTCGTTCCAGTATCTAGTCCTAATCCCAGTAGTCCTGATTCTATTCTCGTTCTAATTCCAGATCCAGTTTAAGCTCTACTTAAGTGTACTTTGGATTAGTATTTGAGACCAACTTTTCACTTCGAGATTACCATAGTTTATATGGCATTCACATTATTTTCTACATCTATCTGCTTCTGGTATCTGCTTGTATCTGTTCCTATTACCTAGTACCTACTATATTGTATCCACTATCTTTTCCACTATCTAGTACCTGGTATCTAGTACCTGGTGTCTCTCCAGTGTGAGTATCTTCACATCTATACGTAGTACTATCTACACTAACTTACTACTATCTTCAGGTACTCGATTTCTACATGTTCATGGTATAGTCCTACATTCCTAGCTCTAAACTTCTCGTCCAGTATAGATCATCTAACTATCCCACTCCTACTGAATTATTACATATATATTATACGTACTGAACTAAATTACCAAATGATTCAACTAACTTTTCCATCCCAAGATCAAAAATTCAGCTGCAGTAATTAAACAAGAGCCCTAAGAAGAATTCTTCAAATTGGTCGACAACCATTCCAACCCTTCGTATAATCCATCCCCAGTAGTAGCACAAGTAGATTGGATATACCAAGGTCTTTGTCTAATAGAATGTAATCCCAATTTTTCAGTTATTTCAGCAGCATTCATGGCATTTGGCAAATCTTGTTTATTAGCAAACACCAATAATAATGCATCTCTCAATTCATCTTCATTCAACATCTGTTGCAATTCTTCTCTGGCTTCAGCAATTCTGTCTCTATCGTTAGAATCAATCACGAAAATAATCCCCTGGGTGTTTTGAAAGTAATATCTCCATAATGGTCTGATCTTATCTTGTCCACCCACATCCCACACGGTAAATGAAATGTTTTTATACTCGACGGTTTCCACATTGAATCCAATGGTTGGAATAGTGGTGACGATTTCTCCCAATTTCAACTTATACAAAATGGTGGTTTTACCGGCGGCGTCTAATCCCACCATCAAAATTCTCATTTCTTTGTTGCCGAAAAGCCCGTTAAATAACTTGGAAATAGATAACCCCATGTTGTTCTGTTCAAATGCTAATGGTATACGACTGCCTCAAGGTGTTCTACTGTTGTTATCAACAATCTGGTGCCTTGTGAAGAAAAAACTGGATATATTACTTGATCAGTTGTTGTGTTTCTTGAGTGGGCGGAAGGGGCGAGCGTTCGGACATGCACGACATTTTCATGATTGTTACTCGTGTGCTACAAGAATAGGAGAAGGATGAAGAAAATGAAGAGAATATCGAGGAGGAGATATGGGAGATGGTATGGGGGTTGACTGGTGGTTTGGGGTTGGAAGTTTTGGTGGTGGTAAGTGGAAGAAGAGGGGGGAGTGATTGATGAATGCGATGTTGAGAATGGAGAAACATGATTGGGCTACGTGTCATTACGCGTGTATTGTTGATGGGATTGATTTGTCGATAATAAGAATGTGTTGACCGTTGCAAGTAATGACAATAGAGTTGTGGGTGGTGTATAACTGTGTATAGATTTCTGTGTTTCTGTGTTTCTGTGTTATTTGTCTGTTTCTCTGTCTCCTTATTATTTCTGTGAATAATTGTAATTGTGTTATTCTTTATTTCTCGGTAAAGTCGTTTAGTGAGTTTATTATTGTTGCTTTTATATATTAGTTGACTGTGTGTGTTGTCTATGATGTGTTGTAGAGAATATGTGACATAGTGTCAACTGTCTACACATGTCTCCTGTTACTTTGATTGTGTCCTTGTTTCTATTCATCTCTGTACTATTTAATACGGCTGATATTCGACGTTCTTTTTTCTTCACTTAGCTTCATTTATTCACAATGGTTTATTCTATTCTTACACCATTCTATTCAATTCATTCTAGCCTTTTAGTTCATTCTATCCATTTAGTTTGTTCTATCCTTGCTGCACTATTTATAAATGATTCTGGTGTTTGCTAGTGGGGTTGTTGTTTCTCATACCTTGTTTCCATTAATCTTATCTTCTTGATTTCTTATCTTCCTGATTTCTTATCTTCTTGATTTCTTATCATATCTGATTTCTTATCATATCTGATTTCTTATCTTCTCTCCAGTTATCTTTTCTTCTACCACTTTTACTACTACACTCTATCCACTTTCCTTCATTACTACTCTTACTACACTCTATCTACTTCCCTTTTATTAATATTTTTACTACACTTCCCTTCATTACTACTCTTACTACTTTCTACTCTTTCTCTCTACTTCCCAACATTAACCTTAGATCTAGCATAACTCTGTAACCCCCTAATAAACACCGCATACGTCACCTCCTTATTATCTGGCTCCCAATATATCTCCGTCAACCGGATATGCCATGGTGGATAATCTTGAAGATCCAAACACGGATTAAACACTATCAATAAATCAGGCTCTTTCCCTACCAACTCAACCAACTCTTCATCTACCAAATCAATAGTAATATCCTTCACTGCCAATTCCCGAGCAATAGCTAATTCACTCATGGTCTTGGTCAACTCCAATATCGTATGCTTCCCGTCAATCTTACTCAATAAATTAAGAGTTAAATCAATCGGCTTGGTGGAATTGTTCACAAAACTCTTATTTCTATGAGGAATCTTCACATTAATGTTAGGAATATATTCAGTTCCAAAGTATTTCTTAAGATTCTTATTAATATGATAATTCAACTGCAAATAATGATCATTGATAATACCATTATATTCATATACATTCAATTCCTGAATTCCAGCACTAATACTCCAGGCAACCAATTCACTTATATCACTGATTAATCCATCAATGCCTCCGTTTTCATCATCCTCATCTTTGAAGTTCAATATACATGACAATCTCTTGGGGATCTTGGCCAATTTATTAACATCATCGCGAATGATCGTGGGCGATTTATTAGGATAATACCATAAGTTATATATCTTGATTCGAATCCGACGATATATATACACATAATTTTTGTAGATAGATATCACAAAGAACACCATCAACAATATCGAGTGATTAATATATTGGATCACCATATTAACTGTAGTATCATTACCAACATCTTCCTTGGTGGATTTACTAGTGAATAGCTGCATCAACTGTCCAAGTATATATGGAATAATAGTGAAGATACTTATTACTCTCATGCTTGTGGGCGGCTGCAGTTTGGCACTAGAAGATGGGTTGGTGATTTGCTCCGGCTGAGCTGTTTTCCCGTTGCTTTTCAATCCCATGACTATTCAATCACCTTTTGTATCGATTCTAGTCTTAAAATACTTATATATCAACACTTATACCGGATATCTGTAGATACTTAAATGTTCTATAATAGCGATGACAGGTTACAGGTGTGCCGTGGCAGGAAAATCAAAAATCTATAATCCGCACCGAAATCATTTTATGATATATCAACTGAAGCGGATTCCACACGAATCAAGGGACTATAACACGCTATATACGGCCATATTGCCAGATTTTATTGGTCATTTTCTTTGTTGAACTGTTTCTGGACATATTTCCAGCAATTCTGACCAGTTTACCTCGGTTCATTGTCTCATAGGGCCTGATGATGCTACCGGGTATTGATAGAGCCTGGGGCTTTATTGATAATTTGTTTTATAACAATGATGTTGAGGAAGAATATTACCGTAAAATGCGACAGAAGAGTTCTTCTACGTCGGCTTTTATAGTAGGGTTGGTGGCGGCTGTCGGGGGGTTTTTATATGGCTATGATACCGGACTTATTAATGATATTCTTGAGATGCAATATGTGACTAGTCATTTCCCCAGCAACGGCCTGGAGTTTAATGTTCATGAACGGGCTTTAATAACGGCTATATTATCTTTAGGAACGTTTTGTGGTGCCATAACGGCCCCGCTCATCTCCGATAACTACGGACGACGGTTTAGTATTATGTTGAGTTCTGGTGGTCTCTTTACTGTGGGTACCATACTTCAGATTGCTGCCAACTCAAATGTTTTATTATGTATTGGAAGATATGTTTCTGGGGTAGCAGTGGGGAATTTATCGGCTATTGTGCCATTGTATCAAGCCGAAGCATCACCTAAATGGGTAAGAGGGTCTGTGGTGTATTTATATCAATGGGCCATTACTTGGGGCTTATTGGTGGCTAGTGCTGTTTGTCAAGGTACCAGAAGAATCACCGATAGTGGCTCTTATCGAATACCTATTGGATTACAGTTTTTGTTCACGATGGTATTATTTGGAGGAATGCTCTTTCTTCCTGAAAGTCCTCGGTATTTTGTTCAGAAGAATAATTTAGAAAAGGCATTGGATTCTTTATCGAAACTTCGAAGAATAGAGAATACGGATCCTGATTTGATTGAGGAATTGGTTGAAATTAAGGCTAGTTATGATTATGAGGTGTCGTTTGGCAAGACCAAATGGATTGACTGTTTCAGAAATGGTGGAGGGAGACACCAACAGGTGCTCCGTATGCTAACAGGAATGGGAGTCCATATATTCCAACAGTGTTCTGGTATTAATTTCATTTTTTATTATGGAGTTAACTTTTTTTCAAGTACAGGGTTTGACAATTACTATTTGATGAGTTTCGTGACCTATGCTGTCAATACGGTTTTTACCATTCCTGGGATTCTTTTGATTGAAATTATTGGAAGAAGAAAGCTTTTATTAGGAGGTGGTTTAGGAATGTCTGTGTCTAATTTCATTATTGGTATAACTGGAGTTAGTGTGGCTAATAGTGAAGTTAGTGCTAGAATATCCATATCATTTTCATGCTTATTTATAGCATTTTTCGCTGCCAGTTGGGGTGGATGTTGCTGGGCTTTGACTTCTGATTTGTACGGGATTAGTATCAGACAAAAAGCCATATCTATTACTGCATCTACTAATTGGCTTGTTAACTTTACTTTTGCTTATATTACACCATATTTAATTGATACGGGGGCTCACACAGCTGCTCTAGGCAATAAGATCTTCTTTATCTGGGGAGGTTGTAATGCTATAGGGACGATATTTGTTTATTTCGTGGTATATGAAACTAAAGGGTTGAAGTTGGAAGAAATCGATTATATGTATAAGGTGTGTCATAATCCACGGGAATCGACCAGATTCAAATCTACTAAAATTGAATATGATAATGTGACTCCTTACAAATTCCCTGTCCATGGCATTGAAGATGTTTCGGACGTTAATTTACATGACTTGTCTGAACAAATACGGAAACAGCATAATTTGGGATATCCTACATCCAGCGACAGCAACAATACCAATGTAAATTCACAGTTTAATTCTCATATCAAAAGCAGTGATAATGACATTAATGACGAATTGTATTCCAATTCATCCACTCCTCGTGATATGCCTAGTACTTCTACTGACGATAATTCATCAACACCTCCCTCTCCAAGAGGAGCCACTCAAATTCCAGTTTCAGCAAACATACCTACCCCAATCCCAGTACCTACAACTCAACTAGGACCCACGAGTTCTTCATTAGCCGGACCTAATGGAGACTTTGGCACCAATGGAGAAAAACAGAATCACATTACTATCATTCCTTATAACAATGCCCTTTCCCCTTCTATAAGTTCAGAGTCCATGGAAGGAACATCTCGGCCAGCTTCACCAATGTATAGTGAACCAGAAGTTAACTATAAGAGTGATTATGAAAAATATTTGGATCGATTAAAAGCTACTCATGGAGATGATCTCAGTGAAAAACATCATAAATATGATTCTTCCCAAACATCGACGTCCGTGTTCAATTCCCACCGGTCTAGTTCTAATAATGAGCTTGAGATGAAGAATACTATTATAGCAACACCATTTTTTAATTCACCACCCAGTGATTCGGATGAAAGTAGTGAAGGAAGTGAAGAGAATTAGGTCGCATCCTTACCCCAACATCCTTACCCCCACGATACTTAATACTCCTACTATAGCACTCCAAGCGTGCTATTATCTACACCATATTTTACCATTTTAGTATCTACACCATACTTTACGAGTCCAGTACTATACCGGACTGTACTTATCCCTGTTCGTAGACCGAACTATATATCATGACTATACGACTAAACGACGTGCGTAAAAATGCAGATTTCACATTTCGCAGATATTCTCTTCACTGTGGCAACACAATGACTGACAAACAAGATAAGTATCTCCTCCATGAGAATATCAAGACAGGAAAATTCCTTCTTGCAGAACAATTGATTGATGAGAATCCGAGCTTGAACCTTTTGGCCGACGAAGATGGACGATATCCCATCCATTGGGCATGTTCTATGAATAATAGTAAGCTTGTAACTAAATTGATTTCCAAAGGAAATGTTGATATTGATGAAATGATTGATTCAAGTGGATGGCTGGCAGTGCATATTAGTTGTAGTATTGGAAACGCAGAGATTTTAGATCAATTAATGGCCACCACTCCGAAACCAGATGTGGATTTGAAGACATATCAAGGAACTACTGGATTACATTTAAGTATCAGTAAGAAAAATATAGCGGTAGTGAAGAAATTGATAATTGAGTATAAAGCCAAGGTTAACACGAAGGATAAAAATGGGTATACGCCCCTTATACGAGCTAGTTCCAATGGGTTATTATCCATAATCAGGCTTTTAAATGAGCACCGAGTTAATTTAAATAGTACCGATAATGATGGATGGACCAGTTTACATCACGCGTTGGCCGAAGGCCATGGTGACGCAGCGAAGTTATTGATAGAGTTGGGGGCTCATACGGATATAATGAATCGACAAGACGAGCTACCAATTGATGTCGCAGTAGATGAAAAGGTGAAACAGTATGTGTTCGGAAGTGTCAATTAGTATTGTAGTGCTAGCTAATGTATAACACGGTAAGAATAACTATTATTAGAATTAGGCAACTTTCGGTGGTAGCGCCATAGTTTCCTTTATCATTTCCGTGTCGGAATATTACTAATATAGCAGTAACCTTAGGTAGCAATTACAGTGCAACCTTAAACTGAGGGAAACCCGGGTGGTAAGGTCGTAAGACTCGGTTTCCATCGGATTTATAGTATAAGAATTGCAACAATCTCTACATTGGCTTATTATAAACGGCTGCAACTGAAGGTTGGAATTTGTTAACAACTTGTCTTAAACTAGTAAGCTATTAGTCTCATCAGTTACCTTATTAAGGGGAATAAATAAATGTTCCAGCACCTGTTTTACCGGGCTGAAATGCCTGCATGAAGCTTGGAGCAAGACGCATGTTTCTGGCTGACCTTCGGTTATATACCGGACTAGACGGTCACCGTCATGGGGAGAAACTGTCCCTATTACCACGGAGATTTGGGGGACGTGGGCCCGGCTCCTACCATCCGGTCACGACAACCGGTTTCAGCTGACCCGATAAACACAGGAAACAGCCGAATATACCGGACTATACACCGGACGAATTCGACCCTGAATAAGTTCATCCTGCACCACGTCAAACTGTATACACACCCAATCTCCCTAATTGAGCCGCTGGGGTGGGCCATCTACCCCAATTGGTGCAGTTTCTTTCCCTATTAGTCCAGTGTCCAAATAACCCTTGCCGGATAATGGAAATAAGAGGTTTTTGGCCTCGTTATATAGAGGCCCCCTCCATCAACTCAAGTCATTATCATTTGGTTTACATTTGCCCTCTTATATAACCTTTGTAATTTCACTTTGAAATTTTTATCTTTACTAATTTTTTTCCCTGCCGGTGTATATAGTTTATACATTGATATTTGTGAGGAATTGTATTAATTGACCAGTCCGTTATACTTCATATCCTATCATAATGTTAGCTATTGGTGATGTTATTTTGAGAGCTTCAAACTTTGTGTTTTTGGTAATTGCTCTTGGGTTAACCGGGTCTTTGGCTGCTACCACTCCAGACCATAACAACCCTCAAGTCAACTTTGCTGTGTTTGCCGCTGCCTTTGGGTTGTTGACGTCTTCATTTTACGGGTTGTTGGCTTACTTCATTGCTGCCTTTGCCTGGCCATTTGTATTGGCTACGTTTGACTTTTTGAATGTGGTGTTCACTTTTGCTGCTGCTACCGCCATTGCTGCCGCCATTAACGTCCACTCTTGTAGCAACCAAGAGTATTTGGACAACAACACCATCACTCAAGGTTCTAGCGGAAGATGTAGAAAAGCTCAAGCTTCCACCGCTTTCCTTTACTTTTCCTTCTTCATCTTTTTGGCTTCTTGTGTGTTCTCCTTCATTTCCGTGTTCCAAGGTGGATTGTTTGGTACCAGAAGATCTACTCCAAGAGTGGGTGTTCCAACCATGTCTCAAGCTTAAATGAAATAGTTTGTCAAGAGATTGTTGTTTTTTTATTATTATTTTATTGTGTGGACTGATATTGGCTGATGCTTAGTATGAATACATTCGCTAACATTCCTTTGAAGTCGAGATTACCCCTTCCGTATGCTTATATTAGTAGAACTGCTTATATTGACGTTCAAGTCATCAATTAAAACGTTTATTGATTCCATTGTTTGAAACGAACACATTATTGTCTGGTTTGATTTGTTAACAGTTTACTATTATTTTTTTCCCGCTTTTCAAGTCCTTGTTTTAGTATATATCTTTTTAAAATCTTTATTTTCTTAATCATGGAGAAAATATATACCTAATTAACTACTGTACGACTATTGTTTTTGTCTTCTCTTTTCTCGTTTGTATTCATTACGTTCATGTCCTTCTACCGTACTGATAGAATTGACAATGTTGGCCATCTTATTGTGATACTCATCATATTTCTTGATTTTCTCTTGCAACTGTTCATTACCTTCGAATTTGTTTTGTCTTCTGATGTCCTTAAGGGTATCTTTTCTTTCCTTTTTGAGTTCATGTTTCAACTTTTGTACTTCTTGTCTTTCAAGGTTCATGTCGTAGTTTTTGTTAGGATTGAAGTTTTCATCGAATTTAGGCTGGAACGTTTTGATGGCCAATTTTCTGTGCGATTGCAATGTCAATGGGGTTCTGGTTTGATTGTTACCACGGAACTTGTTTAATCTGGTGATAAGTGATGTTAAGGAACTGTTGTTAGATTGCTGGAAATTGGTTAATTGAGGAATCCAGGAATCAATAAGATCAGTAATGATGACATTTTCTTTATACATGTCGAACACTTGACTGATTTGTTCATACACTTTATTGATGTATTTGGAAGCAGTAGTGGAGCCAGGATTGTAGATTTCCGATAAAGAGATTATGGAGTCCTTGGATTGATTAATTGTGGTTTTTTGCAACACGACTAACAACTTATCAATGGTATTGACAACTTCAGGAACGTATCTCTTGGAATATCTCTGGTATTTAAGAATAGTATCAATAACAAATAATGCTTGTCCAATATCAGTCAAGTCTTTGTTGGAGCTGTTGAACTGGTCCACAAATCTTTCATTGATAAGCTTAGTCAAGATTTCAGCCATTAAAATCAAATTTGGAATAATGATTAAATGGTATCTATCAGAACTGGAAAAAATCATTCCTGTCAACGTGAAATAAATCAAATTTTGTTTGTTAAGCTGTTGGTTATCAATATTGTGATGAATGTGGTCTATTTCCAATTTCAAATCTTTGACAAGTTGTTCATTATATTTTTCACTTAGCTGCTTCATGATCTTTATCACTTCATCATTGGGATTTTGAAGTAAATACTTGAATATAATGCCTACTAATTTATTCATTTTGTCCTTGTTTCCAATCCGTAAATGTGGTTGATAGGCTTTGACTAGCTTATTCACATACTCAACTGGCAGTTTGTTTTGTACGGTTTGGATGAAATTTTCGATTGTCAATGAATTGTCGAGCTCTTTAACATCTTCATCTTCATCAGATTCTTCCTCAGCTGGTTCAGATTGATTATCTTCTTCTTCTTCCAGACCCCAGAACTCATCCAAATCGTCTCCTTCAGCGTCTCTATCACCTTCCATACGCTTCAATCTGTGTTCTTCCAACTTCTTCATCTTTTCTTCATGCTCTTTGGTGAGCTCTTCTTTGGTTTTGGTGATGTCGGCTGGTACAGATCTCTTGTCATATACTAATTCTCGTACCTTATTATCATATTCGATTTCTTCTGGGGTTTTAGTAGAAAATTGGTTAGCGGCGGTTTTGGTGTCCCTGATTTCTCCCATGATGTCCTGGAAGTCGTCATCCAAGTTACTTACTTCTTGTTGGGTCTGTTCATGTAATTTCTGACGTTGTTGCTTGTAAAACTTAGACTTCGCTATGACTTCTTTCATGACTTCTGCTTTGGTTTTCTTCTTTTGAGGACCTCCAGCCACATCTTCATCCATCAACATAGGTCCTTCTTCTTCATCCGGTAAAATTTTCCCAGAATGTGTTAACATAAACCCATCATCGTCTTCATTAGAATCCTGCTCATCGCCTTCATCATCACTTTCCAATGAGAACTTACTCCTCTTATTTTGATGTTCACGTTCTCTTACAAATCTCTGTAACATTTTCTCTTCATTTGTCAACCCTTTATCGTTCTCCCCAAACCGTTTATCTAAGAATCTACCGGACTTCGTCTTCTGAGACTTATTCAAATTATAGGCCATTTTCAACTGATTGTTCATGAAAGAGTTGGATTTTATGGGATTATTGAGATCGGCTTCACCCAACTTGACCATCTTACCATTCTGAACCGTGGTCACATCTCGTTTGACCCGGTTTATTTTGGAGTCAAAAACATTGAATTTATCTCTGATTCCGCTGATGATGTCAGCTTGATCCTGACGTCTGGTTTCGCTCGGAGTTTTGCTTCTTTTATTAAGTTTTTTCTTCTTGACATTGGTCTGCCCTATAAGCCCTTGCTGCTTTAACTCACTTCTTAGTTTCTTCAACTGTGACCCTGCCATTGTAAGGAGATGAGTTGGTGATGATGATAGATATTTATAGCGATGAGATGAGAAAATCTTTTGATGTTTGCGCGCATTTCAAAATGGTTGCAAATAAATATATATATATGGATTATATTATATGGATTATATAGATGAAGGAAACTATCCAGTCTTATTGATATCTTGCCGATAGAATTGGTTCAACATTCCTAATACGCCTGACCGACCAAGTTTATTGATATTCTCGGGATCTACCGAATCATTCAAGTCGGAATCATCAGGTTCATGGATTAATGAGTTAGTGGGGTCAACTGATTGATTAAGTTTCCGGAGATTATTGGGGTTTCTGCTGGATCCAACGCCACCTGGTGGAAACCTAGAAGGACCTGTAGCAGTCCCACCATTTCTTAAAGGCATGGTGGAAGTTTTAGGGGGTTCGGAGTTGGTTGCTTGTTCTGGTTGATAACTTTCTAAAAAGTACCGGTATGACTTAATCATTTTATCATCTTGCTGGTACATGTCGTCACTATCATCTGATTCCAAATCTGACCCAGAATTGGAATCTTCTGCCACGGTCTTGGTGTCTAACTTTGTGGTGGTATCTCTGAATCGTTTGAGTTTTCTATTCTTATTGGTCTTCTTATTAGTTTCCCACATCATATTCTTTTCTTTTTGTTCGAAGTTGAACATGGAGAAGTAACAGATATACCCTAACCCATCTATGTGAATGGAATAGTTTCTGAAGAAATCAATGATATTACTGGAGTAGTTGGATAGTTTGAACCATAATAAGAACGGAGTTAAAAGGATACTCAATAGTTCATTTAAGATAATCAAGATCTTGAGATTGAATAACTGACAATATTCATTTTTCACCTGCTGTGTATGAAGTTTTCCTTTCCAATGCTTGGGTAAATAATGAGTGAACTGTGACACGTACTTGATAGACGCTTCGGGATCGTAATAGTTACTACCAAACTGCTTGCCGTTGGTGTGGGAATTGATGTTATTAGGAATATTACTACCCACATTCCCAGGACTATTGGAGTTATTGGAATTGGTAGTCAATGCAAAGATAGTCCCCAATATACTGATATAGAACAACACGGATCTATTTTCAGTTAATTCAAATGACCAGAAGTTATGAGATTCATCTTCTAGTAATAGACCCATAATAACCAATATGGCGGTTAGAGCTCCGGAAATAAAGTTGACCAAGTACATAATGTTAACCAATAGGAAGCTAGAAGGAAACTGATTGATATAGTCGTTGGATGGGTTGTAAGACAATTTCAATCTTTTATTGAAGAAATGGGGTAATTCATTGAATTCTCTCAATTTCCATTCAGCGTATGGAGTAAACTGCCGGAGGTTTATTATAGAAGACGGATTGATTCTGTATTCGTTGAAGTATTTGAAAAAGTATATCAACACAAAATATATCACCAAGAAAGGAGAAAGGATCAAGTTGATAACCGCAGCCATCTTGAACCGTTTGTTCAAATCTTGTGATAGCTGGTTTCGATTGAAATCCTTCAAAATAGGAGGGTTTATCTGACCATTCTCGTTGAAGATAAAGTTGAAGATACACAATTTCAAATTCCATTCTAAAGTTTTGGTCAATAAGGAACTGGTACTGGTGGAAGAATTTATCGATAAGTCAATGATATTATTATTGATCAAGGCGATGAAGTAATTTTCCTTTCTCATGATTCTATTAGCAATATCATGAGGATTCAAACGGATCTTGGAGTTCAAATCGTTGATTTTGGTGGTGAAATTCAATGACGATGTCAAACTGTTATAGTTCTTCAAATCCATGATTTTCTCAATAATTCTTACCCAGCTGATAGTCATCAATTCGTCATCATTCTTTATTTGAATTAGCTGATAATAGAAGTTTTGAATTTCCCGTAACTTGTATCTATAATCAAGATACAATTGCATGACTCTCAAGCCAATGTAACATAGAAATCCCAAGAGTAATACCTTGACAATGAAAGGGACATGGTAGTAAAAGTAATGAGGGATGATCAAATCTTGTAAATAGATCTTTTGAGACGTATCCAAAGCTTGATTCCAAGTTTTAAAAGCTTGGTAGTTAACACCCCATGTCAAAAACACCGTTATCCAAAGAATAAATCCCAAGATGACCAAATCTATGACTTTACTAAGAATAATATTGTTCAATCCTTTGTTCTGATAATAGTAGTACACGTCGGTTAAAAACTCATCCATATTGATAATGTTGGCCCACAAATAAAGGGCTCTTTCCTTAGGAGGGATATTGAATCTGGATTTCGGCTTCCGGAATGGAATGGGACTTTTAGAAGTGGATTTCCGTAGATTGAATTTGATGGATTTATTGTCTTCTTTCTGCTGGGGTGCCTGACCATTCGTATTGGTGCCAGGATTGGAAGGAAGATTCCAGTTTATGGTGTTGCTAGGACCGGAAACTCCATTTGTGTCTGAACTTTTACCTGTTTGTTTAGGAGATTTGGTTCGATTATTCAAAAGTACCGATGGGTCCACCACACTTTCATCATTATCGTCGTCACTATCATCATCACTATGTAAGTTATTACGAGGATCTTGTTCATTATCAGACTCTGAATTGGACTCAGAGCTTGAATCAGATGCCAATAAGTTAGTAGTATCATCTAGATTGGCTAACCTTATGGAGTGATTAGGGACATTTGCCTCTAAGTCAAGGGAGTTATCGTCATAATAATTGGACTGCGTGTATGTACCTTGATTATGTAGTTGGGCGTACACGGAATTCAATCCAAATATTCTCGATAGGAACGTATCGTCATTAGTTTGGGACATGGATGGTATAGATAGAATGATAGATAGAGATGTGAGTGATAAGAGCGCGGCCAGTTACAGGTTGAGCTGGTTACAGGTTCAAGATGTTGCAGTTTAGGAAAGCAGGTTATGTTTGTCTTTAATCTGTAAAACGCAACATGCAACTAGCAACATGCAAGCCGGCGCATGGAACCGGATTGTACGTGATGCAGGTCAAGGCAAACGTTGCATCAAACTCATCCATATCGAAAGTGTAGATCTGTGATTGATAGATAATCCGAAACCCAATTACACAACATAACATAACTCCTAAACCACTCTACTAAACTACTTAACTAGAAAATTAACCACCACCATCGCCCTAGGCAACTATAGCCTTGTCTATTTTTCTGTAGAATTTCAGGTACGCATTTATTGGAAGGTGCATGGTACGCCCTAACTACACCATCCATCACCACATCCTTGGCCACCCCTACACCAAGACTCATCTCAGCACCACCTCTCCCCAAACCTATTCTCCTCGGCGTTATCTACAATACCAATTAAGACATATTCACCCCCAACTTGGTACAAGAAAAACCTCGTCACACAGCCATTGCTATATATAGCAAAGGCTATGAGAACGTAACCAAATTACACAAAAACGCATTTTTATCAATTTTTTCTAGTTTAGTGGCTGATCTAGTTGATAGAAAAATTTTCATTTGTTTTTATAGTGGTGTTTGACCTTATAGTCCTATATCGTCTACTCCATATCATACTATTCATTAGTTCGTCACCAGGTTGTCCCAGCTATTGTCTTACGCCCACAGCCTGTCCAAGTCCAGAACCACCTCGTTCTTTAATAGGCCCGTTTTCTCACGCATTTTGTGAGGAAGAAAAACAACACAGGGGAAAACAGGAATTTTATTCTTTTCCAACACCATTAAACCATGTCCCACAGAGACTTAACCTTCAACAACCGGAGACGGGAAGACGAAGAATACGGTCAAGACAATCCGTTTATAAATCCGGTGGAGGAACAAAGCTCCGATTCGTTTGTTTCGAATCATCAATCTTCGTCGCAACTGGATGAGGATCAGTTTCAATATGGCAGACCTTTCAACACATATAACGGTTATTACAACCAAAGTCGGAATGGAACCTCCTCCAATTTATTGTCCAAGAACCATAGTAGCAGCAGCAATGATCCAGTGCAGCAGAATTTGAATATGATAAACACCAATCTTATGAATAGTGGAACTTCTCCTTCTGCCAATAATCATAACAGTTTGACTAATAGTAACGCTCGAAATTCCACCAATATCCAAGTGCCTTCAGAATATGACAGGTATCCATCGATAAATGGATCTAGGGTTGTTAGTTCTACGTCGTTAAATTCGAATTTTTTCGCTAACCAGGGCCAAGGAAGTCAGGGCCAGCATTTATTACCTAACGAGAAATCAGATACAAGTTCTTCACTTTCCAACAAATCTGCTTCTAATCCGTTTATAAACTCGGCGGATTTCTCGCCGTTTGGTGGGTACCCTGCTTCATCTTTTCCTTTACATATTGATGAAAAGGAACCTGATGATTATTTGCATAATCCAGACCCTGTTGCTGATGCTCAGTATGATAAAAATAGGTTTATTCATGATTTGAAAGCATTGGATAAACGGTCGTTAAGTGGGTTGCTCGGGTTTATTGTGTTATTTATAGGTGCCATTGCAGTGTTTGTGGTATTGCCTGTGGTCACCTTTTCAGGAGTTACAGAACATTACACTCCTGAATCGTATGAGATTTTAACTCATTACCAATATCCACTTTTGTCGGCGATTAGAACCACTTTGATCGATCCCGATACTCCTGAAGACGCCTTGACTCATAAGAGTAGAACTGGTGATACATGGGAGTTGGTATTTTCAGATGAATTCAATGCGGTAGGAAGAACTTTCTATGAAGGTGATGATCAATTTTTCCAAGCTGCAGACTTGAATTATGCTGCTACCAAGGATTTGGAATGGTATGATCCTGATGCCGTTACTACTGTTAACGGATCTTTGAATATAAGAATGGATGCTTATAAGAATCATGATTTATTCTATAGATCTGGAATGGTTCAAAGTTGGAATAAATTCTGTTTCACTGAAGGTTTAATTGAAATTTCCGCCAGATTGCCTAATTATGGTAATGTTTCTGGTTTATGGCCTGGTTTATGGACTATGGGGAATTTAGGAAGACCAGGTTATATGGCCAGTACTGAAGGGGTTTGGCCTTATACTTATGATGCTTGTGATGCAGGGATCACGGCCAATCAATCTTCTCCTGATGGGATTTCTTATTTACCGGGTCAGAAGTTGAATTCTTGTACTTGTAAAGGAGAAGAACATCCTAATATGGGAACCGGTAGAGGAGCTCCTGAAATTGATTTATTGGAAGGAGAAATATCCTCTGAATTAATGGTTGGGGTTGTATCACAATCTTTACAAGTGGCTCCTTTTGATATTTGGTATATGCCTAATTATGATTTCATGCAGATTCATAATAAGTCTGTTACCACCATGAATACGTATACTGGGGGACCTTTCCAACAAGCTGTATCGGCAGTCACCACCTTGAATATTACCTGGTATGAAAGAGGAGCTGGAGAACACAATTTCCAAACTTATGCTTATGAATATTTGAATGATAATGACGATGGATATTGTACTTGGTATGTGGGACAAGACCCTACTTTGACCGCTTTTGCCAAAAGTTTAAGTCCTAATGGGAACGTTGGTTGGAGAAGAATTTCCAAAGAACCAATGTCAATTATTATGAATTTGGGGATCTCTAACAATTGGGCTTATATCAATTGGCCAGAACTTGTATTCCCATCCGAAATGAGAGTGGATTCTGTAAGAATTTACCAACCAAAAGGTAAAACCAACGTTGGGTGTGATCCAGAAGACTATCCTACTAAAGATTATATTGATAAGCACTTGAATGCTTACCAAAATGTCAATCTCACCAGTTGGGAAGATGCCGGCTACACCTTTCCTAAGAACACATTGGTCAATGATTGTAGTTAGTCAGACAATTTGTTCCTTCATCAGCATGTATCAGTTCAAAAGCATTTGTTTTATTACCAGTGTTTCTACACTATTATCAGGTTTTTATAGAGAGGTTTTCGTTTGGGACCTTTTTAACTTTGTTGTTGCACACGATCTATACGATTTGTATATTTTTATAGTGAAAATGGTATTTAAATTTTCATATTTGTAAATTTGTCGAGGATTTTGGACACGGTTGACTTGTCAGACGGGTCGTCTTTTTCGAGATTTTCATTATTTTCATTTTTATTATTTTCATTTTTATTATTTTCATTTTCATTCTTCCCTTCCTTGTTCTCTTCCTTCTCTTGCTTCTCTTCCTTCTCTTGCTTCTCTTGCTTCTGTTCCTTCTGTTCCTTCTGTTCCTTCTCTTCCTTCTTTTCTTCTTCCTTCAACACATTCTTCATCTTTCTAGATATCTCATCCACTTCCTCCTCTACATCTCCAAACTTCACAGATCCCAGTCTCAACCCATCCAATTTCTCTTCCCATCCCAACAACTTACACAATTCTACAGCCACAGTATCACAGTCTTCCATTATGATCACGTCTTTCTTCCTCTTCTTATTATTCTTGAAATCACCCACAACTTCCCTATTAATTAACACCCTAGGAACTTTATGGCTCACTTCTGAAGGAAGAGCAGCAAACGGAAACACCGTCAACGAAGTTCCCGCTACAACAGCAAACTCTACATCTTCACCATCTTCATCCCATCTCTCAAAGAATTTCACCGGCAACGATTCTCCAAAAAAAGTTATATCTGGTTTAACATATCCTTCACAATCAGACTGGCTGCAAATTGGAATATCCTTACGGTTCATAAATGCTTTAACCGCCTCAATGGACATCTCGTGACCACAATCAATGCAGTGATTATTAGCAAACGATCCATGTGCTTCCACTATATATTCATCTTCTACTCCTGCTACTCTTTCTAGCGTATCAATATTCTGTGTATACACCCGCTTCAATAAGTTGTGATCTTGTAATAGTCTGATAAGATAATGGAAACTGGTTGGCTGGTATTTTCCAGGATATAATTCTTCAGCCAACGTATAAAAAGCCCTTGGATGGTCCCGGAAGTAATCTATATCGAAAACAGCTTCAGCATATGGAAGATTCAATTTGGCAAGATTAGAATATAATCCAGTTTCAGGACTCCGAAAGTCCGGGATTCCTGCTCCCGTGCTAACCCCAGCTCCCTGGAAAATTGTTAGTTTCTTTCCTTGCTTTATGGCGTCGGCCACGGGCTTTAATAATGTGGATATATCAGACATTTGTCGTTGTATGTTGTAGCAGAATCGTTGCGGTCTATTACGTCAGAACTGATGGCGATGATTCGCACCGATGACATTTTCATCAACGAATCTTCGTTTGAGTTACTGATTTCATAGAGAAAAGCAGAGGGAAAAGAAGTAAACGGAAGAAGAGTAATGAAGCAGAGAATTAGTGCTTTGGATCTCCAAATATTGACCAAAGAATTCCAACCCTTGGTCAACTATCGATTGCAAAATATTTATAATGTGCTCCATTCTCCGAGACAATTCATCTTGAAGTTTTCAGTCCCCGACTCCAAGAAAGTTTTGGTGGTGGAGTTTGGAAACAGAGTCCATTTAACAAACTATGACAGGTCTACTGAAGCCACACCATCGAACTTTGTAGCCAAGTTGAGAAAACATTTGAAATCAAGAAGACTAAGCGGAATCAAACAAATAGGCACCGATAGAGTGTTGGTGATGGAGTTCAGTGACGGTCAATTCTATTTGATTTTGGAGTTTTTCAGTGCTGGTAACATTCTATTATTGGACGAGAATAAAAAGATCTTGATTCTACAAAGAGTGGTGGAGTCCAAGTCGTCTGAGAATGATCGGTACGCTGTGAATGAAACTTACAATATGTTTGATAAAAGTTTGTTCAGAGAGTCTGATACCAAGGAGAGTGGACTTTTACAATTTAGTGAAGACCAAATAAACGGCTGGATCCAAGCCCATAAGGAGAAAATGGACCTGGCAAAGCAGCAGACTGTTAACACCAAAAAGGCTTCTAAGCATAAGATTTATTCTGTCCATAAATTATTATTCACCAATGTCAGTCATTTATCGTCCGATTTGATTTTGAATCATCTTATAAATAATGGAATTACTCATAATTCCTCCTGTCTTGAATATTTGGACAGTCGTGAAAATTTGTCTCTGTTAGTCAAAGTGTTGACTGAGTGTCAAGAAGAATATATTCAGATTACTCAAGGTACTGACTCAACTGTGGATGGATACATTGTAAGTAAAAAGAACATGAACAGTGACGAGGATACTCCTGAAGCTTTAAGATACATATATGATGAGTTTCATCCGTTCAAACCTACGAAACTAACTGATGACGAGAGTCTATACCAGTTCACCAAGATTGCTGGGTATAATAACACTTTGGATACTTTTTTCTCTAGCTTAGAAAGCAAAAAGAATGAATTGAAGATCGAATCTCAGAAACAGCTTGCCATGAAGCGGTTGAATCATGCCAAATCCGAAAGAACCAAACAGATTGAAAATTTGGTCCAGGAAAAGAACTTGAATATTAAGAGAGGTAATCTTATTATTTTCAATGCTAACTTAGTGCAAGATTGTATGAACTTTATCATTTCCTTAGTAGACCAACAAATGGACTGGTCCAATATTGAACAGTATATTAAATTGCAGAAAAGTAATCCTAATGATATCATTGCCAAAACTATTCAATTACCATTGGACTTGTTGCACACCAGAATGAAATTGAATTTACCTGATAATGAAGGAGATATTGATGAAACTATAAGCGACTCGGATGTGGATACCGACAGCAGCTCTGAAAGCGAGTCCGAAGAATCAAGCAGTGATTCCGATAGCGACTCCGATAGCGAATCAGATTCGGATTCAGAAGTTGAAAGTCAATCTCTGAAACCTGTGAAGTCGAAAAAGTCCAAAAAACCTTCTACTCCTACAATATCTGTGTGGATAGATTTGCAATTATCACCATACGCTAATGCCAGTACCTACTTTGACTCCAAGAAGAATGCAGAAATAAAACAAGCTAAAGTGGAGAAGAATACCGAGATAGCTCTCCAGAACGCTGAAAGAAAGATTACTCAAGATTTGAATAGATCCTTAAAGAAAGAATCCGATTCGTTGACTCAATTAAGAAACAAGTTTTGGTTCGAGAAATTCTATTGGTTTGTCACCAACGATGGGTACTTGTGTCTTAGTGGTAAAGATGACTTACAGAATGATATGATTTATTATAGATATTTCAACGACAATGATTTTTTTGTGAGTTCTGACGTTGACGAAGCGTTGAAAGTTTTTATCAAGAATCCTTATAAGGGAGAAACCATTCCACCATCTACCATTTGGCAAGCAGGAATGTTTAGTTTGAGCAATTCTGTATCTTGGTCCAATAAATCTTCTAGTTCTGCTTGGTATTTACCAGCCAATGAGATATCCAAGAAAGATGTTGACGGGACTTTATTGTCCACTGGAAGATTCAACTTCAAGGGCAAAAAGCAGTACATGCCACCGGTTCAATTGGTCATGGGATTTGGGCTTTATTTTATAGGCAATGAAGCCACCACCGAGAAATACAGAAAAATCAGATTACAGAGACAAGAAGAATTGGGATTGAAGCTTTCTATGGACAACAAGAAAGCCGACATCGACCAATCTGTTATCAGGCAGAAGATTTTGGAACAAGAAGAGAAGGAGAGAAATGAGCTGGTTAAAGAAGTCGAAAACAGCCAAGAGCAAGGCCAAGGTGATCAACAGCAAGACCAAGGTGATCAAGAACAAGTCAACGAAGAGCAAGCTGAGCAAACCAATGAAGAACAAGTCGGCCAAGAACAGGTAGAAGAACCAGTAACTCAAAATATCGATTTAGGATTGCTGAACTTGAACATTGTTAAAAGAGGGAAGAAAGCTAAGATGAAGAAGATATCCAAAAAGTATGCTAGTCAAGACGAAGAAGATAGATTAAGAAGAATGGACGCCTTAGGAACCTTGAAACAAGTGGAAGAAAATAAGCAAAAACAATTGGAATTACAAAGACAACAAGAAGAAAACGGAAAAGATAGCTCCAAGAATGCGAAATTCATCCAGCAAGAACAAGCTCAACAAAGAAAACGGAAACAAGATGAAAGAGAATTAAGAAAGTATTTGTTGCAGGAGTCGGAAGACATCGACAAGGATATCGAGTATTTAAACATCTTTGACAGTCTTATCCACAATCCAGTTCCAGAAGACGAGTTGGAGAACTTTGTGCCGGTGTTCGGGCCATGGTACTCGTTACAGAAATTCAAGTATAAGGTGAAGATTCAACCCGGTAACAATAAGAAAGGGAAATCCATTAATGAGATCTTGATGTATTTCAACAGTCGGAAATTAGACTCCTCCAAAACTGATCCTGAATTAGACTGGCCCACTGAACGAGAAATCATCAAATCAGCCAAGTCGAACGATTTACTTACTTGTATGCCTGTGTCTAAATTGAAGGTAGTTATTCCCAACAGCAACGATAAATCCAATGGTAAATCCAATGGAAACAAATCCAAGTCTGGAGGGTCTGGAGGCAAGTCCACAAAACCCAAAAAAAAGGGTAAAAAATAGACATTATATAAAGATATAGTTATTGCACCAATTTTGCAGCCATTTTCCCCCACATTTCCCCCATTACCTCGTGGGGGCGCGCGCGCACTGTTTGACCACAAATATTATATCTTCTGTAATTTCAACTTCTACAACTCCCATGGTTTCGGTGTCTAAGGTTCTTTTTGGTGGGCTATTGAACCTTCCGGCCTACGTATATCAACAAGTAGCCAATCCAGAGCTAGCTGCCATAGACCAATACAATATCGTCAAGTACTTATTTGGTACGGGTCCTTATATAGATTATAGTGGAAACGGAATATCTCCAGAGCTTCCTGAACAATGTGAGCTTGAACAAGTCCAGTTATATATGAGACACGGCGAAAGATTCCCTGGGCTTGGACTGGGGCGGAACTTTGAAGAATTGGTGGGAAGATTGAAAGAATATGCCAAACAGACTGAGATTGTAGGGCCATTAGCGTTTCTCAATACATACGAATATTTTGTCCCCGATCCTGAACTATATGAATATGAAACCACTCCTGACAATAGTAACAGTCCTTACAATGGATATGATACCGGAAAAAGAGCCGGAGACTACTTTAAATTGAACTATGGCAGTTTATATAATGCCCTGGAGCCCTTACCTTTATTTATAGCTGGAAGTGCTAGAGTGTATCAAACAGCGAAATTTTTCAGTGAAGGGTTCCTCGAGACAGAAGATGTGGAAGATAAAGTTATTTTCAATGTTATAAGTGAAAATATCACTCAAGGGCTTAATACTTTGACTCCTAGATGGGCATGTACTAAGTATCATGAAGATTTAGATAATGACAAGATTAAGCAAATGGTGGACGAATTTCCTAGCGATTATTATGAAGATATTGTACAAAGATTAACAGCCGGGAACTACGGATTGAATCTAACTGTGGCTGATATTCCTAATATGGTCCAAATGTGTGGATATGAACTAAATGTTAAAGGATATTCTCCTTTCTGTGAGCTATTCACTCAAGAAGAGTATGTGAAAAATAGCTACCAAAACGATCTTTCGTTCTTTTATAGCAGTGGACCAGGTAATAAATTGGCTAAATATGCAGGATATATTAGCTTGAATGCTACCATGAAGCTATTAACCGACCCACCACTGGAATTGCCAAATCACAAGATCTGGTTGAACTTTGTTCATGACACCGACTTGGAGATTTATCATAGTGCCCTTGGACTTTTTGATCCTATTAAAGATTTATCGACATCTGAAATTGATTTTGCCAATAGTAATTACCATCACATAGATTTAAGTCCTATGGGGGGCCGATTAATCACAGAGAAATTCCTCAACGAGAAAGACGGTCAAAGCTATATTCGGTTTATTGTCAACAATTCAGTGAAACCTGTTCCTGGATGTCACAACGGCCCTGGGTTCTCATGCAAGTTCACTGATTTTGAAAAGTATATCCAAGACCGGTTCAAAAATATCGACGTTGACAAAACATGTAATATTAATAAGTCCAATCCGTTACTGGTCAAGTTTTATTGGGACTATTTAACCACCGATGCATACAATATCACCGCTCCTCGAGTAGTGGCATAGCTATTAATAGAAGTATATACCTAATACTGTACTAGCACTGCCAAATCTAGAATCCAACTATATTTATAGCTTGTACATTTTGCAGCCACCGTACCCTCGGGTCTAGAATCCAAACGCGGTACGTGCATGGGATCTGTCAGACGCGAAATGTAAGGGAGGCCCCGGGCTCATAGCCTCACATGAAAAGGAGAGGTGACAGAATTAGTCCGTATACATTTTCCTGCAGTAACTATTACCTGTAATTACAAGTTGCTGTGATAACTGGCCCCTCATTAACCGCCTATACATCGCCCGTTCACTCTTTAACGGCTTGCTCGGGACGGATGGCCTACCAGGGTGGCACCCTACCCTCCTATTATGTAGTGATCTGCAGTTTCTATGCCTCTCAGCAAACCAGGCAATGAAATGGCTCGATTAGTACACCGCATAATGTGGGCTAAAAGCTTACTTGCAGTTAAGTTACGCCTTGATTCTAGCCTATTTGGTGTCCCCAAACCCATGATGGCGCCAGTTTCTTGGGCATATATGGGCCCCTTCACCCTTCTACGGTCCTATAACCGTCTATACACGATTTTGCTATCCGTATATTCATCTCTATACACTCTTTATGGAATCACAGACTCACCCCGAGTCCAGATCGTTTCAGGATTTGGCCCTTCGCTATGTGGAAAAAAGAAACCGCGCGTGCATACACCACAATCCCCCAAAGGATCAAAACAGACACCACCAAAAGGAAAGAAAATTTTTAATCAATACAACTTTCTTTCGTGATATATATAGCTAATACCCCTAGTTTTTCGGCAAATAAACCAGTTTTTAACGTGCCAGTACATCCCAAAGCTCCTAGTTAGCAACCCAAACTACATATATCAAGTTTGTCCCGACAAAACTGGACCAAAAGCCACAGATCATTCCTGTTCTTTATAACGGCTAGAAACTTCCATTTTTCAAATCTAATCAGTGGAGTTCATAGTGGTTCAGGATTGTATTCCTTCGCTTAACAAATCGTTTTTATATTCCAGCTTTCCTTCTTTTCATTCCTCAAGCCGTTTGGCGTTCCATTCCTTGACGTGAAACTGCCTTTACGATATCACGACATTACGTTTTAATTCATTCCTGTTTATTATTTTTTTGATTCACTTCATTCCTTCACGGTTCCATCGATAGTTTCACACCTTTGTTCCAACGAGAACCACAAATTACTATAGATCATTCGCTTAACAAGATGAAATTCACTCATATCGGAATATTGATTTCCTTATTGCAAGCTACGCTTGCAGCTGATCCTATTGGATGCTATAGTTCTGTTGACGGGAAGAATATGGGAACCACCACATTCCAGAGTTCCCTTGCTTGTGCTAATAGCTGTCCAGATAGTGCCTATGTGGCGTTGACGGAAGGGAATGTTTGTTACTGTCTTAATTCCAAGCCTTCCAGTTCTGATGAGACCGATTCTTCATCATGTAGTACCAGTTGTATTGGTTATGATAAAGAAAAATGTGGAGGTTCTGACACTTTTAGTGTTTATAAAGGGAATGGTGAAGATACCGGAAGTTCAGTATCTCAAAGTTCTTCTAGTAGTTCTAGTTCTAGTTCTTCTAGTTCCAGCAGTTCCAGCAGTTCTAGTTCCAGCTCTAGTGCCAGTTCTACTGCTTCTGCTTCTACCAGCTCTAGTGCATCTTCTTCCGAAGACCAATCTAGTTCTACTACAGAAGCACCACAAAGTTCCAGTACCGAATCAGCTGAAGTAATCACCACATCCTCAGGCTCTGCTGGATCCGTACAAGTCAAAACCATTACCCAAGACTCAGGCCCTACAGAATCTGCAGATTCAGACAAAGATGATGATAAAAGTAAAAGCTCTACAAACGTGGGAGCTATAGCTGGAGGGGTAGTAGGAGGTGTGGCCGCAGCAGCCCTCTTAGCCTTATTAATATTTTTCTTGATTAAACGGAAAAGAGATCAAGAAGATGATGATGACGAAGAAGAATATTTTGATAAACCAATTCAAGGAATTGGAGCTGCTGGAGCTGGTGGTGCCGCTGGGGCCGGTTCTCTTAAAAGAAATAATGGTACTGGTAAGTCAAAGAAATCAGTACGGACAAATGGATTAGAGATGCCCATGACAAACCCATTCACCCATCCTTCGGATAATGCAGAAAAATCCAATGATTTAGTTGATCCAAGGCTAAATCCAATTATGCTAGGAAGAAGAAGACTAAGTGAAGGATCTTTGGCTGATGAGACGGATTATTCTAGAAAGATTCTACAAGTAGCCAATCCTGATGATTAGTCTTGTTTAATTATATGTGTATACAATAAACGAGTTCAAACTTATCTAGACTAGACCATCCAGTAGATAGATCTAGTTATTATTTCACATCCTAACTCCAACTTAAATTCCGTCGTCCCTATACCACCCGCGCTCAAATGGCCTGACGGTCAGAGCCGTAAACCTTCTTTCCTTTAATATAACTTAAGTGTTCTTCGTCTCGTACTATTCAATTTGTGCTTTCTGTCCGGACTTCCTACCATTCCATCGGACAACAGATTCTACACCGCCATAAGTCATTCCCCTTGACTTAGTCTTACCATGAAATCCTTACCCAGCTACGAAAAACCATTAAATGTGGAGTTTAATAAGATATACAATGAAATAGCCGACCTTAAGAATAACAGACAACAGTACCTTGATTCTAAGCAAATCTACCTGATTTATAACAAATTCTTAAACCATTTGAATGAGTTGTCGATTATTCGGAAAGATGAAGAAATCAAAGGAATGAAGTTGGAATTACCTAATTTAAATGATTCTGTTGTGGATGATATTTGGCAGTTAATATCGTTATGTTTTATTACCTGTGGGTTGACCAAGTTTGCCCCTGCTACTTATTCTTCGTTGTCGACGGTTTATAAGCTTTTAATTCATTTGAAAGATGGGAAGCTTTATACGGTGGAAGACTTGAAGCCTATTGAGTCCAGATTAAACCAGATAAAGTCCATTATTGATACGTATGACTACCAAGATGATTATGATTATGAAGATTCCAACAATGACAATTCCCAAAAGAACGAACAAATCAACCATATTCGGAAGAAGTATCTTAAATGTGAGAGTTTATTGCATGAGTTGGCCGAGAATATCGAAGATTTGCCGGAACAAGCCAAAGATATTTATAATAGATTATTGTCGATCAGAAAAAACTTGATCAATTTGGTGCTCGACAATAATGAATTTGACATGATCACCAAGTTCGAAGCGGAAATAAAGGATATTGAAAAGTTGAGAGATGGTAGTGGGAATTTCGATTGTAGTGAACACGGACAATCGATTTTGAACGGGTTATTAGATGATTGTAATAACTTGATCAAAGATATCAACATCAATAAGGGAAAAAGCTTTGAAGAATTGTTTAGTAAAATTTCTATTAATGATAGCCTGGACAAGGATGGAGAATTCTCTGGATCCACCGATGAAGAATTAAAACTAAATACTGCCACCATCGACCAATTGAAGAAATTATACAATCAATTAGTTTCGATCAAGTATAACTTGGAAAACTTGTTGATTACTCGAAGATGGACTTTGAGAGAAACCGATTTATACAACTACCAGAACGAGCTCAAGAACATTGAAAATAAGCGGCTTGATATTTTGAATGGAAGTAGCCAGGCATTAAAGGATAACTTGAAATTCAAGAATATCCAATTATTGTTGCTTTACTTGTTAAGAAGATGCTATTCATTGATTTATAAGTTATTGGAAAGTAGTGAGCCCGTCAGTGAATCCTTACAACCCATCCATAACCAATTATCCACCGTCAGAAGATGTTTATTAGATATCAAAAGAATCGATGGTTTGAACAATTTAAGAGAATTATATCCATTCCAATTCAAATTGGCTTCATTGGACAATTTACGGAATGATGGGAAATTCATCATCAATAATCAGATTCCAGAAGGTCAAGGTACTTTGAATGCTTTATTGGCCGAATGCTTTGATATAATCCACGAATTGAAGATTGAATTAGAAGCTAAGGAAGAGCAGGCCGCCTTACAAGATTCACCTACACACGTGGAAACCGATGACGAAGATATAAATTCTGATGATGAAGTAGAATTGAAGAGAAATAGGTACGTGTCATTCCATGAAGCTGACTATAATCAAGACTCCGAGACCGAATCCCTACAAATAGATGAAGATGAAGACGAAGATATCGATGATGGATTGGAATACGAAGCCAATGATTATTATTGAGCCATTCTTCATTTCTCTTCTCTTCATTCACTCTTCCCTTCATTCGCTCCGGTGGATAAATGAAATATCATTGTAAATAGAAACTATTTTATGTATTAATGAACTCTAAGGTAGTATTATATGGAATATAACGTATGGATTTGTCTGTAATGTACACTTATTCTTCCTCTTCTTCTTCCGACTCTTCTGAATCTGGCTCCACAACTATAACATTATCATGATTATCAGAATCTTGATACTTCTTGGAGATTCTAGATGATTTTCCTTGTTGAGTAGCTTGTTCTCTAGCAGTTTTCTGTAATTGCTTCAATTCAGATTTGAACGCATGGCGGATGGTTTTATTATTCAAGGTGTCCCACATCTTCAATCCTCCTGCAACTCCTCCGATTGTTAAGTGACCTGCTACTTCAATATCATTGGCAAAAGAACAGGATAAAACATTACCCACGTCGAAATCTCTACTTAAAAGCATAGAAGGCCCAGAAGATCCTTTTTGTTCAGAAGACTCTTTTTGCTCGGATGTGACAGGACATTTCCATAACTTGACCTGTTTTTCCCCCATAGCAGCCGTAACCAATAACCCTGGGATATTTGGATTCACATCCAAGGCAGAAATCCCGGCGTCATGAGCATGTAATGTCCATACTGGAGCTTCTGGAGTTCTAACATCATAACAATACACATTTCCATTATCAGTACCGCAGTAAAAGATCTCTGGCTCAAGTCCCCATGCAACAGTTTCGATATCTTCTTGACCATTGGAAACCTTATAATTCTTTGTCATACTATCAACATCAGATATCCTCACGTCAGTGATAGCACAAGTTCCATCATATCCTCCAGTCAATAAGATAGAATCCTCACTAGGATGCCATTGGGAAGACGAAACAGTCTTATTACTATGGATATGGTTGAATGATCTGACAGCAGTACCATTGTTCAAATCCCATAATTTCACCGTATGGTCAGCAGAGGTAGAAGCCAACACATTTCTATGTAATTTATTATGGCTCAATGATAAAATAGCATCCGTATGATGAGTTGTGACGTGTTTGGATTTGGATTTCTTGGATTTCTTAGACTTCTTAGAGCTAATAGATCCCATGGAGTTGGGTTCAGGTTCTCCTAAGATTAAATCAGGGAATGCTTTATCAATAGAATCCAAATTCCAGATTTCTATCTGAGGATCAAAGGTTCCAATGGCAGCAAAATTCCCGATATCTTGGTCACCACTAGAACCAGGTCTGTAATTGATCCATTCCACAGTTAAGGGGAATGCTGGCAACATCAAATCATGATGAACATATAATGAAGGCTCTCTCATATACCCTTTATTTGTTTCAGAATCATCTTCAGCAATATCAGACTTTCCAATGTTTCCAGCTCCATCATCATAAACATAGACATCCAAATATGAAATATCATCCTCGGTTCTGGTGGCTAACACCATATTATCGGTAGGATACACTTGGGACTCTTGTCTATCTTCTTTGGCATCTTCTTCATTCGGTAAACTTAAATAAGGATCTTGGCCCTCTTCTCCCTGGTGATACTTGGCTTCGGTTGCAGATAATCCTGGTAACATTCCTACGTCTTCTCCGTCACTATCTTGTTCATTGTCGTAATCTTCTAAGTTGTATTCTTTTAAATCGTCATCTACTTCAATGTCATCTTTCAAGGTTTGGTGAGGTTCATTGTCTTGTTCTGATTCGTTCAACTGAAGTTTAGCCATGGCGGTGATTCTAGCCATTTCGTCGTCGTCTAATTCATACTTCTCGGGGAATTCGGCGGCATACCCTCTAGGTACCCAGGCAGTAGCAGAGATCATGGTGAGTAGTAGAATCTAAATTTTTTCACTCGCGATGAGCATCGAATTAGCTGGAGGAAGTTGGAGGAGCTGATTGATAGAGGAGTATGAATAGAATGAGAATGAGTTGTACGAGTACTAAGGGTAGTAGGAGTGGTATATGGTGAGAGATTGTAGGAGTAAGGATGTGACCAGGAAGTAAATGTTGAAAAGTAGAAAAAGAATTATATGGAACTGACAGTGAGCGATGAGTATGGACAAGTAGAAAATGGAGTCAGGATGTTTTGCAGAAAATGGAGATATCTGTAGAAAATGTAAGCTACTTGTAGCTACACACTTCTACTTATAGTTACATAGTCTGTACTTATTCCACCTAACGTACTATAGTAATCCTTAGCTTCATTCCTTATTCCACTCCCCATTACTATTGGTTCTAATTAACTTAGTTCATTTATTCAATATTACTATCTATCTTATAACTCTGCTTACAGCTATTGTTTTTCTCCATCCGATTTATAGACTCACAACAACACCGTCCCCATTCCTCCCTTTCTATGCACCACTTCCTTCGTCTTCTCATCTATTCCTCCGTGGATAGGGAACGTCTTATAGTTAAACAAATAATAATTCAAAAATCCATCCCCGTTCCCAAATTTACATGGTTTAAGGAAATACGGATTATCCTGACTGGTCAAACTATTGAACACATCCACATTGAACTGCTTGGAACTAATCAATACGTCTTGCATTAAACTTACCAACCGTTTCTTATATCCGCTTTCCTCCTCATCATCTTCTTTCATGGCTGATTCTGATGCGTAGTAGAATAAATAAGCAATCCCTAACTCATTATGGTCTGGGTTATTCAACACTGTGAATGGTAACAAATAATATGAAAAGAAGTCAGTGATCTTTCCATCCTCTTCCACCACAAACGTCTTTATAACATTAGATTCCTTACTGGATTCATGTCCTCCAAGTAACCAATGACTCAATTCTGGTTTAGTGAAATTCTGTACTAATTCATACCGTTCTTGAAACTTCATCAACAAATCATACACTTGATCAAAATCTCCACTGGTCATCTCCCTGAACCCTTGAGTGCTAGTTTGGTTAGGCAAACTATAATGGGCCACCATTTTGGCCTTTGTTTGATTGGCCGGTAAGTGGGAAAATCCAACATCATACAATTTAGACCAATTAATAGGTCTATGAGTATACCGACAAGTAGTAACAGGAGATGGCAATACTTGTCCTCCCGTATATAAAGCCTGCCAAATATCCTGTTTATTGATTCTTCTAGTGATCTCTTTAATCAAAACTGGCGCCAACCTCTTGGATCTTAACTTTTTATGAATATTCAAAAAATTGATTTCCACCGCTTTAATCAAAGTATTGCTCTTGGTCAACTTCAAGTCACAAGGAGTTCCAGCAATAAACGCTACCAACTTGTTGGTCTCCTTAACTCTGACTCCCAAATGCCAATCTTTTCTCCAGCCTGGAGGTTTAAGAGCCCACTTGAAAAACTCATGACTATATTTAAACCGAAACGTAGCATCTTGATCTTCCACATAGTTCTCATATAAAAGTTGATAAAGCTCATCCAACTCAGCGTCGTTATCCAAATCAACTTCACTCCATTCAAAATCCTTAATTAAAGGCAATGGAGTATCAGGAATGTCAGCTGGAGTCTTAATAGAATCAATGGGTCCTTCTTGAATCACTTTTTCATCATACTTAGTAACTGGTTGCGTCTGCCAAAACTTATGATCTTTCATTTGTTTCTTTTGGGCCTCATTTAATTGTTCGCCCATAGACAACAAGTTCAAGAGATCTTCAATGGTTTTATTGGACGGCTTGTCTGGTTTATCTGGCAGGTCTCCCATAGTAAATACGTATTTATCAATAAATGTAAAATGTCTGTTAGCCGCCAACGTCTCAACACTTTTTTCTTCTCGCGCGCACTGCGTTGGTCGGCTGGAAAAAGTATCTGGAGCTACGTGAATAATTGCAAATATGGTGTTGAAGAACTCCAAATATGACAAACAGGCGAAACACAAGTATATGGCCAAGCATGGGCTCCTTCCCAAACCGTCACTGGAGCCAAAAATCCGCCCAAAATGGACTTCTAAGAAGAAAACAAGTACACAAGATACTCTCAAGCTCGATATCGATGAGATGACCAGTGATTGGGATTCTGATGTTGATGAAGATATTGTGAACTATTTCTACCCTCAATTGGGTGACGAATTGGATTCTACGCCTGCTGAGCAGAAAAAACTTATCAAAAGACAAATAATAGATGATTTAAAGATGCAGAGAGACCAGATCATGAATCAATCAGTGGACCCCCAACCTGAAGATCCAGAAGATATAGATGGAATTTATCTTGGAACTAGAGAACCACAAGCACCAAGAGTGACATTGTCGGAGTTTCTACCGGAAATACCTATCCAGAAAAGAAATAGGAACCGAAAGTTGCCTAAGGAAGAAAAGTCGGAAGACTTGCTTGAGCAGTACGGAATTGAGAGTTACAAAGACACAGTCCGCAACAAGGACGATTACGATGTTCTCCACAAGAAGAAGATGGAAAATCGGAACTTAAATGATATCCTGGCTGAAGAATTGGTGGGATTCAGAATCGGCAAGGATTCTTTAGCAGACCGAATACTGGCCAAAAGTGACCGGTTTCCCGCCAAAAATCAGAACATTCGTGTTTTAACTGAAGATGAAATACACCAAGACCAAGAAAGAAGATCTAAAGAACAACAGGGAAAGTTTTACACCCAAATGAAGCAAAAATTCACCGACAAAAACCCCTCTTCAAATTCTTCCTCCAACGTGCTAGAGCTTAATAACTATAATAGCAACAATCAAGACCATTTAGACTACACAAACAACAAGATTGTTACTCAGCAAACCCTGCAAAACCCTTCTAATAACTTAGATGAAGACCTCGATGATTTATTGGGTGCAAAAATTTCCAGCGCTCATCCCAATTCACCTCAGCAGCAAAGCTCTGATTTAGACGATTTATTACGCCAATTTAATGACCATTCCATCCAGCAAAAAAACCTGCAGAAAACATATAATACACCTAGTAACACGTCTAAGGACTCCAACCCTCCTCCAGCTCACCAGGACTTCCTAGATGACTTGTTACAATAGTATATAGAATTGTATACGCTCCATACACGACTGACGTAACTACTACCGCATCAATGAGTCACTGTCGAATTGGGCAATCGCACTGTGAAAATTTTGTTAGCCGCGATTCGCTATCAGTGCATATATACTGAAAAGTTTTCATCAGTTTACATCAGTTTCTCCAGTGAAAAGGTTGTGGAAAGTATAGAGCACACAATGTTTGGAAAGGTTATAACCAACAGATTTGGATTAGGAAACAAGACAGGGCTTTTACAAGCCCTTCCACGGTATCTTGCTACTGCTAGTAAGTACAACAAAACATCACAATTAGACAGAGCTACTTTGACTATTAAAGATGGACCAGTTTTCAGTGGTTACTCATTTGGTGCTAATAAAAATGTCAGTGGAGAAGCTGTTTTCACTACATCTTTAGTAGGGTACCCTGAGTCCATGACTGATCCATCTTATAAGGGCCAGATCTTATGTTTTACTCAGCCATTAATTGGAAACTATGGTGTTCCTTCAGACTCCAAGAAGGACCAATACAATTTGTTAAGACATATGGAATCCCCTACCGTTCAATGTATAGGAATCGTGGTGGCAGATGTGGCTTTAGAGTATAGTCATTGGACTGCTGTTGAATCCTTACAGCAATGGTGTAAAAGATCAGGAGTTGCTGCTATTACTGGAGTGGACACTAGACAATTGGTTTCTTATTTGAGAGATAAAGGATCTTCTTTAGGAAAGATTACTATTGGAGAGGAATATGATGCTGATGAAGATGCAGCTTTTGATGATCCTGAATCAATAAATTTAGTTCACAAAGTCACTACCAAAGCTCCTTTCCATATTGCTTGTCCTAAGGATATCAGCAAGAACATTCATTTAGCAGTATTGGATTGTGGAGCTAAAGAAAACATTTTAAGATGTTTGGTTCAAAGAGGAGCTTCGTTAACAGTGTTCCCATACAATTATCCTATTCACAAAGTGGCCAATAAATTTGACGGGATCTTCATTTCTAATGGACCTGGTGACCCTACTCATTGTGCCAGTACTACCGAACACTTGAGATTGACCATGAAGATGCACCAGGACCTTCCTATTTTTGGAATCTGCTTGGGACATCAATTGTTGGCATTAGCTTCCGGAGCCAAAACTATCAAAATGAAGTATGGTAATAGAGCTCATAATATTCCTGCCATTGATATGTTGACTGGGAATTGTCATATAACTTCTCAGAATCATGGATATGCCGTAGACCCAACTACTTTAGATCCAAATGAATGGGATCCATATTTTACTAATTTGAATGATTTATCGAACGAAGGGATGATTCATAAGACCAGACCTATTTTCTCCACTCAATTCCATCCTGAAGCTAAGGGAGGACCCTTGGACACTGCATTCTTGTTTGATAAGTTTTTTGATAATATCAGTACTTATAAGACTAGCAATGGGTTTAATATGGCTAATCTTGATAGCAGTTTATTGGTAGATATCTTGCCACTGGAACGGGTGATTTGATTACATGAGTACCTGAATGTATAAAGAATATAAGAATATTATAGATTAAACAGTAATGAAGGAGACTGATATTGAGAACATGTAGATGAAGAGATGGTCGTATAGATTATCAATAAAGTTACAGATCGTATAGACACTCCATCGTATAGATTATCGATCGTATAAAGCGTGGTGTGATTTTGGCTGCAAAACAGCTGATCTTAACTTCTATAAATACTGTTAGCATTTATGCCTTCTCACCTCCAATATGTTATTTTATAATTCATAATGCTCCTTCAAACACTCAACTCCATAATCAATTCCCTAGAAGTGTCCTGGCTCCACTGGTACCAATACTGGCAGAATGACACTTTTGCTACCGGATTATTGTTCTTCCTAACTCACGAAATCGTCTATTTCGGAAGATGCCTTCCATGGCTCATCATCGACAGAATCCATTTCTTCAACAAATGGAAAATCCAACCTTCCAAAATTCCTTCCAATAAAGAACAATGGGAATGCTGCAAAGCTGTCTTCAAGCAACACTTATTAGTAGAAGCCATACCTATCTGGTTGTTTCACCCCTTATGTTGCCAGTTGAATATCTCCACTTCCATTCCATTTCCTTCATTATCGGTGATGGGGTCTCAAATCGCCATGTTTTTTGTATTGGAAGATATCTGGCACTATTGGTCTCATAGACTTTTCCATTATGGAGTATTGTACAAGTATATTCACAAACAACACCACCGGTACGCAGCTCCTTTTGGGTTTGCTGCTGAGTACGCTCATCCTATTGAAGTTATGGCGTTAGGTTTTGGTACCGTCGGTTTTCCTATCATATATGCTTTTATCACTAAGTATTATCTTAGTCAAATGCCTCCATTGCATTTATTCACTTTATGTATATGGATCAGCTTGAGACTTTTCCAAGCAGTCGATTCGCATTCTGGTTACGACTTTCCTTGGTCTTTGAATAAATTTGTACCTTTTTGGGCTGGTGCTGAACATCATGATGACCACCATCATTATTTTATAGGTAATTATGCTAGTTCGTTTAGGTGGTGTGACGCTTTGATGCAAACAGAGTGTGGAGTATTGGCAAAACAGAGAAGAGAATTAAGAATGGTACAAAATGCCGAAAATAGAAAGAAATAGACTTACAGTATATATGAAATTAACACATTGTATGAATCAATAATTAAACACAGACAAAATTAATGAAAATTGTGTATCATATTTGTAGATAATCCGCGTGACTGTATTTACGCGTGCTGAAGTTTACCCATTGAAATATATAATAATTCAACAACTTGTCAGTCAAATACTTTATTCCTTATTCATTCTATATGTTGTGTATATCATAGTAGACTCTATATCTTCAGTATGCCACTAACCCTTTTCAACAATCTCCTTGATCATTATTGTAATCATAATATAACTCACGTGACATACATATCCTCACTCTTCTCACCTTTCACTCAAGGGCTACGCCCCGTGACTGCGACACTGAAAATTCTGCGGTTATATACAGGCACAAGCTCTGGTTTTTCGCTCCAAGTTAAAGTGAAAAAAAAAATTTAATTTCCATCAACTTGTACTATATCGAAGAAAGTATGTACTATATCCACCATGTTGAATGGGGTTTAGAAGCCTAGAAACCATGTATAGGGGTATAAAATAGTCCCCTGTTATGTATTATTCCTTTACATTTGCAGAAAGTGACAGCTGTATCATAATTTATCCTTCCTTTCCAATAATTATTGAGAGTTTTCAATATTCATCAGTCCATGAAAATTGGTCTTATTCCCATACCCATAGTCTAGGACCAGACCAAAAGTGAATTAGAAGTCCACCAACACACAATACTCCTTTTGTTCCTAAAAATATTGTGCATCCTCAAGGTTTCTATTGCCCTCAACAAACTGAAAAATTTTACCTCCGATGAGATATAATACTAACAACCATTTAGAATGTCTAGATTACACGAATATCAAGTCATCGGTCGTCGTTTACCCAGCGATGCCGTTCCAGAGCCTAAATTGTTCAGAATGAGAATTTTTGCTCCTAACGCCGTGGTTGCCAAATCCAGATACTGGTACTTTTTGAAGAAATTACATAAAGTCAAAAAGGCTTCTGGGGAAATTGTTTCCATCAATGTGATTTCCGAATCCCACCCAACCAAGGTCAAGACTTTCGGTGTTTGGTTAAGATACGAATCCAGATCTGGAATCCACAACATGTACAAAGAATACAGAGATGTGACCAGAGTTGGTGCTGTTGAAACCATGTACGCCGACTTGGCTGCTAGACACAGAGCTAGATTTAGAAGTATTCATATCTTGAAGGTTGTTGAATTAGAAAAAGCTGATGATGTCAAGAGACAATACGTTAGACAATACTTAGCTAAAGACTTGAAATTCCCATTACCTCACAGAGTTCCAAAGGGTAAATTATTCCAACCTCAAACTCCTTCCACTTATTATTAATTGCAATCCTTTTATAATTATAGTATAAAATGAATACATAAATCTGTTAACTAGGAAGAGATTATTTGTAGATGTATGTGATTGATAGATTGATTGTAGATGTATGTGATTGACAGATTCATCTTTTGTGATAGTGTGTATGACATTTCATATGGACTGATTTTGTATGATATTCTCTATGATGTATTTTACGTAATAATATTGTGGTGGTGGTAGTTTGCAGATTTTATTATTCTCTCATATTCATATTTTTCACATTTTTCACATTTTTTAATTTGATCCTTTCATGTTCAATTCATGTCCAATTTACTTTATATATTGTATTCCATACATTATATTTCATTCTTCATACTCCATACTTCATTCTTCATTCTTCATTCTTCATTCTTCATTCTTCATTCTTCATTCTTCATACTCCATACTCCATTCCCCGTATAACATTGCTCCTACACTCTTTCTTCATTTCCTCTGATCCATTTCCTCTTTTCCTTTTTCCTTCCTTTCATTTGCTCCTCTTCTCACAGCCTCTCTACTCGTTCTAGCCTCCTCTCTTATTATTGTCTTCCTCTCATTACATAATCTTATCGTTATCTATTCGCATTTCGGTATCCCTTCTCCTATTGATCTACCTGTCACTTGTTTCATATTTGCTTTTCTTCTTCCTCATCTTTCCAGAATGTCTTACGGATCAAAAGCTGCCGATAGAATCGCCAATAAAGTCGTCTTAATCACCGGTGCCTCTGCTGGAATCGGTGAAGCTACTGCTAAGGAAATCGCTGCTGCTGCCAATGGTAACATCAAATTGATTTTAACTGCCAGAAGAAAAGATAAATTGGACAAGTTATCAACAGAATTGAAACAATCGTACCCTAACATTCTGGTTCTTCCCGCTGCGTTGGACGTGTCCAAAATTGAAACCACCAAACCTTTTGTTAATGAATTACCACCTGAGTTTAGTGATATCGATATCTTGATCAATAATGCTGGTTTGGCTCTTGGAAGAGATCCAGTCGGTTCAATTTTGGAAGAGGACATTGCCAATATGTTTCAAACCAATGTTTTAGGATTGATCACTTTGACTCAAGCCGTGTTACCTATCATGCAAAAGAAGAACTCTGGAGATATTATCAACCTTGGTTCAATTGCTGGTAGAGATCCTTATCCTGGTGGGGGAATCTATTGTCCTACCAAAGCCAGTGTCAAATCTTTCTCTCATGTGTTAAGAAAGGAATTGATTTCTACAAAGATTAGAGTTATCGAGGTTGATCCTGGTAATGTTGAAACTGAGTTCTCTCAGATCAGATTTAAGGGTGATCTTGAAAAGGCTAAAGCTGTTTATGCTGGAACAGAGCCATTGTATGCTGATGATATAGCCGAGTTTATTGTTTTTGCTGTTACTAGAAAGGAGAAGACGGTAATGGCTGAGACGTTGGTGTTTTCTACGAATCAAGCCAGTGCTACACATTTATACCGTGAGACATAGATCGTGTGATAGATCATTATATCGTGAGATAAATACTAATATAGACAGTTTTTATAGTAATCGTATATTCCTTTCCCTATGCTATACAGAACCCCAATGCTCTGTCAAATGTTAGAAACTCAAATGTTCTAATGTTCGGGTCATTTTGGCTGCCCCATCTATAGACGTATTGTTATCTATACTCACCTTGGCCCTATTAGCTTCTAATCCCCCTAATAAAACACATGCCTTGCAAACTCTTCCTGATGATAAATATCCACATTTTTCACATTTATTTGCTTCTTTAAACTCCTTTTTCAAAGACACAGACCCATCTCCATTAATGCTCTGTTCTTTAGATGCCTTCTTATTATTCTTATAAGCAGCAGTTGTTTTCTTCTTCTTCAACTCAAAATGCTCTCCACTATAAATAATATCCATGATACATGATGGTCTAATCGACTCAATAGACCGTAACAATTCTCTGGTGGTCCCCCTAAATGATTCCGGGGCATACGTACACTCAGTAGAAAAGTAATCCAATTTCTTATAATGAGCATAGAGCACAATCTCTTTCTGGTACGTATACTTGAAGGGTTTGGACCTTTTTATAGGAGAATCTGCTGATTCGGTCAATATAGAACAAGACTTCTCTAGTCTTTTAGTATCACCTCTTAAAATATTCATAAGTACTGTTTCAGCCATATCATCTGCATTATGTCCTGTTAACACATGATTAATGTTTAACTTAGCAGCTCCTCTATCTAGAGCCTGTCGTCTTAAAACCCCACAATAAGTACACGAGTTTCTCATTCCTGAACAAGCAACAATCTCGTCCATGGTCCAATCATATAAGTCTTTATACGACACGATCTCTAATGGCATATCATATTGGATCTTGTTTCTCTTCACTGTAGCTAAAGAGTCATCTCTATATCCTTTAATACCTTCATCAATAGATAGTAAAACCAAATTGAGTCCATAATCATATCTTTCATTCAAGGTTTTCATAATACTAGCAAGCACAGTAGAATCCTTCCCTCCAGAGGCTCCTATAGCAACTGTTTCACCTTTATAAAATAGCTTAGCATCTATAATAGTATTATGGATCTCTGTTTCAAACACAGAAAAGAAACACTCCTTGCAAAGTTTCTGAAGATTTTTGGGTCTTTTCATGACAGCTTTACGCCCATGACATAGTTCACAAAGCTGTGACACCTTAGTTTTCTTTTCCTTCTTCTCTACTGTCATTACTGATATCATTAATCAATGAAAGAAATGATATTTTTCATCTCATCGCGGTCGTGCTCGGTTCATATAACCGATAGTGCATTATTTTTTTCTACTCCTACAAATTTCAATATTCAAATGTAGATTTATGATATACTTTATACAAGCATTAGTCTAGACAATTACAAGGCTTGAAACTCGTCGTTATTGGAATTGACATTGGCATATCTAAACTTGTTAGAAATGTCGTCATGGGCTTCTCTATCTCTTCCTCCACGATGATGAGAATGTGATTGAGGTTGAGGTTGTGGGTGCGAAGGTTGGTCTTTGGAAGGTTCCTTTGTTTCTTCTTCTTCTTCCAATTCGTGTTCTGGTTCTTCATTTTCGGGTTTAGAATCTTCTTGTTGTTCAACAGCATCTTCTGTGACTTCGGTTTCTTCAACATGTTCTCCAGCTGCTTCTTCAGTCTTTTCTTGCTCTTTAGCTTGGTTTCTATTCTGGCCCCTGTTTTGATCTCTGTTTCCTCTTTGTCCTCTATTTTGATGAGGATTCTTTCTACTGTGACCATTGGAAGCGGTTCTTTCATTCTTCTCTGTCAATAAGCCCACTTTTTCATTCATGATAATAGCCAATTCTTGTAATCTGGTTCTCTGAGGTTCACTGCTGGTGAAATTAAGGAATTTCTTGCTGTCGTCAAAAGTAGCATTTATATCACCTAAGTCAATCATTTTATTAACAATTGATACCACCTTGTCACTATCAAGTTTGAAGTTGGCTGACAACACCTCCACTGATAACTTGGAGTATACGCCCTTATAGGTGAAGATATAAGTTCTTAAACCTTCAATTTGTAATTGGTTTTGTAACATGGCCAATAAGCTGGTATTATCAGAGAACAATTTCCAAATTTTAATCGAAGATAATAATTCATAGGCTTTGTGCCAATTTCCTTTTTGTAATGCTCTGGAAGCATGAATTATATGGTCTTTAATACTTTCTGGAGGCCCAGTGAAATATTGTCTATCATGGAATTCTAATTTGCTTTTAAACGATCTAACTGGTGCTTTACGTTTAGAATCTTTAGAAGAACTAGAAGCAGCAGCTAATGCAGGAATTTCAATCAATAATGAACTGGTCATAAATACACATTCCAATAATTCCAAGTTAATATGCATATGGAATGGTAACAACTTTTGCTTTTCACTGACAGTAGCTTGACTTGGATATTTACTGTTGAATCCTTGTCCCAACAATTCTTTTAATCTTTGGGTGTTGGCGATTTCATTCAAGGCCTGATGAGATTCTTCAATTAATCCAGCTCTGAAAGCACTCAATCCTAATTGAACCAAGGCTCTGTTGTACATCACTTGTAAGGAAGAATCAGCTGAATGTATGGCTGAGTATATGTGAGACGATAAAAACAATTCACTAGCAGTTTTATAGTCATTATTCACAGCAAAGTAGTAGATATTACTTAATACCGCCTTCTTGGAATAAAGATCACTGCTATTTCTGGATAATATCTCCACCAAGCTGGCCACCACCTCAGCAGGATTGGAAGATCTTGGCGTGATACTAGAGTCGGCACCTGCATCCATGTGACTCCATCCATCTTCTTCAGTAGACTTGATTAATTGGTTAGGTTTATAGTAGATATGGTCTAATCTTCTAGAGATTATTCTGGATAATTGGCCAGTCCCAGAAGGTAATTCCTTTTCATCTGCTGGTAAAATGGCCTCAATATATAATTGACCTTTTAAGATCAATCTGTAGATACTACTTTCATCTTTCAATCTTTCCACATACTCTGTAGAATGAGGGTCGGAACTTTGTAAGGATCTGGTGAATTCATCATCTAATCTTTCAATAGAAGAAGAAATGGACCCGAAAATGACCTTAACACCATCCTCATTGGCTTCTGGCTCGATGTCAACTTCGTCAGTGGCTCTTCCTAACTCACTGACTTGATAAGTAGATAAATTGTCATTCAACAATTTCAAAAGTCCACTTATATCTTTCAAGTTAGTTTTCCATTGGTCCAAAGGCATAAAGTTCTGATAAGCAGTGGCGTCAAATCTGATTGATATTAACATTTGATAAATGGAAATCAATTCAAACGTCTTTCCACTATCTTTATTTTCTTCTAATAACGATTCCAAGGTTTGGATTTGTTCATACTTGTCGATATTCTTCTTACCTCTTGATTCACTAATTTGTTTCAAGGTATGGAACACTGGACTCAAGTTTCTGGTGCCTCCAAGTGTAGTACCATCATCTTCGACTTTTTGACCAGCGTTAGTCAAAGGTATCTCTACTGGTTCATCCTTATCAAAAAGACTTGGGTCTTCCTTATACAAATCGTATAATACTTGGTAATCCTTGATTTGTCTCTTGACTCTTTGTCTTAATGTGTTGAATGCTCTGGATTGGTCAGCAGGGGTTTTCTTCTTACCTTCTTGATCGTTGGAAGCTATAACTTCATTGATCACTTCTTCCAAATCAGCTAATGCTACAATATACGAATTAGGGGTTCCTAAATTTTGCTGACCGGCTCTGATTAAAATTCTTCCTAATTTGTCGAATTCTCCTAACACATTGACCCAATTATGAATCATCTTGGCCGTGTCTAATTTGTCAATGGATTCTTTCATATCATCGGTTAACTTCTCTTTGGCGGACTTAACCACTCTTCTGTCTTCTTCATCACTGTCGGAATCGGATCCAGCACTTCCTTTCTTAAAACTGCTCTTCAAAAAGTACGTAGGGCCCTTTGGAGCGTCTGAATCAGAGTCAGAATCACTGTCGTCTGATTCATCTTGAAAGAAATCACTATCGGATTGTTCCTCTTCAGACGAAGAAACTAATGCCTCTTCTTCGGAACTTAATAAGTCTTCTTCTTCTGACGAGGAATCAGAGTCATTTTTAACAAAGAAACGGGACATAACTTGAAGATCCTCTGAATTATCGGTCGGTTCTTTGCACTTGTAGGGTATACAATACTATGTGGACGATGGCTCTTAGTGAAAAATTTTTTTGCGCGAGAGTATTCTGAAGTTTACGCCTGTCGCGTCTGAATATTACGCACAGCTGGGCCGGGAGTACATGTCATATAGTTCGTTAGTCTATTTAAAGTCTATAGGATTTAGATCAATTGTCAATGTTATAACTCTTGACTCTCAGAAACTTGAATGGCTTTTCATTCTTCAAGGGAAGCATACTGACTTCTCCTACTCGATCGTCATCATCACTCATTTGTTTCCTCACGGTATAAAACTTGATCCAATTCAATTTACTATACTTGAAGATCTTGCCTAGCGACTTAACCTGGAAATAGTAATGGAATGTATAGTAGGGTACAGAGCCTTCGGAGATATTGATGGCAATTTCTCCAGTAGTGTTCATGGTCCAAGTCCCGTGATATATCCGGTGGGATTCTTTGACCGTACTCTGATGAGCAGCGATTTTGGCTTGATCTAATGCACTGGTGATATTTCTCAGAGTGTTCAATTTCAGGATATATGGTACCACCGAGTATGGCTCTAAGGGTGTCAATAGTTTGCAACAGGTTCCATCTGGATAAAACCGGAGATACCGGTAGTAGGTAATGGTTCTTACAGGGTTGGACCAACTGTTGGAAAATTGGGATTTGGCTCCTTCACTATAATAGTTTACCACACTGATGTAGCATCCATTGAACTTGACAAAGGGCCGATTGTTCAACATTTTCTTCCAGGAATTATCATAAGATGGTATGATCTTCAATTGGTCTTTCGGAATCGGAAGATTCTCATCGGAAATATTTGCATCTACCGTCTGATTCGATTCAATAAAGGTTTTATTTTCTTCGTAACATTGAAGCGGGTATACCAAATGACATAGTTTCCGCCAGATATCATTTGTATTAAATCCCAAATAAGCAAACTTCTTGCACGTCATAGAAAACTCTATCCAACTCTCAGGCGTACTCACCAATAATATCTCCAATATATATACCCATATATCATTAGGTAGATGAACTAGCGGAGACACCGGTTTGATTATGACTTTCTCATGATTATCAGTGCCCAAGTTGGCGAATTTTATCACCATCTCATCTCCTTCATGGTTATTAGGATCAGGAGCTTGTGCTTCTATATGTTCAAAACTTTCCAATAACTCATCCACATTTATAGCCTTCACCTTCTCTTCATCAAGCTTAGTAACTGAATTCTGCCCATGTGAATCTCGTAATTGTTGAAGTTTTCCTGGCAATTTCGTTTGCCGATAAAGCAAGTCGACTTTTTCATTCAATTTGAACGCCTTGCGGTAGAATTCAATCGCATCAGACATAGATCCATGTGATTCCTTATCTATAGCCCGCTCAAAGTATTCCATTGCCTGCTTATCCTTGTCATTTACGTATTCTTCCGCCGCCTCTGTCGGGATTTCTGGTGATGAAATTGCTACTTGTGACATTTTCTGTTCTATATTGTAAGAATATCCACACGGTTGCTTATGTTAGGTTTCTCTCCTTGTATTGGCTTGAATAATCTGTCTATATAATATAATGATTCGTTATCACTGCGCGATTCGTAGATTTTGAGATCAAACAATCAATAACCGCTACCACAGCTATTGAATACGCTACTAGAGGCAATTGGGGGTATTCTGGTGGGTTTTAGATCGTTTTCACTGTCTTGAAACATCATATTATCCATTCCCTTCTTTTTTTCTTTTCAAAAATCGGCCTGGTTTGTGTATTTTTAGTTTGTGGACGTGGCAGTCAGATCAACAATTTAGAGATCCAAACATAACAACCAACTGTCCACAAAATGTCGGGAGAAGGAGAGTTTCGAATTCCAAAAACGCCTAATAAGTCTTCAACTCCAAGAAGCGCTTCTAAACGGTTATCAATGATGGGCTCTGAGTCTCTGACTGGTATACCTGAATTTGTATCACCTTCTTTTTCACCTAGCTCGAACAATTCCCGATCCAAGTCCTTAGCTGCTGATGATAATCATATAAAGGTTCTTTGTAGGGTGAGACCGTTGAATGGGTCTGAACAGGCCGAGAGCGGCGGTAATATCACATCATTTCCTGATAATACCACTATAACAATTAATGGAAAAGACGTGAATCAAGGACATAACTTCAGTTTTGATCGGGTATTTGATCCTGCTAGCACCCAGCAAGATATTTATGAATATTCAATCAAAGAAACAGTAGAAGATGTGTTGAATGGATACAATGGAACCATATTAGCCTACGGTCAAACGGGCTCTGGAAAGTCATATACCATGTTAGGACCGTCCATCAACGATCAAGCTACAAAAGGGTTAATTCCCCGAATTTCTGACGAAATTTTCGACCGGATTAATCACGGGTCTCTGGAGATTGAATATACCGTATCTATCTCTATTATGGAGATATACTTAGAACAGATAAATGATTTATTGGTGGAGACCAACACCCGCTTATCAATCCATGAAGATAAAGAAAATGGGATTCATGTCAAGGGCTTATCCCATGGATCGATCTCCAACACAAACGAATTATACGGGTTTATAAAGTTGGGAATAAAGAATAGAACTTCGACTGTCACTAACATGAATATGGAAAGCTCCCGGAGCCATGCCATTTTCCAAATCAAAGTAAACCAGAAGAATTTGAAAGACGAATCTATTAAGAGATCCAACCTTTTTTTAATTGATCTTGCTGGGAGTGAAAAGGTCGACAAGACTGGTGCTGTGGGCCAGACTTTACAAGAAGCCAAAAATATCAATAGTTCATTATCTTCATTGGGAAATGTAATCAACGCTTTGACAGATCATAAGTCCACACATATTCCATATCGAGATTCGAAATTGACTAGAATATTGCAAGAATCCTTGGGAGGAAATTCGAGAACCACCTTGATCTTGAATGTTTCTCCTAGTTTGAGGAATGAGTTGGAAACATTCTCAACCCTTCGATTTGGAAGCAGAGCCAAAGCCATCAAGAACAAAGCTTATATTAACACTGAGTTGAGTAACAAAGAAATGAAATTCAGATTAAAGCAGCTTGAGCGTGAAAATGAACAGAATAAATTGTATATTGAAAAGCTAGAAAACAAATTAAGGGATACAGATAGCTCAGGTCCTGATTATTCCAAACTGCCGGTGACCCCCAAGAAAGATTTCGAGAGTAAAATCCCCGTATTTAAGAACTCGGCGTCTCCAATTTCTCCAAACAAATCTGAGTTAATTGACGCTCTTCGAACGAAAGATGACAAAATTAAACTTCTTGAGGAAGAGGTCTTGACCTATAAGATCAAAAACTTAAGAACCACCAACGAAGACGAGATCAAATTAAATAGACTCGAGAGAGCTTTGAATAAGTTGGGAGAGAAATTGACCGATGTAGAGGTCATAAATGTCAACCTTCGGAAGCATCTAATGGTCAGTGAGAAGATTATAGAACAAAGAGACCAATCCATTCAATACTTGAACAAAATTCTTACCGACCAACAAGCAAACTTGACCACTCAGTCCATGAATTTCGAAAACAAATTGTATTTGTTGAAAAATAGATTGCAGGAACAACAAATCAATGAGAAGATCATCAAGCATTCATCTCATTCCAAATCCAACTCCAGTTCGCCTTCTCAGGTTTACAGTCCTCGATTACAATCTCCTGGTTCACCTATGTCCCCCAAAACTGGCTTGAAGTTGAATATAGTCAAACCTATTTTAGGAGGCAGTCATAACCTGGCGTATGATGATGATGAAGAGGAGGAGGAGGAGGATGAGATCTCCAACAGCGGCCATAAGGAGAATTTAGGTTTCTAGAACATGGTTTTATAGATATAGCTATATTCCTATAAATCTATACACGAGTCATTACAACTTAGAAGTCCCCACCAAATGTAATCCCCCATCGATATTCAACACTATCCCATTAATATAACTGGATTGAGGAGCACATAACCATAATACAGCATTTTGAATATCTTCCTTTTTTCCCCATCTTCCTCTTGGGTTCCCCCAATTGGTCTCCTCGTTCTTCTTCGAATATAAATATTTCGTCATTTTGGTAGGAAAGAACCCAGGAGCAATGGAATTGACAGTGATATTCTTGGGGGCTAAATTCAAGGCCAAATTCTTCCCCAAATGCTGCACTCCAGATTTACTGGCTATATACCCAAAAGCATCATTGAAATCATTGACAAATGCCACTATAGATCCCACAAATATGATTCTAGAAGGATCCTCAGGAGAGTTTGCTGCTGCTGCTTCTAATAAGGGCGTGAAAAGTTGCACACAGTGGAAAACTCCAGTAATGTTAATATCTAATATCTTCCGAACTTGTGCCGGAGGATGGTTTTCTAATGCGGCACCGTAACTGGCCCCAGCATTAGCAATTAAGATATCCAACTTATCAATTCTAGATTTGACCATTTGACTGAACTTTATCAACGCTTCATCATTGGCTATATCACAAGGTTCACAGATAATTGTCACCTTCTTGTGATGAGATTCAGCGTATGCCTTTAACGATTTAGACGCAGTTTCACAAGCGTCTGGTTTCCGAGACGTAATAATTAACGTAGAGATTCCGTTCAAAATAAAATATTCGGCGATATCATAGCCCAAACCTCTGGTACCACCAGTAATCAAGGCAGATTTCCCATCAACATTGTAGTTCCCCATACTTAGTTCTTGAATCGAGTTGTAGTTAATGCCGCGGTCAAGATTCTTCCCTCGCATTTTGCCCCGGCGTGCTGCAGCACTGGCCGCATTGCATCGCAGCCTGCATTGCAGCACGCGGCTAAAAGTTGCGAAACTGACGTCTCACGAGACGACTAGTATGTGTGGAAAATAGTATGGGCCTATAGATTTGAATACATGACATGAGTTATCTACTGATATATCCCAAACAACAGATCAAAGCTTCTCTCTATTTCGCCGTAAAAACTTCATATCTATCACCTTGCTTGCATTGTATTGAAGCTTCTATATTTAGAGCCAATGTGGAGCATCCCCACAAAAGCGCGGAGTCAAAAAACGGATCAGTTGGATATTGGATTCCTCGAGTTATCAACACAGTAAGAATGAGTTTATTGGTTTCCACATCTGCAGGATTAAGAGGTATGTAGTATAATCACCAACTTCAAAAGAACCAAATTAACAATGTAGTGGTTGAAATTAATAGAACTTTAAGTGTAAGCGGCGAGATTTGTAAAGGAAACTCCAATATTACCCACTTACACAAGTTCAAGGTAAAAGGTAAGGATTGTTTGGCCCTTGTAAGGGAAACTGGATTGGTTCAAGTATATGAATTAACATCCCGGCAGTATAAATTGGTTAAGGAATGGAGGAATTGTAAGGTTACCACCAAAGATCGAATCATTGATATTGGTTTGGTTGACAAGCGGTATTTATACAGTTGTTCTCTAGAAGGAAAGTTTATCATCAGAGATATGATAAATGATGACGATGATAATAGCAATAGACTTTATAGACTCGCAAGTCCTATATCAAGTATTAAAGTCCAGCACGATCAAAATAATGTCAAGATATGGATCAGTGGAAAGAACAATCCCATCAAATTATATGAGATTGATCTTTCCAAAGATTATTATTATCATGAGTTTGAGAATGATGCCAAATTGTTCAATATTAATACCACCAACCTCAATTCGATTCATCGACTACGCCAAATCCTAAGAAAACATAATGAATGCTTGATCAAGGATAAACTTCTCCCTACGTGGGTGAAAGGAAATATGAGAGATATCCAACAAGTTCACCATGATACCCGGTGTACTAATGGATACGAGTGGGTTGTTTCTATTGACTTTTACAAAGATCTGATGGTATGTGGGAATCAATTCGGGTTCATAACTCGCTTTGATAGACACACCGGTCAAGAGATATTTCTGATAAAGCCTTCATCATTTCCTATTACTCATGTGCGGATAATTAATCATTACTTGATATATAATGATCTCATATCCAAGATTGGTATAATTGATCTTAACACTAACAAAGAGATAAACCAGTTCAACTATAAGTTTGGTCCCATAGAGTCAGGAAAATTCATCATCAGTAAACCCAATTACTTTCCTTTAGTGTTTATTGTTGCTACTAGCGAAGGAGACCTCCAGATTCTCAAACTATTCCGCAATAATCGGATCCAACTTGTTTATAGATTCCAGTTTGATTCTATCATCAACAGTTTCCATATCCTCAGGTGGAGACCCTAACTCATTCGAATACGATATATAATGAACTCTTTTTATAGCAATGCACAGACTTTGAATTTCCCCACAAAAAAGTCCGTCCTGCACACATCACTATATGATAACCAACTTTTTCAATTGGTTGGCAACACTTGGTACTATCGGGTTTGGAGATGTGCAGCATGTTAAATGACTGCAAATGCTTGGATAGGAGTTGTTTCAAAATACGAGGGTCCTGAACCGGAGTTTAAGTGAGATCTCGTGAGCAGATAAACTATACGATATTTACGAGTGGTGAGAGTGTATTTCTATGACCGAATGATCTCTATATATTTATATATACAGTATCAGTATGTTCATCATGCCACTCAACACGTCTTCATAAAATTGACATCATCATCACAACATCACAACCAACACCCAATACACTCAATATTACTAAAAAGACTCACTACAGTCAAAATAACTCAATATCACTCATTACTCTCATTACACAATATCACCTTACATAATCCTAATATCACCTCGACTGCGATAACGGCTCCTTCTCCTATTCCGGTCCTGTTGCGAATAAAGACATTGCGGTTCTTAACAACCATCCACCCCAGTTCTTACTTAACTACTCTCTATCAATAAGCTTGTCTCTTAGCACTCACACACTCTTATCGTCGAATCTCTTTCTTCAAACTTTTCTTGTTTCAGGTATTTTCTTGTAATCCGTCGTGCGCGAGGGCTTTTAGTTATCTATCACTGAGGGCGTTTTCTTTCCTGTTGTAATATATCTTTGATTCTTTTTATATTGTGGTACGGGGTGTCACTCGGGTAGTTATAGAGTCCATAGTGAGCTGAGAAATACAGCGTTTTTTATCTCATATTTGGTGTACCTTTTTTTTTAATCTTTTGTGTTTGATAGTGACGTTATAATCCGGTTATAAATGAGTAGAATAGAGAGACTCTTTCAAAAAGTCCATAGGCGGTCAAGTGATACGTCGTTAGATCCTAACACGCCGGTGTTTTTGAGTCCTAACTCCAGCAATATCAATAACCCTAACACTTCTGGCTCCGGTTCCCTTCGAAGTAGAGCCAAATCGTTGTCGTTGGTGTCCAGTCACTCCAATCTCCAGAATGGTCTTTACAACGCCAAGTCAAATGACTCCAGTGTCCCCAAATCAAGGACCAGATCAAAGTCGGTGAGTCGAAAACAGACCAAGGAACTAATCAAACTAGAAACTCAACAGGTGATCCTGAAAAAGTTGTCAGTTCTTCTTAATGAGTTGGGATTGCAGAAACCAATCCCTTTGAAGGTGGACAGTTCCAATAGTTCCAGTTTATCGAAAAACATTAATATCTATGTGGCTAATTCCAATAATTGTATTTATCTATCTCCTGCTAGTTCGGCAAGTTTTACTTATGAAGATGTGGAAAACGGAGGCATGCCTCAGAATAGAACCAATCATCAAGATCTTTATAATGACATGAATGAAGATAAAGAAGAATGTCAAGATAGTAACGGAAACAATACTACAGAATCTAATAACAACGGGAATGATAATGAGAGTGTTCTTGATGATACTAATACTCCTCCGCTTGCTGATACTGGTGATGATCCCAATAGCACTTCAAATCCCACTATCGAGAATATTCCTCCAGAACTAAGAGAGAAATTGGAATCTTTCAATTCTCCTAGCTACTTGTGCAGTAATATTGATAGCGATACTCCTGTTCCTCATACTTTCGGGGTTATCATTGAGTTAAATAAAGACACGGCTATAAACCATATCAGGTTTGAGTTTTCTAGTTTGACAAATATCTTATGGCCTAGTGGTGACCCTTATAATAAGACCTACGTTAAAGAGAAATTCAAAATTGGGAAACTTGATTATGTGAAAAACTTGAATAATGCCGACTTTTACCTCAATAATTTAAATTCTCATGATTTCAAATCAAGAAAAATCAACCCGGATGAATTGGCAAAGAGAACAAGATTCTATAAGTTGAACAATATCAAGGAGTTGGCCAAGAACAAGGATAATGCTGATTATCTAGATGATGATGAATTTTTATCCCCAGGACTTTCTCAGGTAGAATCAGACGAATTCTATGATAATAATAACGATGATCAAGAAGTTTGTAAGGCCGGAGTATACTTATTCTTATTACCTATTTTATTACCGGAACATATCCCCCCTACCATTACTTCTATTAGCGGGTCTTTGAATCATGTTTTGAATGTGTCGATTCACAAGAGTTCGGAAAAGTTGAATAGAAGACTCAAGCTTCTGACCAATTTCAACTTGCCAATGGTTAGAACTCCTCCATCATTTGCTAACTCGATTGCTGATAAACCGATCTATGTGAATAGGGTTTGGAATGACTCGTTGCATTATATCATTACTTTTCCTAGAAAATATGTTTCCTTGGGATCAGAGCATTCTATCAATGTGAAAATCGTACCATTAGTAAAAGATGTGATCATCAAAAGAATCAAATTCAACGTGTTGGAGAGAATCACCTATGTATCAAAAGATTTGTCAAGGGAGTATGATTATGATGGAGAGGATCCTTACTACTTGAAACCATTATTGAATGATTCAAAGGTCAGAGAAAGGGTGGTTTCTGTTTGTGAATTGAAAACCAAAAATAAGCCAAGCTCTGGTTATAGTGATCCCTACAAAGAAGAGGTAATCAAGTGTCCAGATAATAATCTCTTGTTCAGTTGTTATGAGTCAGACGCTAAACCTCGTTCTGGTCATGATGATGATATTGAGAACTTCAAATTAGATGATCCAGTGCATCAGGCAAGGTTGAGCGAAAGAGCAAAAAGTAAAGAAAATCCCACCAGAAATACAAGTAACCAGGCTAAATATGAATCTAATGTTCATCAAAGTGTCATGGTAGCTTCCCCTCTTGATATTAATATTGCTTTACCATTTTTGACCACCAAGAATGATAAGATCATCCAAACATCCAGCAATGAAGAGGAATTGAGAAACTTGTCTGCTACTACATCACCAACAACCTCCAGGAAGGCCTCGATTATGTCTATGGAAAATAATACCTCTGGGAGTTCACATAATCTTCCACCGTCTTCTCCTATTATTGGGGCCTTGGAAACAAATTTAAGTCATAATCATAATGAATTATTGAATACTAATGATGCAGGCGATTTCTTAACTCCTGATTCCAGTGCTTTGATGCAAGAACTTTCCCACAATTACTCGAAAGAAAATATCCATCACGGCTACACCACTATTGGAAGAGCCTTATACCCCGATAGTAACTTTAGACACATCCAAATCTATCATAGATTGCAAGTATGTTTCAGAATCTCCAAGCCTGACCCTAAGGATCATTACAAGATGCATCATTATGAAGTTGTTGTGGATACTCCATTGATATTATTGAGTTCAAATTGTAATGAAGAGTCAGTTCAATTGCCCAGGTATGATGAGGTTGATGCAGTAAATCAGCACACGTCTTCTGTTGTTGGATCTCCAGGATTATCGTCTACCAGTTCTCCACCAATGAATGTGAATAACTCTAAAAATGATTCTACGGTGTCATTCAGAACTCCCAAGTATACCAATGAAAGAGTGGGCCACTCCGTCAGTCAAAACGGGCAAGTGCAAGGAAATGGATTTTCGATCAAACCGTGGAATGAATCAGAAAACACCGAGAGCTTGCCGACTTTTGAAGAAGCAACGTTTCCAATGTCTTCGCCAATCACAAGATCATTTTCTGTATCAGAGGATCCTTTGAGTAGGATTCCTTCGATTTCAATTGATAATGGAAATGGTGAAAATAATCTAATTAACATGAACCAGGTGCCTACTTCGAATCCTCCCGCGTATGAAGAAGAAGCAGAAGACATGTCTAATCCAATTACTATAGATGCGATTGTTAATCAAGAGGGTAAATCCGAGTCTGGAACCGGTTTACGAGCCTCTAAGTTGAGATCTTCTTTGGTCAATTCGTTTGCCCCCACCAGCAATTTGGTTCCTCCTGCTGGCTCAGAAGGAGCATCTAGTGTTTCTCCCACCAATTCAGTATCCTTTAGTGAACCCAATATTGATTCGTCCGACTCTAATAATGCCAATAAAGATGACGGAGCAAGTACTAATTCAAGCAATGAAAGCAATGAGATTAATAATGAAAATGCTAGTAGCAATGAAGGAGCATTAGAAAGTTCGGAATCTTCAGAATCTTCAAGAAGCTCAGGAATGTCACAATCAGGATCACAAATGTCTTTGGATTCTAATGAAGTCATCAATTCTCAAGCAGCTCCTAAGAAAGACATGCCAGGGAATTTTGATTCGTTAGACTCGTTTCCATCCAGTGGGAATCTTCCAGACACTTCTAGTACAGCCATTACCACCGAAGATGATAACCAAAGTAAAAGTGGATCGGAAAGCAATAGAAACACCACCAGTGAAGTTGATAGTTTGGCGTCAGCAGTGTTATCTGAAAGAATGGATAAAATGAATGTAACAGACGAGACTAGCTTCAGTCAAGATAAACGCATACAAAAGGCAAAATTGAATAATGACAACGATTTGGAATCAGTTGATTCGTCCAAAGATGAGTTATACAAAAGACAAAATGATAGTGAATATTCTTTGAAGGATCGAGGTGTTGGCCGGAACAAATTGACAAACTTTCCTGATGACAGTGAGACAAATATCAGTATTAATTCTCATATTTCGTCATATAATCAACGGATTCCACTTTTAAGAAATGCCAGCACTGAATCCAATGTGCCGTTGGCCAAGCAGTCTACTATCACCACTAAGAGCAGACAGTCAACTGAGGATCTTTCGGTGATAGCAGAGACGAAATCACCGCAGGATATTTATCATACTTACTGAGTAGCGAATACATAAATACTATGTACCTGGTGCTTCTCTAGTATATCACATTATACTCTCATATAACATATATCATCTCATATATCACCATTCTGAATCTACCCCATAAAATATTTCAACTTCGCGTAAAGATATAAATCATCACCCAATGCTTAACTCCCTTGTCACCGCTGCTAGAAAAGGTGGCTCTATTGGTGTAATAGGTGGAGGTGTCTCTGGACTTTCATTTGCATACTTCCTAACCAAATTACGACCTGATTTGTCCATAACCATTTTTGAAGCGAAACCAAAAACCGGTGGCTGGATTGATACCGTGAGACTTCATAATGAGTACAACAACAAAGATATAGTATTTGAAAAAGGTCCTCGGACCCTTAGAGGTGTCAGTGACGGGACGCTCTTGATGCTTGATATGTTGAAACTGCTAGGATATGAAAACCAGGTGATGATAATGAAGTCTTCATCGGTTGCCAATCGCAAATATTTAATGGATTCTAATTATCAACTTGTACCAGTGCCACATTCCTTGAAGTCTTTTGTCCAGTTTTTCACGTCCGAGTTATTCAATGGAGTGGTGGGAGGTGTTCTTAAAGAGCCATTCATCAAAGCTGTGGGTAAACCGGGGGCAGACGAAAGCATTGAGAGTTTTATTAATAGAAGATTTGGAAGCACTAGATTATCAGATAAAGTCCTTAGTGCTATATTGCATGGAATCTACGCTGGAGATGTATCGAAATTGAGTGTAAACTCGGTGTTGCCCCGTATGAAAGAGTCTGAAACTAACGATGGATCCATAATAAAACCAGCTCTTAAATCCATGTTCTCGTATCTTAGTAGTAAAGAAGAACGGGAACGGAGACTGATGAAAATATTACCAGAGGCTCTCAAGCAATATGAACAAGAAGTTTCCAAGCGGCAGACGCTATTGCAATTGGCTAAGGCTTTGAAAGGATATCCAATTGTTTCCTTGCAAGACTCGTTAGACTTCTTTCCTAAAGCATTGACGCAAGAATTGATCAAAAACCCCAACATTAAAATAATTTATAATAGCAAAATTACCGAAGTGAATCCAGAAAATGCCCTGGTGGTATGTGATGGGGACACATATACCTTTGATCATATCCGCTCAACAGTGATACCTAAGAAATTATCTGACATAATCAGATCATCTTCTTTGAAGCAAGAATTCGATAAAGTTGACTATGTGAGTGTATTCATGGCAAATATATACTGCAGCAATGGAGATTTGATTGATAAAACTCAACAAGGGTTTGGATTCTTGGTTCCTAAAGCATCTAAAAATAAGGAGTTTTTATTGGGTACCATTTTCGACTCTGATATTAGTGGCAATGTGAACAAGCTAGTTGATAAAGAAGCGGCTCCGGAACTTAATTCGTTCACAAATATGACCATGATGTTAGGAGGACATTTTTACGATGCACACCTTCCTTCGAATCATTTGAGTATAAAAGCAGTTAGAAATAGTTTAGCCAAAATCTTCAATGTCGACTTGACAAAGACACAGTTGATTATTAGAGATGAAGCAAATACTGATAACAAGACCGTCACGGTTACAGATAAAGATATCTTGATTTCTTATAATCTTCATCAAGATTGCATTCCTCAGTATAATGTTGGCTATGAAGAGAATAAGGCTCGAGTTCACGAGATTCTAAAGAACCAGTATCATGGTAAGATGTCAGTAGGAGGCATGTGTTATGGGAATGGTATAGGGGTTCCAGATTGTGTGATGAACTCTTTAGAGGCGGCAATAGCAGTGGGTAAGAGTTGATTCTCATTTGTCATTCATATTTATCATTTATATTTATATCATTAATTTATGTCATTTATCAAATGTTTCTACTTCTTGATCGTCATTTATTACTATTATACATGCTTTATACTTGTTTTGCTTTACACTACATTACCTATTCCATTAACTCCACTCGCTTAATCACCTTAGATTTCTTAGTAGCAAAATCCACATAAAGCGGTTTATTGAAAAACTCCATCAGATTAAGATGCTCTACTGCTTGGGTAGCCTCGGATAAGCACCCAAATATAATATGTGCCTGGCCCCTCATCCGTTTACTTTTCGGTTTTATAATAATATCAATCACATCTCCATATCCACTACACAATAAGTATAGATTTAGTTTAAGGACAGCAGGATTGATTTTATCATTAAGATTCTTCACATAAACAGTTTGGTTTTCGATTTTAGGTCGTTTGGAGGTTTCGGCAGATTCTTTGCCTTTTCTCTTCATGTTAAGAACCTTGGAGATTGTATGTCTTGGAAATAGGTCGGAGATTATATGTGTCAGAGATTAATCCTTATTGTAAGCTGGAGATTGCTAATGAAGTGTAACGCTATGAGACTCATCAACTCTGAAAAATGAGAACATTAATGAGAACTCATTCCCCATACTTTCTCAACACCGCCATGTCTATTCATATCACCTGTCAATGTCAATTCACATCTCATATGCTAATATTGTAACCACCGTACCCTTCATATTCATATGCTTCGGCTCTTGTCGTCCGCCAACTTTGTTTCTTCACCGCCTTTATCGGAATAAACCTACAATCCCATCTCCCTTTGCTCTCCGGTATATAAGCCGACTCAAATGTTCGCATGAATGATGTTGCTAGGGATATATCGTTATTTATCCTCTGGAACACCGCTATAGCTTCACGTCTTACTTGTTGTGGTACTCAACGCCGTCAATTACATTGAATTCATACTAGACGTTCTGTTCTTTTGCATTGACTCGGTTTATTCATTATTTGTAACCATCAAACAGTATGGCGTCTCAATTGAATGCGTCGTTGCTTCGGCTCAAATTGTTGGATGCTTTACGAAGTGGTGATACTTCCAAAGTCGATTCTGTGCTTAATCACTTGAAATCCACAAAGCCAACGATTCAAACTACAGACATACTCCAGATAAAAGAGACCATTTTACATTATGCGGTCCAAGTGGCGCCGCTATCGACAATTCAGTATTTAATTAGTAATGCTGAAAATTATAACCTCGACATTAACGCCCAAGATCATCAAGGTAATACTCCTTTGCACTTGGCCGCCAGCTCGGGCCGTTTGGAAGTCATCCGGTACTTGTTGTCGTTGCCGGGGATAAATGATACTGTGGCTAATTTAGATAAGAAGCAACCGGTAGAGCTTTCTAAGGATTTAGAAGTGGCTCAATTGATGCAGTTTGAAAGAGCAAAGTTTGTGGAAAAGCTGGCCACTCAATTAAGAGAGTATTTCACCAATAGAGATTTCCAAAACTTGGAGAAATTGTTGGTTTCTAATCCTAGAGCTGCTGAACTTTTAGACATTAATGGGGCTGATCCTGAAACTGGTAATACTGTGTTACACGAGTTTATCTTGAAAAATGACTTGCAGATGTGTGATTGGATTCTTAAGCATGGAGGTGATCCTTTTAAAAGAGATAAACGGGGAAAATTGCCAATTGACTTGATCCCTAATAAAGCCGACCCAATTAGAAAATTATTAAAAGCTGCCTCTAAAGACCAAACCATTATGGATCCAGTGGCTCCTGCAGCTGGTTCCAAACTGGGAGGTGCTCCTACTTACAAAGGATACTTGAAGAAATGGACCAATTTCGCTTCGGGGTATAAGTTGAGATACTTTGTGTTGGACGAAAAGGGTATTTTATCGTATTATACTAACCAAGACGATACTAATAATGCTTGTAGAGGGTCTTTGAATTTGGGATTTGCCCTGTTGCATTTAGATTCGTCGGAAAAATTGAAATTTGAAATTATCGGTAAAAATGGCATTAGGTGGCACTTGAAGGCTAATCACCCTATCGAGACAAACAGATGGGTTTGGAATCTTCAAAATGCTATTACTATGGCCAAGGATAATTTGAAACAGAGAAGAAAGGCTCTGGGTTCCAAGGATACTGCTGCTGAAGATGCCAGGTCTCCTACGAGTCTCAGCAAACCAAGTTTTGATGGTTCTGAATCCTCTGAAGGTAAAAGACATCATTTACTTAGTTTGAGAAGAAAACATAAAAGAACCGGTAGTCAAGTGTCTTTGAGCTCTGCTGGTAGTAACGAGGAGGAAATTTCTGCTTCTCTTTCGAGATCCAATACCGGCAAGAAGTCTCCCGAGAGTCCAAATCTCACTAAAATCAAGGAGGGTGCTTCTTTGAAACCCGACACTGCTACAAATGGAGACCAAGCTAGTTACAACGAAACTGATAATGAGAATTTTGACTACGATTTAGAAGATTTAGAACCCGAAGACTATGATAGTGATACTGATTCGGTGATCAAGTCAGTTGGAGAAAACAATTCTATCCAAGATCAAATCTCTACCGTCAAAGGTTCACTCGAAGTGGAAATTGCTAGTGTGTTAGACTTATTCAATAATGTGCTAAAATCTCCAGATTCTTTGGATCTTGAAATTTGTAAAGTTGGGAATAGTACTTTGACAGTAATCCAGGAATTATTCAACAAATACAATACATTGCTTGCGGCCAAAGACCATAAGAATTCCAAGAAACTTGAAAGACAATTGGAAGTCAATAAATTATGGGAAAACTCCATTCGTCAGCTTGAAAAGGAAATAGCTAGTAGAGAACAAAAGTTGGCCGAGTATGATGGCAAGAAGAAACAATTGAAGAAGTATCTTACTTCCAAATCTTCTGGTGCAAGCACCCCTAGTGCAGGCCCTGGAAAGTCTGAGTTTGTTGGAAAAGCTGGTACCTTGCCTCAAAATCCCCCTCAAGATCCTGAAGCTGTTAGTAAAGAACTCACGGCAAATTCTTCCGATCCAGTGTTGGAAGAAATTTTGAACGACTCAGACGAGGAATTCTTTGACGCCGATGAGTACGAGTTGACCGAATCCACAAAGAGCAATGAGAATTTATTGGCTACCAAAGCATCTCAAATGAGTCTTAATCAACCATCTGCCTCTAACGATGCTGATACTTTGACATCTGATGTTGATCCCAAGCAAGAAGAGGTTCATACTGAGCCAGAACCTGTTTCTAATGGAGAATACAACGAGGACCAAGTGGCAAGAAATAAGGTTATTGAAGAAGAAGGGTCATTTTTGGGTTATGAAAACCCACCAAGAACTAAATTGCCTTTAGATGAAGATGACAGACCCAAATTAGGGCTTTGGGGTATTTTGAAATCGATGATTGGTAAGGATATGACCAAAATGACGTTGCCAGTGTCTTTCAATGAGTGTACCTCTTTATTGCAGCGGTTGGCAGAAGATATTGAATATTCTGATCTCCTCGAGCAAGCAGCCGGATTTGAAGATTCTGCTTTACGTACTGCGTACGTTGCTGCATTTGCTGCTTCTGAATATGCATCTACGATTGATAGAATTGCAAAACCTTTCAACCCATTGTTAGGAGAAACTTTTGAATATGCTCGCCCCGACAAGAATTACAGATTGATTTCGGAACAAGTCAGTCATCATCCACCTATTAGTGCATGTAGAGCTGAATCGGCCAAATGGGATTACTACGGAGAAAATGCCGTGGATTCTCAATTTAGAGGAAGATCATTTGATTTCAAGCATTTAGGAAAAATGTTTGCTGTTATCAGACCTGACAAGGGAGCAGTAGACGTCAAAGGGCAAACCGTGGCTGAAGAAGTTTATAGTTGGAAAAAAGTCAATACGTCAGTAGTTGGGATTATTGTTGGTAATCCAACTGTTGATAACTATGGGAAGATGGAAGTCACCAATCATACCACTGGTGATAAAATCATTGTTGACTTGAAACAAAGAGGTTGGAGAGCTTCTTCTGCTTATCAATTAAGTGGAACTGTATTCGATAAAAAAGGAAACGGTCGCTGGGCTATTGGAGGACATTGGAATTCCAAGATATATGGAAAGAAATTGAATCCTAATAAGCCTTCAGAGGCTGACAGACGGTCTTCATTGGTGGACAATGCCGAAAGATCCAATGTTTCCAACGATCCTTTCCAAGGAGGTCCCTTCCTTATTTGGCAAGCCGCTCCTAGACCTAAAGTTCCATTTAACTTGACTCAATTTGCCGTGACCTTGAATGGACTCGATGATAACTTGAAAGAATACATTGCTCCTAGCGACACCAGATTAAGACCAGATCAGAGAGCTATGGAAGATGGGAAATATGATTTGGCTGCTGATGAAAAACATAGAGTGGAAGAAAAGCAAAGAGCAGCTAGAAAAGAAAGAGAACTCAAGAGACAAACTTACAAGCCTAACTGGTTTATTAAGAGAAAACATCCTGTCACCGGCGATAATTTCTGGGAATTTAATGGTGACTACTGGAAAGCAAGAAAGAATCATGAGTTAGAGGGCTGTGCTGACATTTTTTAATTCCTATCGTAGTATTATTTACAGCTTCAATACATACATTTGTTAATCATACATTTGTCAATTGTACATACATTATAGAAAGAGCGATGCGCATCGCATCGCATCGCATCGCATTGCATCGCATATTTTATATTTCTATAAAGGATAAATCTTCAAGAAGAATGGGAAAAAAGTCAAAGAACAATGCGGTCAACGCTGCCTATTCCATGGAGTCTAAGGTTTCGCCTATTCTCGAAATCAACTATAAAGAGCCGTTGTTTGCGGTCGCAGCACATCCTACGAGACCAATCTTAGCTCAAGGGTTGGCTACCGGACATGTATTCTGTACGTCTTATGATGCCGAAAAACTCGAACTGCAGCAACAGGAGCAAAGAGAACGCATAATAAAAGCAGAGATGGAGAGTTTCAAGAAAGGAAGAATTTCACAGGTTGTAAAATCCGTATCTCAGCTGAAGAAGAAATGGTGGTCAATAGTGGAAGATTATGATGATATTCCTCAGGATTCTCATGTAATGACGATGTGGAAAACCCGGAGACATAAAGGATCATGCCGGTCAATAATATTTGATCCTCTTGAAAGATCTTTAGGAGAGAACATATATACTGCCGGTACTGATCATATCATCAAAAAAGCCGATACGGAAACTGGAAAGGTTACAGGCAAGACAGATTTGAGCAAGGACTATATCGACAAGAAAGATGCCATTACAAAGTTATGTCATTCCACCACCAATCCCTTTTTGTTAGCAGGAACCGAAAACGGTCATGTTCTAGTATATGATAGCAGCAACTTGAGTAAATCTGAACTTCGATTTAAAGTGCCGAATGCTCATGAAGATTCAATCAACCAAATAATTCCATTATCCTCCAGGTCGTCATATCGGTACTTGACTTTAGGATCCACTACTCTTTCCCATATAGATATTCGTAAAGGAGTGGTGAGTCAGTCGGATGATCAAGAAGATGAATTACTCTCGATGTGTTTTTCATCCGAGAATATCACTGACAATAAGAATGATACCGTCTTAGTTTCTCATGGAGAAGGAATTGTTACTATCTGGAAAGACTCCAAGAACGGCTGGCGAGATCAATTGTCAAGAATAAAAGTCAACAAAGGGGTTTCTATTGATGCTATTGTACCTACTATGAGTTGTGATACTGAAGAAATGGCCAACTCCGTGTGGTGTGGAGATAGTGATGGACTATTGCACCGGATCAATCATAAAGTAGGAAAGGTTGTAGAGACAAGAGTGCATTCGAATGCTGCAGGGAAGTATGGGGCTGCTGATGAAGTAGGAGGATTGGAGATTGATTATAATTACAGATTGATCAGTTCTGGAATGGACTCGTTGAAGATATGGTCTGAGCAGGTCCAGGAAGATATCGAGGAAAGTAGTGAAGAAAGTGATAGTGAAGAAAGTGATAGTGAAGAAAGTGATAGTGACGATGATAGTGACGATGATAGTGACGATGATAGTGACGATGATAGTAACAGCGCAAGCGACATTGAAAGTGAACTGGATAGTGACAGTAAAAGTGAGAGTGAGAATGAACTAGCCCATGAACTGGATAATGAACATTCTGATGAACACTCTATTCAACTGGATAGCGACAGTGACAAAGAAGCTGATAGTCACAGTGATAAACAAGCTGACAGTGACGACGAACCTAAAAACATCACAAAATCCACCAGACCTTCAGACGAGGAATTTGCACCCAATAAGAAACAAAAGAAGTCCAAACTACTCACCAATAAACAGTTGCGAAACATGCAGAAACATGAACATGGGATCCGTCGCTTTGAAGATCTATAGAATATTCTATCATACAACTACATAGATAATAAATCATTAACTTTGTAGCTGTTATATAAATATTTCAATCCTAGATACACATATATATACATTTATATGGTCGTGGCGTGTCTATGAACCCGCTTATCAAGGCAGCGACAATCGTAACTGTTCTTAGTCTCTACACCACCAGGCCAGTGTTCTACAAGTCTCCTCTGGGTACAAAAGACCCTGAAAACTCATTGGAATGGAAAAACCTCACAACTTCGCCGTCGATGACGTGGTATTATCTCGAAGAGGATACTGTATTTCAGGAACCTTAACATTATTATCGCATCATTTAGTATTTCGGTTCAATCCTGATAATAAAGACAATACTAAACCCAAGGAAATATGGATTTGTTATCCCATAATTGATCGTATATCCAAGTCACGGGGTTCTGCTTTGTTGGAGAGTCGAAATAATCCGTTTAATTCCGCTGTCAATAGCAGTTTTAAAGATGGAAGTTTATCCAAGTATTATCAAGAACGAGCAATTGATCACTATTCTGCCTCCAATATTCGAGTTCAATGTAAGGACTTCACGTTCTATTCGTTTGATTTTGTCAACGATTACGTCGCCATGGACGTTTATCATAAGTTGAGTACTCAAATCTCGTTGCCTAAAGTCCAGCGGAACATTAGATTATTCTATGCTTCTAGCTATAAACCTAATGTGATGGAATCCAATTTGCCGGTTAAAGGATGGGATTTATACGACCCTGAACAAGAATACAGACGGCTTGGTTTAGTTTCGGATGATTCCGAAGCTTATTGGCGGATGACAACTTTGAATGATTCTTATAAGTTATGTGATACTTACCCTAGACATGTTATAGTTCCCGGTTCTATCTCTGACACGGTTCTTAAGCATGCAGTAAGATTCAGGTCCAAGCAAAGGCTTCCGGCGATTGTTTATAAGCATCGGCTTAGTGCTAATGGTAACGTGATTGCCCGGTGTGCTCAGCCATTAGTAGGTATCAATATCCAAAACAGGTCTATTCAAGATGAAAAAGTTATAACCGAAATATTTAGATGTCATGAAAGACAACGCAAAGAAACATTGCAACATGATGATGAATTCATAGATCAACCGCAAAAGAACTTAATTGTGGATTTAAGACCTATAACCAATGCCATGGCTCAACACGCCATGGGAGCAGGGACTGAAAACATTGATTTTTATAGAGGCAAGCTGCACAGTGAACCAAGAGACTCTCAACCTGCTAATATGATCAAAAACGTTGATAAGATCTTTTGTAATATTGATAATGTTCATGTCATGAGAGAATCTTTGAATAAATTGTTTGCAGCTTTGAATGATTTGGATAATTTCCCTGTTTCTGTTAATGGAGATGATGATCAGATTTCATACGCTGCCCTTCAACATGCTTTATCTAAATCCCAGTGGCTCAATCGATTGTCGATTATTCTTCAAGCAGTTGATAGAATCACCAAATCTGTTCACTTGAACAACACTAATGTCCTTATCCATTGTTCTGATGGGTGGGATCGAACATCCCAGGCTTCAGCTCTCCTGCAATTATGTCTTGATCCATACTATAGAACTTTGAAAGGGTTTATGGTTCTAGTTGAAAAAGAATGGGTTAGCTTTGGATTCAAGTTTAATTTAAGGGCTGATCATGGAGGTTGTATTGGAGCTGTTCTTCCTAGAGCTCCGCCAGATAGTGAATCGAATGATCAGAATGATAACTCAGATGACAATTCTAATGGAGGTGCTGCTGGAGTAGCGTCTTTCTTACATAAAGCTGCTAATAAAGCTGCCACACGTATAAGACACACTGCTACTGCTGCTGCACAAGCAGGTAATAATATTCATAGACAGTCAGAGATGTCACTGCCTAGTCCAGGACCCACAAAAGAACTGACATTAGACGGATCTTATAGCGAAGGAACCCCAACTCCTTCAATCGATACTGATAATGATAATGACGAACAACTGCAGAGATTCTTTTCCTCTCGAACGTATAATGGAACTCCTAACAAATCCCCCATTTTCCACCAGTTCCTAGACTGTGTGTATCAGATATTCAGACAACATCCAGAATACTTTGAATTCAATAGCAGATTCTTAAAGCGATTGTTCTACCACTACTACTCGTGTCAGTATGGATCTTTTTTGTGTGACACTGAAAGAGAATTACGGGAAATATATGGGCTTCAGTCTCTGACCATTTCTGTATGGGATTACTTCAATTCTCGGCCAAATGAATTCACCAATCAGAACTACAAGCCCCAAGATGAAGTGCTTTTTTTCAACTATAGTGACGTCAAATGGTGGACGGAATTATATGGCCGCTCAGATGAAGAGATGAATGGGTTGTCCAACTCTCTAGATAGAAAGTTTGCCAGAATAAATCTACATAAATAGAATAGCATATACCTTCAATATATTAAGGCTGCAAAATCATTGATCCGGTTCTCGCATTATCGCGATCTGATAAAATCTTATCGGCTTTAAAGAGCTGCAACTTGCTACAGTTATTGCTATGATAAGGAGACTAGAACATCCCCGAGTGGCGGTATGTGTGAAGCTGCTACTGGTTGCTAACAGAAGTTGTTTAAGGAGGATTCACTCTCTCCACAGAGAAATGCATACTGTTTCCGCAGCAAATGAATCATTTGGCGCCGGATCAGGTCCTCATGGTGTTGATGGAAGAACTCCCTACATTCAAGATCATCACCAGAATCAAGTTAGTATAACAGATCCATTCATACTTTACCAGAATTATATTTCCCAAGGACTTTTGGAGAAAGATGAATCACAGCTTCGAACCATGAAAGAGTTCCAAAAATTGTACCAGAGAGTATTGAATTATAAACCTCCAGAAGACCTACAAATCAAGATCAGTTTATTGCTCCGAAAAATAGAATTAAAACAAGCTGAGAAGTATATCAAAGAAAAGAACGAGTCAGGGGCTGGATTCTCGCCTATAAAGTTGAGTGCCTTGAGTAAGTTATTTGCTAAAGATCCAGATGTTGAGAAGAAACAGCTCATTAGAATTATGACCGATGAAGAAGAATTAAGTCATTTTCTGTCTCCACAAGGATTGTTGGTTAATGGAGAGGTGGGGTGTGGGAAATCTATGTTGATGGATATTTTTGCATCTTCATTACCACATGAGTCAAAGATGAGATGGCATTTCAATAATTTTATTCTTTGGGTGTATAATGAGATCCATAAAATACAGAATGAAAAGATAATCACGTCAACTTTGAAGAACGGTAGACAGCAAATCAAATTGTCTATGGAAAATGAATTCATCTTATTCGAGATTGCCCAGAAGATGATCAATAAGAATACTATCCTTATGTTGGACGAGTTCATGTTACCAGATATAGCCTCAGCAAACATCATCAAAATACTCTTCACTTATTATTTCAAGCTAGGAGGAGTTTTGGTGGCCACTTCCAACAAGCTTCCGGAAGAATTATATTCGAATGAATTCCATAAGTCCAGCTTCAAATCTTTTGTCAATATTTTGAATTATAGGTGTAGGTCTGTTGATATGCGGTCTTCCAAAGACTACCGGGTTCATTTTGCAGCTCAGAATTTGGATGACTGTCATTTGGTTGTCAAGCATGATAATACTGAAAATGAGTCTGCATGGCTAGAACTTATCAAAAACAAATTATTGACTATTCCTAAAGAATCTCCATTGATGGATAACGAGGTAAAATTGAACGACGACAGGCTAGGAGGGAAAGAGTCCTCCATCAAAGTGTATAATCGGGTCACTAAACTTCCTTTAACTTTTGAAAATGGTATTTGTTACCTTGACTTCGATTATATTTGTCGAGGATTATACTCTGCTTCTGACTACATAACTCTAGCATCACAGTATCGAGTTATCATTCTTGATAATGTGCCTATATTAACCACCAAAATGAAAAATGAAGCTAGACGGTTTATAACCTTGTTAGATGCCGTTTACGAATCCAAATGTCAGCTTTATCTTCGATCAGATGTCCCAGTGGATTATGTGTTTTTCCCTGATTCTATGGAATCCGAAGCACCAGAAGAGTTCAAACAAATGGCCAAAGACATTGATAACAATAATTTACAAGTCCAGGACGAAGAAATGTTTGCCCGTACCTCCATTGACATTTCCAATCCTTATAGACCGAATGTGTCTACCTATGATCAAGATCATACGGTGGAGTATAAAGAATCGGTCAAGGATAAGGAGGTAGAAGAGAATTTCAAAAATATAAAGGCTTTCACAGGAGAAGATGAAAGATTTGCCTATAAACGAGCCATCCTGAGAATCAAAGAAATGGTAGCATCTGAGTTCTGGAGACAATCTGACAGATGGGTGCCCATAGACAAAACTATGAGACCTTGGGAATCCAAACATCAACTTCTTCGTGATTCCGAAGCTATCACCAAACGTCCTCCTCCAGAAACTGCCCAAGAGTCCACATTGGAAGTGGAACTGCAAATAAAGCACACTATACGAGATAAACAGCGATGGATCGACTCCTTACCAAGAGATATATCTAAAGAAATGAATGTTCCATTCCGCACCTTCAATTCCAAGTTTGCGCCCATCTTTTCCAACAATAACCACTTCTGGGCCATGGGCAAATGGAACCAGAATATCAAATCTTTGAAGGATGATATAGCCAAAGCCTGGATCAACTCCAGCAAAAAAGACAATTGATACCAAGTTTTATAGAATAAAAATATTTTTTCCCTCTGACGTATTTACCCCAGTTTATGCCCCAGACTAAAACGATGGCCCCAGACTCAAAAGCGGTCCAATTGTCGTGGTGCAGCCACCGCCAACTGGCGCGGCGCGCGGCCCATTGCTCCCAGCCAGCTTCAAGAGAAAAAACTGAGAAAGGGATGCGAGCACTGAATACACTCAAATAAAATATCTCCGTATGGACATATATTGGAAACATTGTATCTGTTGAATCCATTCGATATTCCACGCTTGAAGTTGTTGAAGCCATCTAATCTGTGTTCAAGAGCTTTTTTTGTCGATCTGGCTGCGATTGTTTTTTTTCTTTCCTCGACCCTTGTGTCTATTGGCAGCTATATTTGTATTGTATTAGTTGTTGAATTCTATTTGATTCTAATTGAATTGGTTTTGAATATTTTCTCAACATGGGGAATAACACTTCACAAATCAGAAAGTCGGGTGTCACCTACAATGAATCAAACGTCAGAAAGTCGTCCACATCCCAGACCCCTAAGAATAATCAGAACTTGGACGAGGAGTTTAGTGATTTGATTTTACACGAGGTAAAAAAGAATCCGGGAATCAAAGATCAAAATCTTTTTAACATGTCGAACTCTGACAACATTGGTTCCGATACTAGTGTGGGTGAATCGTCTAATCATGGTCATTTGGCTTATAATAAGTTTTCCAATGATTTGATAGAAGACGAGTTCAATGAGTTGAATGATTTAATAGAAACCGACGAAACGGAATTATCACGGAATATCATTCCTGATAAAGATCGGAGAGATGACAATAGTGATACCATGGACTTCGATGGCAAAAACACCGGTGATGATATGGACATTGATACTAATGAGACAAATACTCCTTATGATGATGGGTCTCGTACTCCTGATACTCCAACACCCGATTTGTCTACGGTTGATTTCACCAAAATAGTATCTGATTCTTCCAAACCTCAAACGTCTAAGAATCTCCAGGCTCAACCGATTCAACAATTGGGCACATTGCCAAACAGAGGACCTGTTAACAGCTATATGAGACCAGGGTATAGTAGTAATAGTAGCTTTAGTGGACAGAATTCTCCGGTTTATCAGGCTGGCAATCCGCCACCACAGTCACAAAGTCCTGGGGCTGGAGGTTCAAAAGACTCTAATAAACTTGTGCAAGTGGAAATCAAATGGGTGAATATTCTCAAGGAAAATATCCAGAAAATTGCTATAATTGGGTCTTTTTCTAATTGGAGACATATCATTCGGTTAAGACCGTCCCAAAAGCATCCTAACGAGTACGTGGTGACGATTAAATTACCACTAGGTGTGCACAAATTACTATACATCATTAACAACGAATATAGAGTTAGTGAACAGTTACCCACTGCCACGGATCAAGAGGGGATTTTCTTCAATTGGTTTGAGGTGTTGGATGAACAGCACTTATTTAATCATTCCCAAAATCAACCTAATAGAACCAATGCTTCTACAAAATACGACGCCAATATTATTCAATCTGCTGGTCAATTTGAAATCAATGAAATCAAGAGAAAGTCTAATAGCTTCTTAACAAAAATCAGTAAAGATGAGCCGAATTTCGAACATGTTGAGTTTATGGATAAGGACGATTCCAGTGACGATTTGCAGAAACAAATGCAAGAAGAATTGTTGCAACAGCCACAACAAGACCAGTACATGCAAAGTCCTCCACAGACTCAACATGGATTCGAAGCTCCTCATGCCCAACTTCACCCTGTATCTTCAGATAAAGCTATGTCACCACCCGAACGGTACATCTCCCTCCAGGATAACAACTCGTCTTCGTTTTTATTAAATGAACAAATGAGAAAAAAAGTGGAGTATTCTAATGAAATTCCCGAAATATTCATCAACTATAACTATTTCAAGAGTCAAAATGCCAATTTCGAACTTCCAGAACCACCCCAATTGCCGGCTCATTTGAATAATGTATTACTAAACAAGATATCCAACCTGGCATCTAGCTCCAATCTCCATAATCCCCATAATCACGGACATGGACACGGACATAATCATCATGGCGGGTCCTCTTCTATCGAAGCACTAAAACCCCCAACTGCCAACTTCATGGCAGATGCTAGCAGTGCTTCTACTGCCAGCTCTGGTTCTACTGCAGGTTCTGGCCCTGGTACTGGTACTAGTAAAAGACCTCCGTTAAGAAGAGCAGATTCGTCTTATTACGCTTCCAATCAAGAAGCGTATCATCTTTCAATACCTAACCATGTGATCTTGAATCACTTGATGACTACTTCGATTAGAAACGATGTGTTGACAGTTGCTTGTATTACCAGATACTCCGGGAAGTTTGTAACCCAAATCATGCACTCTCCGGCTGATACAACGTAATCCGTATTTGTCTAGTACCTAATATATACTTTAGAGTGTTTTTGCAGCCGAAAAAATAAATGAAAATAAGGGAAATAAATGAAAAAGAAAGATGTTCCACGGCTTGTCTTCTATTGCTTATATATCCTTCGGAGATAGATAGACTGGATATATATGGAATCAATACCCATATATCCTTGTCCGTGTGGTTAATCAGCATTCGGGGATAACTGTCACTGCTTAAACTCCGGTCAAGTCGGCCCAGGCGCGGTCGGTTGCGTAACAAATCTGAAACATTAGTAATGAGATGTGGTAAATCCATGAACCACATCCGTAATTATTGGATAACTAACAGGAATTTGCATTTGTGACCATTGGAAGCTGAATATATATATATGGCCAAATACCAAAGTGGCTTGTAACACATACAGAATTTAATAATGTCATGGAGTGGAATCAAAAAGGCCATTAACAGAGCCGGCACTCAAGTTATGATGAAAGCGGGCCAAATTGATGAAACAGTCGACCGCCAGTTTGACTTTGAGGAACAACGGTATAAAGTTATGGAAGCTAATTCCCTCAAGCTTCATAAGGAATTGAAACATTATTTGGAATCGGTTCGGGTATTAACTAACTCCCAGATGAATGTAGCCGAAGTGTTTAAATCCTTTTACGGACAAGAAGATTCGGCAACTGCTCGGGACATAGACAATAAAGGAACCACCAACTTTAGTAATGAGTATTTCCAAGTAATGAAACGTATTAATGATGACGATATTACCAACTTGGAAACTCCCTATAACCAGGTAATCTTGAATCCTATTGGCCGGTTTAATCTATACTTTACAGAGATTAATGAAGCGATTAAAAAGAGAAACCATAAAAAATTAGATTACGACGCCATGAAAACCAAATTACAGAAACTTCTTGAAACCCCAAGCTCTGGTGACACGAAACCAGAGGAATATGAAACGAAAGTTTCTACTACCAAGATTGATGTAGCTAAATCCAAAGAACTCTTTGATGGTCTAAATGAAAACTTGAAACAAGAATTGCCCAGATTAATCAACTTAAGGATTCCATTTTTGAATCCGTCGTTTGAAAGTTTTATCAAGCTTCAATTACGGTTCTTCAATGAGAACTATACTCGGATGGATGAATTACAATCCAAGCTCGATACAGGATTAAGACAAGACTATAAGAATGGGAATCTTGAGTGTAGATTAGATGACACGTTAGTAAAGATGAGGGAATTGAACATCACCGGAACCTGATCATACCTTGGTCTCTTCTAACATGAGAATACGTATGAATATATAACGACTAGTAACTATATTACTGCTTATGTAAGCAGCGATGTAAGCCTCTGCTTATCTGTGAGCCGCGCAGACGACTTGCCAACAGATCGGTTTACCGTTGTGCTATAAATTCCCTTTTACCGTAGCATGCTGGCGAGAAGAAGAGCTGACGATACGCCGGTTTCCGGGCTTGACGAGAAGTTTTGGGTGCTGTATTATGACACTGTCACTAAGTTCAATAAGAAAAAGCTCCCTGTGACTACGGCTATGGTAACTGCAATCCATAAGTATTTTGATCACCTCAAACTCCCTAAACCTAGCGCCAACCAAATCCAAGCATTATTAAATTCTCCGTTCAATGATGGCGATTTGATTAAGACGTATCACATGATAAGATACTTCCAATTAAGCAGCCAAGGCATGTTTATTACTAATGAAAATATCGACACTTCTGGTAATGTGATTCGATATATAGGTGCTGATAATTGGGAGAATGTTATGTGTTATATGGATTCTTTGTTATTCGCTATGTTTTCCAATTTAGACAGTTTTGAACCGATTTTGTTTCTATCCAACCAGTCGGCAGATCCGCTAATTAATCGATTATCTACTTTATTGAGAGTATATGTGAATCTTTTGAGATCTGGTAATATAATTAAAGTCGACTTAACTATGCAAATATGTGATACTTTAGCCAAGTTGGGGTTTACTGAAGCCGTTTCCCATAAACAGCAAGATGCTGCTACTCTTTTTGAGTTTTTAACGGAGGTTTTATCGATGCCTTTATTAACGTTTAAGATCGATATTCAGCATGGAGGTAAGTTTAATGAAGAAGACGATCGTAAGTACTCGAAAGAAAGAATGTTATTTGTTAGCTTGATTGATTTTGATGATGAAAGTGCCAGTGTTTCCAGTGTTCATTCGAATAGTGGATCTGAATCTAATGAAGAGGAAATCTTATTGGAAGAATGTCTAGAAAACTATTTCAGTAATTCTATTAGTGTGAAAAGAGAATTAGAAAGAAGAGCCACTTTAGATAGTATTGCTACTGGTAAAGGTTCTGTTAGTATGGTGGAAAATGTTGAAGATAAATCTGGTTTATCTTACGAGATTCCTAAGAATTCTCAAATTAACACTCAAGTTAGAACTCGGTCTTCAACATTATCAATCTGGAATATGAGGCCCGATGAAAGTTCGGGTAGTAGTCCTAGTAAACCTAAACCTAAAGAAGTCAGTTTGCCGGCTTGGATGTTTTTAAGATTATTACCGTTCTATACTGATGATAATAATGTTTCTATTTCCAATGATGGTAACGTCAACAGTACTGCTAAAAGTTCAAGAGAATTTGCAAATAGGAGACCTGTATTGCCTATTTGTTTGAAAAGATATTCCTTTGAAAATGACAGGGCTAGTAGACTGGCCAAAAAAGTCATAATTCCTCCCGTTATCAGTCTTCCTTCTTTTGTTGCTGACGACCACGATGACAATAAAGCTTCCCATAATTACAAATTGATCTTGGAGAGTGCTATATGTCATAGAGGAGTCACCATAACCTCGGGCCATTTTGTTTCGGCAGTGAGAAAGAATTACAATAGAATAAATGAATCGGATAATGAAGCTTATAATGCTCCGTGGTATTTATACGATGATGTTCATAAACCAAAGGTTGTGGAGAAATCCTTCAAAGAGTTATTTGCTACTGAATGGCCCTATATTCTTTTCTACAGACTCGTTAGTAATGCTGAAACCGAATCATCAAATAATAGTACTTATTCATCAACTCTGAATTCGTTGACGAATTCTCCTCAGGTAATTGTTCCACAAGGGTCTAAAGGAAAGTATTGGCAAGATGAAGGTTTGAGTCCCATATTGTCTGCTTCTCAGTCTCCATCTTTGAAAGCTGATACCAGAAGTACTACTAGCAGTCTAAGACAAACTTTGTCTAACGTCAGTAATCCAATACCTGACGTGTCTCCTTTGGATTCCAAATTTCAAGATATTAAAGACAAATACTATTGGTATGTCCCAGACAAAAACATGAACTATTATAAAGAAGACGTTGCTTCTAAGAATAGTACCAAAAGATCAAGCTTCACCCCTGCCTATCGTCGGAATAGTCAATGGAGCAATGGAAAGAAACCATCCATTACTGAACTAGAAGAAAAATTAAACAACTTACCTCTAGACGACCATCATATTAATTCTGTTAGGAATAAAATAAAGAGTGCTCCTCTGGACCCTACAGATGTGGAAGACGTGATCTCGAATTTTAGTCTTAATGATGACTCCCGGCATGAGTCTAAGCATAAGCATCTTGAAAAGTCTCGTCATCATCGGCACTTATTCCCACACGAATCTCATGATATCAGCAAAACTTACAAGAGATCCAGAAAGAAGAGAGACGCCTATAAACGGGAAAAGTGTGTTATTACCTAGACTCATCACATAATTGCATTTTGATAGAATCATTTTTTTGTTAATAGAGGGTCATTTTTTTGTTGATAGAGTATCATTTGTATAATCAAAGTCATTTCGTTCATTATGTATAGATTCTAATAATTTATTCTTGCTAATCACAGTAGTATATTTTCCCATCTGAACCTCCTGCTACTACTTTACTCGGTTCCTGAGGATGATACTTGATATTGTTAATCATCTTGTCACTGATTTTGAATTGTCTAATCATCTTTCCAGAGTGCCAGTCCCAGAAAAGTCCATTCCCTCTTGAATCTCCACTAGCAAGAACTCTTCCATCGGGGGATATATGGATTTCAATCTTGTGTCCGGTAATGTTGGGGTTCCTAAACTGCTTTTTCTTGAACTTGTATCTTCCATAGCCATCGATTACTTGAATAGTGTTATTCATATTTTGCATGGCTACGTATTTGTCATTGGGTGGAATAGATACAACGGAAGCAATTGCATACTGGGTAGGATGAGTGATGATTTTAGCAGGGATATTGATACCCCAATTCCATATCCTTACAGACTTGTCATCACTGGCTGATAGGAATTTGTTACCATTTTCAATCGCATGAATTATGTTTATGGTACTCAAATGGTGATCATACACTTGCATTGGTTTTGATAAGTCATTCAAATGGTAATGCTCTATCTTTCCTGACATCAACCCGATCAAGAATTCTTCGTTATTTTTCGGATTGAACAACAATGCAGTGGGCACAGAATTGGTCTTAATAGTTGCTATGATCTTGCCTGATTTGGTATCCCATACACGAGTAGTACTATCAAAAGAGCAGCTGATGAACTTTTCTCCTGTGTTATCGAACATTAAATCTTTAATGGATTGATTATGTCCATAATATTCTCGTATTAGCTCCCGCTTATTGTACAAATCCCATAATCGTATAATAGAATCATTTCCACCGGACAATAAGAGATGGCCTGAGTTAGGGAAAAATTCTAGTTTACTTACGCCGTTTTCATGACCTTGAAATTTATGGACAACTTTTTTAGGAGCATAGCATTGTTGAGTTCCTGGGACTTTTAATAGCTCCATCTTGGAAGATGGAACTGACAAAAAGTCTCCATCTGGATAGGGAAATTTAGCTAAGTATTCAGAAGAGGGTTGTTCAATATCGTCATCTGTTTCCTTTGCCGGGTCTACTTCCTTTTCCGGGTATATTTCCTTTTCCGTGTCACTAATATTAATTTCTCCTTGAGATTCATCCTCCTGTGTTTCTTTGCCTTGTTGTTGCTGATTTTCGTCTTCACTAAAAGAAGCCCAAGGACCTAAGTAAACATCATCCAAGCTTCCTTTATTTCGTTTTTGTTTCTTCTTCTTATTATTCAGAACAGGTCCTTTTCTTTTGGGACCAAATCCTTTATCCACATACACTTTCTCTACGAAACCTCCGACTTTTGTCTCTTCATTGAGCTGATTATCAGTATCAAGAATAACATCTGGATTCTCCACTATATGATTCGATAATCGGTCCAATATCCCACCCTTTTTGCCAGAAACTTCGATTGCAGAATCTTCGGAATCCTCTGAAGAGTACCCCGTTACTAGCGACATTCTACGCTCCCTGATATAGATCCTCCAACACCTATGTCGTCACTATTGATACTCCATAGAAGCGTCTCATTTGCGCGATGATATAGACCGATGAGCAGCTAGTGAAAAAAAATCCTACTACTTGTTTCATACAAAGACACCATGAGCAAAAGAAGAGTAGAGCAAGAAGAAGACTCTGATATCGATGTCAGTTCAACCGATTCGGAAGGAGAACAAGAAGTGGAGATGAATGAAGAGTCAGAGACTGTAAATGTGGATTTTGATTTCTTTGATCTCAATCCAGATGTAGACTTTCATGCTACCAAGAACTTCTTAAGACAATTACTAGGAGATGATGGAATTAAATTTGATATTTCCGGGATAACTGATTTGTTTTTAACTAAAAACAGTGTAGGAACCACCATCAAGACCGAAGGTAAAGAGGGAGATCCATTTGCGTTATTGTCAGTGATTAATTTAACTGACAATAAGACCAATGCATCATTAAAACCATTAATTGATTATCTTTTGGAAAAAACCGCCAAAGACATGGAATTCAATGTCATGTTGAAGAAATTGATCAAAGAAAACGGAAAAATCACCAAAGATTCTTCTAAGCAAGCTAAAGTGGGGTTGATTGTCAGTGAAAGATTAATAAACATGCCAGTGGAAGTGGTACCACCAATGTACAAAATGTTATTGGAAGAAATGGAAAAAGCCGAAGATTCGAATGAAAAATATGAATTTGATTATTTCTTGGTCATTTCCAAGGTTTATGAAATGGTGTCAGCCAACATTGAAGATGATAATGAAGATAAGAAATTGAAAAAGAAGAAAGGTTCAAGCAAACCTCAAGTAGAAATGGATTACTTCCATTATGAAGACCTTGTATTGGAATCTAATTCCATGTATCATGGGTACTATGATTATACCAACAAATCTCAAGAAACTGATTCCAGAAGAGTCTTCACCGAATACGGTATTGATCCTAAGTTAAGTTTAATGTTAATTGACAAAGATAGCTTGGCCAAATCAGTTCCTGAAATGCAAGAAAAGTTTCCTCCTTTTTAATCTGCTTCATCCATTGTAACTTTTGTATATTAAATAAACATTATTATAATTGCCTTAGAACAAACTAACCTTTCCCATTAAAAATCGTATTACCAATACAAATATATATTCCAACAACATTAACCAGAAAACAAAGACAGTAACCACGAGTCCTACTGAAGCCTTCAATCCTACCACTATGCGATTCTTGACATTTTCCATTAATGTCATTGCATATCTTCACAGAGTATGTTCTCCATATCTTATATTCTTGCTTCTGATGGTGCTACACTGTAGCTGCAAATTGTGCGCGCACACGATGTTTCGGATGAAAAAAAAAATTTTCAACGCCAAAAGGCAGTTAACGATCCCATCAACAACACTTGAACGGAATCAAGTATGCCACCTCCTCATAAAAACCACAATTTCCGTCCGGAAAATGTGTTGAAGCGTGCTGAAGACTTAATTGCCGTTGGGCAAAATGATGCTGCTTTGGAAACTCTTTATGAATTAATCACCTCCAAGAGAATCCGTTACTTGCAAGTTGAAGATTTAGAGCCTATTGCTTTGTTATTGGTTGAGTTAGCAGTGGATTTAAGAAGAGGTAAATTAGCCAAAGATGCTTTGCATCAATATAAGAAGAACACCCAGTTATTGGCTAACGGGTTAGAATCCATACAAGTTATCTGTCGTAGATTTATTGAATTGGCTGAGAAGAAATTGGATGAAGCTCAAGCCAAAGCTGATATTAAAATTGATCAAGATGAAGATGATTTAGAAACTTCTCAGACTCCAGAAAGTATTTTGTTATCGTCGGTGTCCAATACCGATTCGGCTGACCGTACTGAAAGAGAATTAGTTACTCCTTGGTTAAGATTTTTATGGGAAGCTTTAAGAGCTGTATTAGATATCTTGAGAAATAACTCCAAGTTAGAAGTCACCTATTCCACTATTGTTAACCAAGCTTTCATGTTTTGTCTCAAATTCAATAGAAAAGCCGAATTCAGAAGATTATGTGAATTGTTAAGAACTCATATGCAATCGGTTACCACTCAGTCATCTAAACCATCTCATAATCAAAATGCTATTGATTTGGCTGATTCTGAAACCGTTCAACGTTATTTAGACCAAAGATTCTCCCAATTGAACATTGCTGTTAAATTAGAATTATGGCAAGAATCTTTCAGATCGGTTGATGATGTTCACACTTTGATTGTGTCTTCCAAGAAGTCTCCAAAAGCTCAAATGATGGCCAACTACTACGAGAATTTGGCCAGAATCTTTGCTGTTTCGGACAACTCTTTGTTTCATGCTGCTGCTTGGAATAAATTCTTCAACTTATACTCCCAATCGCCTAATGCTACTGATGAAGAATTGAATCATTATGCTTCTGTGTTGGTATTATCCACTTTGGCCATTCCTCAAAAGGCCTTGAACAATAACGAGACTGTTGTGGATGACCATAAGGCTAAAAATGCAAACTTGTCGTCTTTATTAAACTTGACTCAAATCCCAAGCAGAGAAAGTTTAGTCAAATCGATTGTTAATAGAAGTATCTTATCATTTGTTGATCCTGTCATCAGAAGCTTATTCAATGTGTTGGAAGAAGGTGAATTCCATCCATTAACCATTAAGGAAAAGGTGTCCGAAGCTTTCAAAGTCATTGAACAAGACAAGGATTATAGACATTATATTCCTACTTTGACTGAAGTCATTTTGATCAAGTTATACCAACAAGTGAGTCAAGTTTATGAAAGTGTCAAATTGGATTTTATGGTTTCCTTGGGTATTTTCGAAAACACCGAATTCAAATTAGAACCTTTAGAAGTTGAAGGATTGATTGTCAATGCTGTCAAGGATGGCCATTTGTCTTTGTCTATTGATCATGAAGCTAATGTTGTATCTTTCAGAGCTGATCCATTCGAAGAATCTTTGAATGACTCCTTGGCTTCGAAGTTACAAACTTCTCCAACTGAGTTGATCAGAACTCAATTGAGTAAATTAGCTTACACTTTGGCCGACTCCGTCAAAGTCATTGATCCTGAATATGAAGTTAAAATCCAAAAAGCCCGTGAGGCCAGCTTGCAAAATGCTATCAGAAACCTTGTCTCTGAACAACAGGAAATTGCCGGCCGTTCTGCTATTCTTGAAGAACGTAAGCGTTTGGCAGATAAAAAGAGACGTGAACAAGAGGAAGAAGCAGCTAGATTAAGACAAGAAAAATTAGCTGCCGATCAAGTAGCTGAGCAAGAAAGATTGGTTGCTGACCAGGAAAGAAAACAAATTGAAAAATTGGAGAAAGAAAGAGAAAGAGTCAGAGAAGTTGAAAAGAGAAAGATTGCTGAAGAAATTAATGCAAAGGGTATCATCAAACTTGACTTGGATAATTTACAAGACTTGGATGCCGATAAATTACGTCTTATGCAAATCGAACAGTTGAATAAGGATAAGAAAGATCTTGAAATCAAAATGAAGGCTTTATCCAAGAAGACTGACCACACTGAAAGAGCTTTCAGACGTTACGAATTGCAATACTTGGAAAAGGAAGCGGCTGCTCAAAAAGAAAAGGATTTAGCTGCCTATGAGGAGTTCAAGAAATCCAAGATTGCCAAGGCCAAATCCGAATATGAAAAGGCTATGGAATTGAAGCAAAGACTCGGAAGAATCTTGCCAGATTATACCAGTTTCAAGAGCAAGATTGATGCTGCCAACAAAGAAACATTAGAAAACATTAGAAAAGAAGCCAAACAAAAATTGGAGGCTGCTAAGAAAGAACGTTTGGAGCATGTCAAACAACAACGTATTCAAGAATTACAAATGATTCGTGAACAAGAGAGACAAGAAGCAGAAGAACAAGCTCGTAAAGACAAACATGAAGCTGAAATGGCTAAACTCAAGGAAGAATTAAGAGTCCAAAGAGAAAAAGATGCCGAAATGGCCAAAAGAAGACAAGCTATGGAAGCAGAAATGGCTTCCAGAAGAGGTGGTAGTGCTCCAAGTCCTGCCCCACCAAGCGCCTCTCCAAGTCCAGCTCCTGCTGCTGCTGAATCTCCTAAGCCTAACAAGCCTCTTACTTTTGCTGAAAAGATGAGATTGAAGAGAGAAGGAAAATTGGCCTAAGGGTTTTTGTAAAGTAGACATACATAGTGATAAATATTTCTGTCATAATTATATGAGCATGTATAACTGACACTTCTGTATTAGACGGTAATGATCGCGACTCATTGATGAGTTGAATATTTCAACGCAACTATAGAAAATGGTCAAGAGTATTACCGTCATAGGATCATTGAATTATGATCTAGTAACTTACACCAACCGGGTCCCTGATGGAGGAGAAACAGCGCAGGCCAATTCTTTTGAAAATCATTTAGGAGGAAAAGGACTTAACGAAGCTATTGCAGTTGCTAGATTGTTGCCAAAGCAATCGGAAGTAAGTATAAAAATGGTGGGGAATGTTGGAGGTGATTCTTTCGGAAGAGAATTGAAACAAGCCTTGGTAGATGCTGATGTTGATGTTGGTTATATCAAGACCATTGAAAATATTTCTTCTGGAGTGGCAGTGATTTTGGTGGAGCAACAATCTGGGGAAAATCGGATTTTGATTACTGCTGGAGCCAATGGAGAATTGAAACCTACCGAGGCTGAATATTCCACTTATTTCCCTGACTCTGACGAAGAAGGGTTTGTTATTTTGCAGAACGAGTATCCAAATACTGTTGAATCGATCAATTGGATAAAAGCTAACCGACCAAAACTCAATATCTCATATAACCCATCCCCATTTAATCCTGAACTCATCAGCAATGATATCTTATCCAAGATTGATTTATTGATTGTTAACGAAGGAGAAGCTTTGGATGTTGCCAAAAGTTTATTAACCTCAGACGAAATCAACCATTTCAACAAAACTATTGATCAAGATAAAGTAAAAGGGTTTGGAGATTTGGCTACCAAAATGACCAAATTAATTAACCAAGATAATATCAATACTATTATCATTACCATGGGAAGTGCTGGTGCTGTCTTTGCTAGTAAAAACGCAGGTCCTGTGTTTGAAAAGTCCGTTAAAGTAGAATCGGTGGTTGATACTACTGGTGCTGGAGACACTTTCTTTGGAGGAGTTGTACTGCAATTAGCATTAGGATCAACCATTGACGAATCGATCAAGTTTGCCACTAGAGCCAGTAGCTTGGTGATTCAAAAAAAGGGTGCTGTTGAGAGTATTCCTACCATAGACCAAGTTAATAAATTATAATAGATTACAATAAATATCGTACTTAATACATATATCTTATATATTGTTCTAACAAGAGGAAAACCAAAATTCAAGCAAACACTCCACTTGATCTAGGTCTTTCTGGCCCTTAATTGAGCTTCGGGAACTGGAGTTGGGCTAAGTTGTTTGCTAGAAGTATGAACATACTCATTAACTTGAGCAGCCACACCTCCACTGACCGATTTAACTCTCTTGGATCTTCTAGAAGTCTTCTTTCTGTAAACTTCAATATAGAAAGAAATGAATAATACCAAATAAGAAGATAAGATGGCACATCCAGCGTAAGCAGCTCCCATACTACCAGCACAAGGACCACAAGTTGGTAATACCGAATTGAGTTGAGGAAGCTTTTCAAATACAATCTTGTTGTAGGTAGCAAAGTAAACAAATCCCAAATCCAAAATGAATTGAAGAATCTGAAATCTGGTAACCCATTCCTTCCACCAAACTCTAATACCTCTAGCGGCCAAAAAGTAGTAAAAGTACATGACAACATGGACCCACAAGTTAAGAGTGATAGGAACCCAAGAAATAGATGTCTTACCGACTAATTGGGTGTAGCACAACAAAGCAGTGGCACCATGATGATAAGTATGTAAGAATGTTAATCTCTTCTGTTTAACCACCAAAAATACCGTATCAATAAATTCAACAAACTTGAAGATGTAGTTGAAGTAGTACAACACTTCCATTTCTTGAGTCCAAGCCTTTTTACTACAGATAGCATAATACAATCCGTGGTTGGCAATCATAGGAAAGATTTGTTCAACCATCAACACCAAAAGAGTAAGGGAAGAAGTGGTCAAAATAACATTATGAATTTGAAACAATCCATTAAGGACCAAAGGTTTAATTTGAAGCAGCTTGAACAAATAATTCCCCCCGAAAATCACCAAGTAGTAAGTAGCAATGGCACTTAACACTGGGTTCAAGGTGGAAAGTGGCACTTCACCTTCAACCCATTGGAATTCAGATGGAACTAGGTTTCCTCCAGTAACCGTGGCTACGAGCAGGTCAAAATAGGGGAACAATTTGACTCCAAATGGAGTATCGATAGTGGGCAAAGGAAACGCCATGGAGAAACAATCAGCAACTAAAGCGGCGTAGGATTTGAAGAAGCAGTTTAGATGTTAAACTTGTCGAGTTAAACTGGATATATTCAAACGTCAAATCGTATTCTCCACAATTATTATGAGTGAAAATTTTCAATACGCGTTCAATAACAACTCCACGCTTGTGACAGCATACCAACTATTGTTTCGAGAAAGAACACCGTTTTGTGCACTTTCAGGTAGTGTTACATGTATATGGAGCTGTTCTTACCTTTCTTGTGAAAGTTGGTCTCTGTTAGTTGATAATGAGTTCCGATACTTCAGAGTCTAGTGAATATTCTGAATCAGAGCCTGAGATAGTGGCCAGTCCAGTATTTATCAGGAAGAAACCAGAACAGAAGAAGGACACCGCTATCTCCAAAGACAACAAAAGTGATAGGATTCTTCAAAACCTTGAACAGACTCAAGATTCTTCCAAAGACGACGTTCAGGACCAATTCGATGGAGTTGACGATACTGATGGACTAGATCCTGAACAAGAATACTTACAGTGGAAACACCGAGAGTATAAAAGGTACTTAAGAGACCGAGCCGAATTGATAGAAATAGAAGAAACTCAAGCCGATTTACTTCGAAGGAATAACATGACTGAAGAGGAATTACAGCGAGAGTTTGATACCAGGTCATCTGATAAAGACCAGCCGGCGCTAGATGAGAATGAAAAGTTTCGTCAGAAAATAGCCCAAAGAGATTATTCTCAAAGTCGACTGGATCATTCTCGGCCCACTCGATTCAAATAGATACTTTTCTGGGTCCACTCGATTTAAATTGACACTCCTTAAACCTTTTATACACTGCATTTAGATTGGTTATCTATACCCTGAAAGCATATGAATATACGACTAATGACTCCAGATTTTCAAGATCGCACTTTATATTATCAACTGTGTTTAATGTCATTGATTCCTCTTCCTGAATCATTAGGTCCATTCTTGGATCCCTACTTGCCCCATCCCTTGGATAGGCTATTTGTCACCCTTACCTATGCCCAGTCAGTGGATTCAAGAATTTCGTCAAAGCCTGGAGTCCAAACAAAGATATCGCATCTTGAAACCAAGACTATGACCCACTACCTAAGGTCCAAACATGATGCTATAATGGTGGGAATAGGAACTGTGTTAGCCGATGATCCTAAATTGAATTGTCGTTATGAATCAGGTAAGTCTCCTCGACCAGTAATATTGGATCCTCATGGGAAATGGCAATATCATAAGTCTCAACTAAGGCAAATTTGTGATGATCATCAAGGATTAGCTCCATATATATTGATAGATGAGACCACTCAACCCTCTTCTGAAGATGTGGCTATTTTAGCCAATCAAGGGGGAAAGCATGTAAGGTTGGAATTCAACAAAGAAGACACATCTGCCAACTGGACCACTGTGACTCAAGTACTATTTAATATGGGAATAAAATCTGTAATGATAGAAGGTGGAGCTAAAGTTATTAACGATCTTTTAGCATTTAAACAGAACTCCAAATCAATTATAGATAGTTTAATCATCACTATAGGTCCAGTTTTTTTGGGTAATCAGGGAGTAGAGGTCAGTCCCAGCAAGCATATAGACCTCACTGATGTCAAATGGTGGACTGGGATACAAGACTCGATTTTATGTGCTAACATTGAACATTAAACCTATATTACATTTCTATTTATGATTGTTATAATTTTTTTAGAAAAAAAGCATCTTATAGTTTGAAAGAAAATTTACAAACATATTCTGTAGGAAGCATAACGACCAGAAGTTTCAGATCTTCTGATGATTTTGACCACCTCTCCTCTTTTCAATCCCAAGTATCTTGCCACTGGGTCTTCTCTTTGGATTCTCGGTAACTGAGACTCTTTTAATCTATATCTCTCCAATAATTCCTTCTTTTCTTCTTTAGACAATTTTAAATGCTTTGGAACCAATTCATGATGGGTGATATTGACAATCAAGTCAGATTCTTGGAAGGTTTCGATCGATGCAGGGGCAACTGTGGGAATTAATTTGTTAGCACTTGGAGTAATGGAATTTTGGTAGATGAAAATCCCAGTTGAAAAGTTCTTCTCACTTATATGAATACAGAAATTTCTCATGGTTTTAATCCCAACCGATTCCTCATCACAAAATTCCACCCATAAAGTCCCTAAATCTGGAAATTTTTCTAATGCTTCTCCTGTAGGATTGGCTTGGAAACACATCAATTTTCTCTGAGGATAATTCATGCTATCACAAATCTTGGACTTGAAATCATCCAACGACATATCGAGTTCTTCCTGTGAAATATAGTAACCCTAAAAAGTTGCGCTGTTAGTTATGGCCTCTCATGGACATTTGCCGTCGGTTTGTGTCGGGTATTCTTTAATTACAGGCAAGTCGAATCCTGTTGTCATTATCTTTAACTTTAGTTCTTGTTCGTATTTTCCACTATAAGCACGCCAATCACAAACTAAAAAAAAGCTATACATACTCTGTCCTTCACCATCTCCTTCACGGTCTTAAAAGATCTCCATAAACGGGACACATTTCTGTCTGCTTCTTCCATCTCGATGCTGTTCCTCTTCTACTGGTCTTGAAATTTTTCACTTTGTCTCATCAGCACATCCGCGAACCTTGGGCGGTGCACTCGGTCGTGTATGTACCGCTGGGCTTGATATTTTGCAGCTATTTTCCAAAACATAACATCCTACTACAACATACACCGATACCTGGTAAAAGATTATACATTATACGTTAATATGCTAATTAAAACGAGTTCCTCCTATACAAAATCGGTTTTTCTCCGCCCGGTTGTGTCTTCACCCGACCCATTATCTGGGGTAACTTTCCTTCCTTCTCCCAACTACTTATAATCTGCTCTCCATACTCCAATCCTACTTTATAGATCTCCTCAAACTTTCCAAAATCTAATGTTCCGTACTGGTCAATCGGTGGTCTCATATACATAACTCCCGGAGTTCTTTTGGCGATTTCCAAGGCGTTAACACTGGCAACATAAGCTAATCTTGATTGAATATCCATCATATTTGGAACATTAGGATGCTTTGAAAATGGATTCCATCGATTGAAAACCACCCACAACCCTGATAAGGTGTCACCGTAATTCATTGGGCTTCGATCATCAATGGACCCCACATCAACTGCTAAAATATGCTTGACTCCTCGTTTCTTCATTTCCAACACTGGCAAATTGTCTAGATACCCTCCGTCTAAGAGCATACAACCATTATAAGCAATAGGGGGTAATAGCCCTGCTAACGACATCGATGCTCTGATAAGTCTCCACAGGAATCCTTGCTCGTGAATGTCCATGGTATAATTAGTGATATTGGTAGAGTTACAATAGAATTTTATCCAGCTGTCTTCCAATTCGGAAAAACCAAGAGCTTTCCAAATCCCTCTATTGAATTCGTATCCGGTCAAATAAGAAGTGACGGGATATGTCAAATCCAATATCGATCTCCAATATGAAGATACCCTTTTGGAGAATTTCTTAACTTTACCATAAATTGATACCGAATTGTATTCAATCCCGTATAATCCTCCTACAAATGATCCAATGGAAGTCCCACCAATAATATCAATAGGAATCCCGTGTCTTTCGAGTGCAGTCAAAACCCCAAGATGTGAAATGCCTCGGGCTCCTCCACCTCCTAATACTACTCCTATAGCTTCATTGGATAACAATCTGGCCAAACGCAAGAAATCATCTTTTTCAGGGGCAGCCGTAGACACAATTGTTTCATGACGAGTTCTTATCTTCCTCAACTGAAACCTTTCGAGCTTCAATCTTGATCTGAACGCTTCTATTTTTTGTTTCAATTGAGGGTTAGTAATATCAGAAAATCTTGCGGCCAAGTCACCAATCAACGATTTATTAGGTTTCTTTAAACTGTGGTCTTCGCCCATATTATTGACTGGCATATGAATATGGTGGTGTCCTTGAACCCAACCTCTACTATTGAGCCAGATACTCGTGGATCCAAATGTAACATTTTTCTCGGGATGTAGTAAACACAAATCTGTTCTGGCGGTGGTTTTGTTTTTTATCAACATCTTCTCGAACTCTCCTATTCCGAACGCCACTTCATAGTCATCGGCATTTGCCAACAACAAAATACAATCCCCTTGGCTGATACAGGTTGATGTCCATCCTGACTTCAATGTGGTATCGCAAATATAAACAACTGTTTCGTATTGATCTTCTAACGAAGCAAAGAACCCTGATAATTTCAACTGAGCCAAGCTGTCATCAAAAGCATGTCTACCAAGATGATGCAAGATGGATGCTTGGTCTAAAGCAATTACATTTCTGCCAATTATTTTCAATGATTCAATCAATTTGGAAGCAAATTCCCTAACTGGTAATCCACTCACTGTTGGCAAGACGGTAATTGTTTTATAGTTTCCCGATACATGACCTACCGGTGAAGCAAAAGGAGACGAGTTGCTAATTTGTGGAGAGGCAACTGTCGAAGTTAGATTTTCCATGGCTCTAATGTCTATGTGAGCAGAGGCGACCTTATTGGCCACAATCCTAGACACTTCGACCATAATTGAAGGATTCTGGGCTGATAAAATCTCGATCAATGTTCTTGGTATTCTAGCGATTTCCGAATCTCTGATAGCTATTAAGGATGTGCTTCTTCTGGCAGCAGTCAATACTTCGACTTCACCAATAGACTCCCCATGACCATATTCTCCTAATACTTTAAAATCGCTGCCTTCCAATTTTCCATTATCGTCAACAACTTGTTTATTCTTGTCTCCAGTACTTTGTAAAACCCTGAATCTACCACTTAATATAATATGGAATCCATTTGCTTGGTCGCCTTCTGCGGCAAGTACTTCTCCAGCTGGTATTTGACACCACTCTAACGCAAAATCAATAGTTAAAATTTTCTTCGAAAGTAACCTTTTGAATTTAATCGCTAAGGGCAATTGGAATTGATAATATCGGTCAATGAAATGATTCCAACTTCTAGCGGGAATGTGAGCCAAAAGAACGCCATCACTTTGAGGAGACGCTTTTATGGCACATAAGGACCTGACTCCTAAAAGACAAGACAAATATCCGGCAATACCACCTTGAGGAATCATTCCTTTCTTTTTCCTTGCATTTTTTTGACCCGGGTTAGAGGTATATTCTACCTCCAAAGATCCATGAACAACATAATATAAACCCGAATCGAAGTGATTTTGATCTATAATCGAAGCTCCTGGTTCATAGTACTCCATTTCCAAACTCTTAGCCAAATCATCTTTTACGGCATCAAAGTCGACCTTGGTCGCTTGTCTTCTTGAGCTAGTGTCGAAAATATTATCAATGCTGCTGTCTGTTTGTTCACTGGCAGACGAATTACTAACCACATGTCTATTATAGTTTCTTAATTGGGACTGGTTCACGGTATTGTATATCTTTGGGCTACCAACTCTGCTGATAGACCCAGATCTCGAAGTCGATGATCCCAAACTTGTTAAGGAGTCAAATCTTGCTCTGCTGGTATAGTTCTCATAGATTTTGTTTCTGTTCATAGGATTCATCATTCCTGGACTCCCAGGAGCGTCTGGGTTACTCAACAAGCTAGTCAACCCTACCACTGAGGACGACTCAGACGTCTCGCTACCGGTGTGCTGAGCATTTATCCTTTTACAGAATGGTGAGTCTTCGCTGATTCCTACCAATTTGAAAATGTTTTCCACAATTGCAGTTCGGGTCGAGGTCTCTTCAGTCTCCTCCCGTTCATCTGAAAAAGTTGTTTCAGTTGAATTTTTGGGAGAGAATGGATTCAGAAAGTTGCTATTACTGGTAGCATTGAAACTATCCAAATTAAAAATAGACCTTCTAGATATTGGTACTGACGATAATAAATCACCTGGATGGCTTGGTTTCCCGACTGAACTCAATGACACCAATCTTGAAGATGAGTTTCTGGAGTGGACACCTCTTAAATTGACCTGATGCTTCTTTCTGGCCAATTTCTCCATCGAATTATTCGAATCCACGTATTTCAAGCTGGTGCCGGCTGAACTATTGTGGGCTTTGCTCAATTCCTCATGATAACCTGTACTTGAGCCGTTAAATGTAGATTCGTCTTCGGCATAAGTATTGAACTTCTTAGCATTCCCGGGGGCATATTTGTCGAGTAAAATATCATGTAAGTAGCTAGGTAACTTGGATGCAATGTTAGAATTCAACCTAGCCTCACTAGCAAGAATTTCATCAGTTAACCCTAAGTAATTGTGGATTGTATTCATAGTGACTTTGAACAAACGATTCTTCACCATCGTCACAATATGGGCCGTGTCCTTAGGATATCTGTGTTGGATTCTCTGGAACGCCAGCGAAGGAATAATAGCTATAGTAGCACCAGTTCTTCCCGATTTCAGAGCCTTGGGCCTAGCTATGATATCGGGATAATTATTGGGGATGTCATCTAGTTCATCATTAATATGAGATTTCCCACTTGGACCGAATGGATTTCCAGTACCATTTTGCTTAGGAACATGATGAGGGTCAACACTTCGAGTGTCGCCATTTTCAGGGGCTTGAGCACTGGCAGTCAAGTCTAACGATGAAGATGAAGAAATAGGAGCAGAAGCCTGTGGGTATGGCACCTCGATCTCTTGTTCTACAGGATTGAATAAATCCAAAGTACTGTTCAACGATGATAACGGAACTCCACTTTTAATCTCATTCAATAGCTGATATCTTTGATTCCCTATAACCAAGACCTCGTCTCTTTCATAATCGACGTCTTCCGAATCTTTCAAGAAAACTTCATTATTTTTCATGTCTTGATTGTAATTTTCATTAACTTTCATAAATACTTGGAGACATCCATCTACAACAATCAGGAATCCTAATTTTTCATCCAAGTATAAGATTTCATCCCAACTCAACTTCTGGGTGGTCATGTTTTTAGTCAATTCGTGGAACACATGTCTCTCAAGATATCCAAAGATCTTTATAGCACTTAAAAACTCATCCAAATAATTGGACCCCGAATTCAAATTCTTACGCTTCTTCTTATTAATAGAATCCACAATCTCTTCCTTCTTTACATCATTATTGATGACGTTAGAATTGGGATTGTCTGAGTACCGGGTCAAGTACCTATACCTTACCAAGAAGAACAAAGAACCAAGGGAACTTACCGCAATCACTAACAAAGTCGAAAACGAAAAAGTGATTTGGTAATGGATCGAGAATAATTCCTTCAAGGTGGTAATCATGGTCTCACTTAATATGAACCTGCAACACTTTCTATGAGTGAAAGCAACTGGAAGGGAACAATTTAAGAAACACAAATACACAATTAATCCAAGAATACACCAATAGGCTAGATATTTAAACAAAGCTGTAAGCCGAGAGGGCCGATTATTGATTCAAAAGGGCTAGCAGTTTTCCGTATGGTTTTCACAGATCTCAATAAATTTCGCAGCACATGAGTCCTCCATTAATTTCTGTGAGATTGTTACTAACAAATATTTCAAGTTCATTATGTCTACTATGTCTACTCTATACATCAAGTACTGTGCCTGAATCTAATCTAAAGAATAGGGCAAGCAGTCAAACCTATTTAAAATTCTCTCAATCCCATTCATACCCTTTTCTAATTGGTGCAATTCTGGTCCATAACTGATTCTCACATAGTTGTACCAGATTACATCTTCCAAGTTTGACAAATTTTGGGGATTGATCAAAAAGAAGAATCCGGGGACCACAATTACCTTCTCGTGTAAACACTCATGAAAGAATCCCAAACAATTGGATAATTTAGCAGGTAAATGAGAAAGATTCAACCATAAATAAAACGTAGAATTGGGGATATTAGATTCATTGAATTCGAATCCCATTTTACTTAAGCGGCTGATCACATAATCTCTTTTAGATTTGAAATGTACTTGTAAAGCTTTCATTTCTAACCTGACTTTCGAAGGATTCAATAAATCAACGGCAGCGTATTGAAATGGACTGTTGGATCCTCCGTCTAAATATGAACCAGCAGAACTTAAGGCGTTGATATAGTCTTCGGGTCCTAAAATCCAACAAGTTCTCCATCCAGGTAATCTGAAACTCTTGGTGAGTCCATTCAAAATCAATACTGGGTCTTTGTTAACATCTTCTACAAACTCAGCCGAACTAATCGAAGACCCACTACAATTGTCATCATAGTAGTAATGAGAATAAAATTCATCCATGATAAGTAAACATTTTTCCCGACAAAGTTTGTGCAACTGATGCAATTGATATCTAGTTAAGCATCTACCAGTAGGATTTCTGGGATTTGATGTTAAGACGGCACTAACCCCTCTATTCAACTCATTTTTGATCAAATTTAAATGGAAATTGTAATGATCTTTCTCGTACAAAGGAACAGGTATTGGACTGAAGTTCTTGAACAACGACAACATTTCAGCATAAGCAGTATAATCAGGTAAGAAAAACGATAAATAACAATCCTTGATAATAGAAGCAATTCTTGTTAACCCAGCTCTACCCCCAGGCACCACGCAGACATTTTTCCAAGTATATTTGGAAGACTTATTCTGTCTATAAGTTTCGTTATAATAATTAGCCACTGCCTCTCTTAAGGGTTTAATTCCAGCTGTTGGTGCGTATTCTTTGGATTTATCTGGAATAGGAATTGACGTAGGTCTTTTGAACGAGCCAGGAATAGTATCACCATGTTCCGGAGCCCCCTGACCCAAATTGGCCCAATTTAAATCTTCTTCGTCTGACTGGCCAAACCCATACTCATTGGCTCTTTCTGTCACCCAAAGAACACCAGTAGAAGATTGTTTCACATTCATGGCTGGCTTGTGAATATCGTCATTATACTTAGGCTTAGGAATAGGAACTGGTGAAGATTCCCTTCCTTCGCCACCAAGATTCAATTTGTTTTGCAATTGATGTCTCAAAGCGTCTCTTGGGTGTCTTAAATTTGAAACATGAGACATTTCGTTGTTCTGCAATAAATCCACCAATGAACTGGTTGATCTTTTCAACCCATCGGGCAAAGTGTTCTCCAACCTTTCAAACTCACTCACGCTGTCATCGTCGCTTACTTGCGACAGTGATTTGGTTATACCTGATAAGCCCGACATCTTCAAATAAATACACTCGTATCAATATATAATAAGGGCCAGCTTGACCGTTTATGCAATATTCCCAGCAAGGAAATCGCATTGAGTCATGGCGAAATCCGGGGCATGCCGCTACGGTTGCAGCGGCCCGGAATCAGTCCCGGCTGCGACCGACTAAGCTTACTTCGCTCTTGCGGCTCGATTACATAATGATAAATGGCATTTTTGTTATTCGATTGCAAAAAGACAAAGTGAATACTCCGATATTCGGAAGGGGAAAGTGTCGAGATCTTTTTTTTTTTACATCATTCTTTTGTTTGATTCAACAGTTGTGATTCATTATTATTCCACTGTGCTGAGCTTCTGATCTTTGGCTCTACTTAGTACACCGTAAGTTTCTGACACTATTAGCGGTATTCAGGTCAGACCGCACTGTGTGCAGAACTATATTAAGGCTCATCATTTTTATAAATCTCCTTCCTTACACAGTTTTGAATTGATTGGATAACTAACACCACAGGTATTTGTGATCATTTAAAGCTTCTAAAGACTGGGGAATTTGCTGGGGTGGAGGATATGTTCAAAAAGCTCTACACTTCTGTCACCTCTGCTAGTCAAAGACACACTGCTAATAAGGATGAGATAGATGACGATGTACAGATGACTCCCGCTTCTACAGAAGAGGAAGGGGATTACCCCAATAATGGCATCCCTGACACCCATGTATACACTGGAACCGATAACTTTATTGATTCCGATGCTTATACTGGGCCATACACCGGGAAATTCGATGGGATCATTCTTTCTCCTCAAACCTCCAACAATAGGGATAAGCTTCTTAATCTGCTTCACGATGGAGGTAATGTTCCAGGGGCAAATGGATATGAAGGATTTTCTCCTATTGATGGTGGTAAAATAGAGGAGTCCAATACTATTGCTAGTGATGAAGATCCTGCCTTATTACTTTCACCTATCACATCTATGGAATCATATAATCAAGCATTTTCCAAAACCACGATCTATCATAAGGCTAATGACGTCAAATTAACCAGCATCACTGATTTGCCGATGGAAATTTTGATTAATATTATCGAAATCTTATACTTTGACGAAAATGGCGACTACAATTCCATCAATACCATTTTAGAAAATTTTACCAATATCAGCTTAGTAAGTAAATTTTTCCATTTACTATCACTTAAGTTCCTATATAAATATGCCATTTTCAACAGGCCACAATCCTTTCAAAAGTTCTGCAATAATTTAAATAATAACCCTGACTTAGGGAACTTCGTTCAGTTTATTGATTTTGAAACCTTCACTTCTATTGGGTTGGGAAGAACTGGGAAAATGAACCAAGAGATACAAATGGTTACCTCCGGGACCATCTTGAACTGTTTGACGAAAACTCCTAACTTGATTGAATTTTTGGCCAGTGAAAATATTCAGGATGATTTAAGTGTCGATGTGTTAAATCATCTTTTCAATAACCTACCCTATCTTCAAAGCTTAGATTTCTGTGGTGCCTCGTCCCAGTATTTCCTAAATGCATTTGACAATTTGGATTTTAATAAGCCGTTAAAGAAATTGTTCAAGATCTCGTTTCATGATTGTTCAAATTTGACCATTGAAATATTCAAGAAAATATTGCCAAACTTGATAAATTTAAGAAGGTTAGACTTAACTCATACTTCCATCACATCCACTGTATTATTAAACTATTTACCGACCACTTGTAACCTTACGCATTTATCATTGTCTCGATGCTCCAAGTTAACTACTAGAGATTTGATCAACTTTTTGATTAATCATCCATCTGTCAATAATCATCAATTAAAATGGCTCAACTTATCCATAGACTCTAATGTGGTAAGCCCTTTAAATTCCAATTACTTGTTTTTTACCTTGAATCATATACAAGCCGATGACCTAGAATATCTTAATTTGAAAGGGTTACCCATCAATCAAAAAATCTTATATTTGATCAATATGAGGTTTAAGAATTTAAAAACTCTTTCTATCGGTTATTCTAGTGTTGATTTCAACAATTTATATGAATTTTTGGTCAACAGTCCTAGCTTGTTGAATATTGACTTGACTGGTTGCAAATTAAATAAATCCAATATTATTCTGTTGATGCAATTGCCCAACTTAATGTCTATTGAATTCGACTCGAAAATCCTTCAAATGCTCACTAATAATAACGGCCAATTCATTAGAGTAGACAAAGAATTGATATGGAAGTATTTCGACAACAATGGCAGAAGAGCTTGGGTTTATAGATTGACAGATTATGATCCAGAGTATAGTCAAATTTTGCAATTTGGCAAGATCTTGAACTTGAATTTGACTTACTACGATCTTAATACTGGAGAAAAAATCGAGGTTAAGGCCAAAAAGCCTCAGTTTCTTAAGTATGTCGGCCGGAAAATCAATTGTTCTATCGGTTTTAAAAACTTGAATTACTGCAAACATAAGCATTACTTGAACAACTATGATCTGGAAGGAATATGGCCCGAGGAATTCTGTGAGAGGGGGATCTATAACTATTACTCTTTGAACATATGATTCCAATGTTCATCCTTACGTATTTCTGTCTGTGTATATATAGAGATATATTTAATGCATTTTATAGTAATATTTGTAGCCTCTGGTAATAGCCGACGGTGGCCGGTTCCTCTTGTCCCGTCTTCACAATTTGTATAAATAATCTATTCGCACCTGTGAAATATCATTTTGTGGGGAAGTCCAATCATTCTACATAAATACCAGGTATATTTTTCTCTCCTTATAACTGCAGCGACGTCAATATGAATCAAGAAATAGCAAAAACTGTCACAGAGATAAGAAACGAGTTTGATACGAAAGCATTAGCGACTTTTCTAGGAGACCAAAATGCTATTAAGACAAATCCTGCAGTGTCTACTGGTATCAAACTTCCTACATGGGACGGTCCATTGACTATTAAACAATTTGTGTTTGGTCAATCAAATCCGACCTACTTGATCATTGACAGCAAAAACAATCTCACAGTTCTCAGACGGAAGCCATTTCCCAATGCTAAGTTGGTGTCAAAGCTGGCCCACGCTGTCGAAAGAGAGTTTTTCATCATAGATGGTATCAACAAATTGAATCAGAATAACGCCAAACAGGTTCCGGTTCCTGATACGTATTTATTGTGTGAAGATGAATCAATAATTGGTTACACGTTTTATATTATGGAATTCATTGATGGGACTCTGATAAAGAATCCAGACATGCCAGGCTTATCACCACAAGTCAAAGATCGGTTATGGAATTCGATTATGGATACAATCACTGCCATCCATTCCTTGGATGCTGAAAAATTGATTGATTTGTTACCCGAGAAACATTTTCCTCAGTTCAAAGCTGTTAAATCTACTGGTAAGGGTGGTGCCTCATATTTTGAGCGACAAATGAAGACCTTGACTGCGGTTTCAAAGCGTCAATCTGAGGTTGTGGACCCCATTCCGGACTTTGAACATATTGTAAAATACATATTGACAACAGCTCCGAAAGATCCTTCTAAAAGAACATTGATACATGGAGATTGCAAAATCGATAATTTCTTGTTCGATAGGGAGAAAACCAAAGTATCGGCCGTTTTGGATTGGGAATTGTGTACTTTTGGCCATCCTCTATTCGATCTAGGAAACTTCTTTCAACCATTCCAATTCCCAAATGAACTAAATGCTTTTCTTTTCAAACCAGAGAAAACCACTATAGGGAGAGAAAATCCCGAATGCTTGAAAGTAGTGCAAGAGAAATTGAAATTGTATTACGACAAATTGGGATATCAATGGGATCCAAATGATCCCTCAAACAACCCACTAGATAAATGGCAAGTGGGTTTTATCTTTGGTTTGGTTCGTTTGTGTGTGATTTCACAAGGTATAGCTATGAGAGTAGAAAAGGGAACAGCCTCTTCAGGAAATGCCAGAGCTGCTGCTGGTCTTTATTTTCTCCTATCATCTTTGATTATGGAAGATATTCCATCGTCTTCTAATCTCTAGTTTCTGTAGGAAGCGTTTATATTCTTTAGACTTTATAATATTTAGAGAGTTAAAAGCACAATATGCCAACATTTCGCAGTATTTCAGATATGGTTGCAGAGCTCTTTAAGAGGTAGTTTATTACTGGGAGCTTCTCTTACGAATCCGAATAAATAATGCCTCTGGCTCTATTCATGAATGTGTTGTGCACCTAACATAGTCATGATATAAGACGATCATATGATATATCAAGAGGACAATAGGGAACCTACCACGCATACAATGACAGTGCGACCGCAAAAGAATTTCGATTATTAAACCATGGAGTTTGATCTAGTCCAGGATAAAACTGGTCACATAAAATGCCCGTTCCCTGAATGTGATACCAATGTGATTCCCTATACTGCAAAACTTAAAGAGTCTATTTTTAAGATCGATAATCCGCCCTCAATGGTTAATATCGAAGGCTCTGATTCTATAGAGTTCTTCAAAATTGATGATATGTGGGATTTTGATAACATCGGAGTGTCCAGGCCTCTAGGTGACAATAAAGATTTCACTATAAATGGGGAATTGTTCGATATAGAGAGATTTTTAATCTGTTCAGAGTGTGATAAGGGTCCTATTGGATTGGCCGGGCACTTCCATAATGATGACAACAAATCTCCTCAAAATCTTTTATATTTTTTGAGTTGTAGGAGTATGAAGTACCAAGTATGAAGCGGAAAGTATAGAAAAATGTCTGATAAGTGAATATATTAACAAAAAGCTATAAAGTAAACACAACTGGTTTTCATATACGTAGAGACATAAGAAGATGATTTTAAAATTTTGATTTTGGTTTCAACTCATCAATGATATCTAAAGAGATATGCCTGGCCATGGCCATAGTAGAAATCATTGGATTAGCCCCACTAGCAGTAGGTAAAACACTGGCATCGGCCACGTGTAAGTTCTTACATTCATATAACCTTCCCTTCAAATCAACAGCACCATATTTTGGCCCTTTTCCTGACATTCTACAGGAGGACATTTGATGAGCAGAACCATAAGAGAGACCATATTTCGATAAGCCTATCTTCTTGACTTGCTGGCGCCATTCTTGATAGTCTTCATCAGTTATGGATCTTTCGTGTTTGGGTTTACTGGATTTAAAAGACGGAGTCCAGTGTTGAGGGTGTACAATCTCTATGGCACCATACATGTATAACATATCAGCGGCGATTAAATACCCCTCTTGTAAGGCATTGACGTCATATTTATGAACTTGATAGTCAACGAGGCAACTTTCGGGTCTTCTAGGATCACTGTAAACTCTTCCACTGCCCATATCTCTGGTAATAATCAACATAGAAGACATGTTATTATATCTCAACATATCTTTTCTGAATTTTTGACCATCATCCCAAGCTAAGAAAGGAACTTCCACTAACGGAGCGTGTAACAATGTTTCAATTCTTGGCCCATGGGCTTTACCATCAAGGTCAGCCACTTGATTACTAACTGCTGTCATTATTGGATGATGGTGTGCATCCACTTTGATATTTTCATTATGATAAGCTGACAAAGCTATGACTGGATGTAACTTCAAGTTATTTCCGATATTCTTGTTCTTGAATCCTGAATTCTGTAAAAGAATTGGTGTTTGCAAAGATCCAGCACTGACAATGTACTTCTTTGGTCCGGTAATTTTGAATTTGTAGCCAGTTACTTTATCTACGCACTTAGCACCGATGGCTTTACCATTCTTGTGAATAATTTCATTCACCCTCACCTGATCCAAGAATTGACAGCCCTTTGCGGCAGCATCTCTTAACCAACAAGCTTGACTACCTTGTTTAACCCCATATTTGCATCCAAGATAACAGAAACCACAGTCATGATTCTTATGAGGACCGTTATTCTGATTAACTTCAGCGGCGTGATATCCCAATGACTCAGCACTATCTAAAATAGCTCGGTTTGAATGAGAATGATTTATGTTATCATGATTAGCTCCCATTTGCTTGAACACATAATCTAAGCAGTTGTCATAGGCTTCATCAGCAGCAAACTCGACACCATAATCATCATACCACTCCTTACGAACTTTAAATGGAGTTTTAATACAGGCTGACCAATTCACGGTAGTACCACCACCAAAGGTAGACCCGGCTAATATAAACAATTCTTGGTTTAAAGTGGTAATTTTCCCCTCGTTTTCATACAAAGCTTTCATCCCATCAAGGTCACAAAAATTGTACTCTTGAGGAGCATAATATTTACCTTTTTCTAATACCAAACAATTGTAACCCTTGTCTTGTAACGTATGAGCTGTCACACCGGCCCCGGCACCTGATCCAATAATCAAAGCATCGATATTGGGTAAGTAAAGTTCAGCTCCGTCAGTTTTAACCCGATCGATCATGGTATATCTAAAGGTGTCAATTTCTTGTTCTTTAGTCAAAAACTCTCTGTCGTCCCTATATGGATAATCAATTGCCAAATTATGTAATTCACCAGCCGTTGTTTGAAAGGTAGCGGACGTCAAAGAATAAAGACTTCTGTATAGTTGTCTTTTGGGGAAAAGAGGAGAGTCTCTCCAACTCCTCAACAAGTTCTGTTTCTGTTCTAAAGTCATGTCTGTAATCAAAGTAGTAGAACCTGTCAATACTGGAGCAGCAATTCTAGACGACAACAAAGTCAACACAATCAAAAACATTCTGCTGGCATCAATCCCACTATTATTGATCGAGTTAACCACATGGAATCTAAAATCAGGGATTCTGCTGGGAATTAGCTTACAGTATTCGTCAAGTCTGTCCATAGGAAACAGGGGAGGCATCGAGTTTCTAACCGACTCGGGATCGAGTTCACTGATGAAAGTATCAGCTAACGCCATGTAAACGTCCAAATCTTGTTCTTTCACGGTCACTTCTAACATTTTTACCTTGTTCAATAGATATTCCAGTCAGCTGCAAAAATGAATAAATCCTCGAGGAGGCAGCCGATAAATGCAGAGAAGGCTTGTTAGTATTTGAATTTATAAACTTGCCAAACACAAATATATATTGGCAAAATTAGGGGGAAAATCAGACTATATATGTTTAACTTTGATTGAACACCTGACTTTAAAACCCACTTTCAACATTCGACTCCACAAAATGTTGCATATGATTTCATAAGTGCGAAGCATCTGATTAGGAAATACAGCTGGTAGCGGTAGCGGCCAATCTCCGGCGCTCCTTATACAAGCGGCTTTAACATTTAGAGCGAATAGGCCAGTAGTCATTAATTCTGGTTGGTACATGGTGTGTTGATATTTGGTTGGTGTCATAAGTTTTCAAGTTGTCATCTCGTAGAAAACTGGAAGATTCGAGTCAAAAAATTTAGGGGCCAGAGTTTATCTGGGGTTGACTTGGCGGACTTAGTCGAGGTCCGTCGCATTTATGGTTCTGACTTTGTGAAACTCCGGCGGACTTCGTTACAGCTATTTGCGGAAATAAGTAGTACGGTTACACGGTGTCCTGAGTTTGCAAAGGTATCAATTGAAAATGTTGGGTAAGACCTGTTCCCTATTCACTTCCATAGGATGCTGCTGAATATTACACCTCTATATCTGAATGTCTCTAATTTCTATAAATGTTTCTACGATTTCTTGAATACATTAAAATTATTTATTAATTTAATTAAGGTACTATTTACATCATTTGAAATCTCGAATCTTCACGTTTAATCTAATGGCGTGGTTTCAATTTCATCATCATTGTCTTCGCTGTCCTGCCAGTCGTTGACATCAACATCAGCCATTTCGATATCTTCGATTTCATGGTTGGGGATAATCTCTAATCCCTTGGGTCCTAATCTGATTCTGGCCGATTCTTTATCTTTAATTTGGCCCTTCAATAAGAGCACGGCCAATTTGTTCAAAATCTCGTTTTGAATCAATCTGTTCAATGGTCTAGCACCAAGATCAGATGAATATCCGTTCTTGCATAAGTATTCTAAAGCAGCATCATCAACATCTAAAGTCAATTGCTTACCATTGACAGCAAATCTCTGTTGTATTTCTTCCAATCTGATCTTAACGATCTTTCCAATAGCTTTCTTGGACAATCTGTTGAAGATCACGGTGCTAGAGATTCTGTTCAAGAATTCCGGTCTGAAATGTGATCTAACCGAAGTCATCACTAATTCCTTGGTAGTGTCATCAATCTTAGAACCCTTAGAGGCGTTTATGTACTCAGCCCCTAAGTTAGATGTCATTATGACAATAGCATTGGAACAATTGACTAATTTACCTTGCGATGAGGTGATTCTACCATCATCCAACATTTGTAATAATACTGTCAATACTTCTGGTGCAGCTTTTTCAACTTCATCAAACAACACCACGGTGTAAGGACGACGTATTAAAGCTTCGGTCAATATTCCTCCTTCTGAGTATCCAACATACCCAGGAGCTGCTCCTAGTAATTTGGAAGCAGACCACTTATCACCCAACTCGGAACAATCAATTCTTATCATAGCCTTTTCATCAGCAAATAAGAATCCAGCAACTTTTTTAGCCAATTCGGTTTTACCTGAACCAGATAAACCTAAGAATAAGAACGAAGCTGGTTGGTTTGGATTAGCAAGACCAGATCTTTGCAATCTAATCGCATTGGAGACTGATTTGACTGCCTCGGATTGTCCTACAACAGCTGAGCTCAATTCCCTTTCCATGTTTATCAACTTGGAATTCTCCGCTTGAGTTAATTTAGTAACTGGAATACCAGTCAATCTAGCAGCCGTTTCGGCTACCTGTTCACTACCCACGGCGTTTTTCAAAATAGCATCTGGTCCAGCATTTTGTTCCTCTTCTTGAACCTTGATCTCTAATTCTTTAATTTGCTTCTCGACATCAGGAATAGCAAAGTATCTCAAATCAGCGGCTGTAGCAGTATCATGTCTTCTTTCAGCATCTTGGGCTTTGATTTCCAAGTCATCCAACTTACGTTTAGCAGCGATTAATTGTTCATGTCCAGCTCTTTCTTGTTGGAATCTCTCTCTCAAAGGACCTAATTGTTCCTCAATCTCTTCCTTCTTCTTTCTGGCAAGTTGGAGCCGATCTTTAGAATCTGCATCGGTTTCAACATCTCTTTCCAAAGCATTGATTTCAACTTCCACTAAATGCAACTGTCTTTCCAAATTATCTAATTCTTCTGGTTTGGAGTCTCTGGCGACAGCCACTGCTGCTGCGGTTTCATCAATTAAATCCACAGCAGAGTCCGGTAAACTTCTGTAAGTTAAATATCTAGATGCTAATTGAGCAGCCGTCACCAATGCACTATCCAAGATACGAACACCATGATGGATTTCATATCTTGGCTGCAACCCTCTTAAGATGGCTACAGTTTCATTAACTGTGGAAGCTGGTACATCGATCTTTTGGAATCTTCTTTCGAATGCACCATCCTTGGAAATGAATTTTCTATACTCAGAAAATGTAGTAGCACCAATACAGTGTAATGTTCCTCTGGCTAACATTGGCTTTAAAAGGTTGGCACCATCCAGTGTACCATCCCCCATCAACATATGAATCTCATCAATGAATAAGATGATCATCTCGTTGGATTTTTCGATTTCTCCCAATACTCCTTTGATTCTTTCTTCAAAGTCACCTTTGTATTTGGCACCAGCAGTCAAAGCCCCCAAATCCAAGGCAAATAATCTGGCATTAGCCAAGACGTTAGGAACATCTCCATCAATAATTCTCTGAGCAACACCTTCAACTATAGAGGTTTTACCAACACCGGCTTCACCAATTAACACTGAATTGGATTTGGTTCTTCTTGATAAGACTCTAATGACTCTTCTGATTTCTTCTTCTCTCCCGATAACCGGATCAATCTTACCTTCACGGGCCTTTTCAGTCAAATCTTCACAATATTTGCCCAAGAATTCATAGGTTGACGATGAATCAGCCTGTCTGGAATCAATTCTTTGACTACCTCTCAACTCAATTGCTTGAGTTTTGATGGCATCAACCTGAATACCACTTTCTTTGAAAATATCCTTAATCGAGTTATCTTCCAATAAAGCCAACAAAATATGATCTTGAGCAATGTAATTATCCTTCTGTTGAGATTTTATCTTAGTAGCATTAGTTAAAACTTGGCCAGTGGCATAACTTGGCCTTATATCTTCAGGAGCTGGAGTCTGACTTGGAAGTCTCACCAAATGTTTGTTGACGACTCTTTCAAAGTCACCCCATTCATATCTGGCTTTTTGAATCAATGTCTTCAAATAAGGAACTGAATTCTCTTCATCAGTTGGAACCATTGCGGCCAAAAAGTGCAATGGTAACAACTGACTGTGGGAATTGTCCTTAGCCAAATTAGTAGCATTGGTAATAATCTTTAAAGCGTTATCTGTAAATTGACTTTCATCCATTTTGCTTTTCAATCTATTATCCTTGACGAGGAAATACTAAATTTACGATGTCTGCCATCCTATTTATATTCAGCTGATAACATCACCCCACCGGCTCGCGCTCACTGCTGAAGATGGTTCCAGCAGTTGCTAGAACGCTGTAGAAAAGTCTAGAAACAGGCGGCGCCGCAGGCCGCGTTTTTTTTTTTTTGCAGTAATTGTCAGTAATTGTTTTAGATTGCTGAAGATCAAGGGATAGTTCGGTAAGGGATTTCTTCTTATAGGTCGTCGATTTATTTTATTTCACTTAGTTCAGATGATTAATCAGAATGTTTAAGTTTTTTTTCTTAATTTTAGAACTACTCAGAATGTTGCATCAAAATAGTACTAATCATATTGGAATTGGTCTTTTGTCATTTGAAAGTTTTGTGGGCATATTCACTTCTTTACGGAATTGAAATCTAAGAGTTAAAAATAGTAGTTGGAAACGATATTTCTAAATAGCTTGTTTGCTATCAAACAATGTCCCAGTGACTTGTTTGAAATTCTCTGAGGTGATCAATTCGCTGGTTAAGGAAGTTTAAAATGTCTGCCAAGGTGATCAACTCTGAAATAGAAACGCTATTTTTATTGTCTATAATAGTTCGGAATACCGGCTTATATCTCGTCAGGTGGCCCTTTAATGAATTGGATTCAGCTCTGAATGAATCCACCTCGTCTTATTTGTTCCCTGCGGCTGCTGCAATATCAAATTTGGTGGTACACGATTATCTAATCTACTGATATACTTGTACCCTTAGTAACTCTTGAAAAGTCGTAAATAGAAAGAAAACTAATAGGTACATCATTCTCTGTATATTTATTTATCAATATTGTACTTTGTTTTAACCTTTTTAGATACTCTTAGTCTTTATCTCTAATTAAGCTGTTTTTTGCAACAACTGTCAAAATTACTATTATCAATATGCGAAATACTTTTGGTGTTTCTTTATTGAAGATATCATGAATATAGTCTTTTTTTGAATATTAATCGAGATAATGAAAGCTTATATACCTTTTATTATGAAACGTATTTTTTCGTGATTTTTAGGCCCTTTTTTTTGCAATCAATTGGAACAAGTGTATTATTTGAAGCTTTTGGGGTCGATTATCCACACACGACCACCCACTCACTTTCTCTTTCCAGACATCAATAGCTAGGAGGCATGGATTTTACTGCATTGTAACTTTGGTGGAAAATTTCCAGCCTCAGACAGTTGTTTGGAAGCATGACGGGTCAGACTGTGTTTAGAGGAAATTGAGCGACACCTAGGAGAAGCTAAGAGGTGACTAACTCCACGCATATGATAACATCCGGACTCCATGCAAAGTAGCGCACACTTAACATCCTAACTCCACGCAAGAGGTGTGCGCGCTCAGTGTGCGCGCTCAGTGTGCCCGCTCACTTGCGAACCTATAGTTAAAGATTTTTTCGGTAAGAAAAAAACTGCTGCCGTGAGATTATATTTAAACTGATGAATATACGTTATCCCTATTTTAATAAATCAAAACCAAAAATATACTAGATTCTCATCTCATCCTGTTAAGCAACAGATTTTATCCCTTTTATGATTTTTTGGCGATTTTTGGAGACCTGGATCGTCTCTAAAAAGTTTCAGATTCGTCTCAGATTTGTTTCAGATTTGTTTCAGATCACCAGTTCCGGCACTAAACTCCGTTCTTTCCTCTTGATTCTAGCCCCATCAAAATCTTCTGCCATTTCTCTACCTGGGCCATATTTTTTCGTGATTTTTACGACCCTGCAATCATGTTTAAAAAATTTCTGAAAATTCCGTTCAGTTTTGAAAGCTCTTAAGAGCTCAAAAACTTCGAGACTAGATATCTCCCTACAGGTCACACATCCACCACATTTCAAAAAATAGCCCCCCAATTGGCTTGATTCAAACCTCCTCTTTCCTCTCATATCGAAAAATCACCCATTTTCTCGGCCCTTCCCACCTATATCTCCTCCTAAATATCAAAATTTTCGCCAAACACCACTTTCTATTCACCTCTAAACCTCCTTCCCTCTCCAACCACCGAGAAATCCACAAAACCAATTCAGTAATGGCATACCTGCACTATTCGGCTACATCATGACACCAGAAAGCACACCTCATGTCTTACAAAAATTATTAGTAAAACCTTTTTGAAAGTTCATACTTGCCACTTTCCCACCTCCCAAAACAACTGTTTACATGCAATTTTCGACACCTTTTTCATAAACAACCTACACACTAAAATGGCTCATTTTAACCGCCTCGATTCGCGCAATGATCTCGTACACTACTTTTCTCAGATTTAACTGAGCGTAGGGTGCGAGGGTCAAGAACATGTTAAAAACACAAGCAAGAGTCGTGAACAAGCTCAAAAACTGCGCACACTTGCGCACACTTGCGCACACCCGCGCACACCTGTTCCCATAGTTAACGCCTTTATGGCCAAGTTGGTAAGGCACCTCACTAGTAATGAGGAGATCGTCAGTTCGAATCTGGCTGAAGGCATTTTTTTTTTTTTCACATATTCTGAAGCTATTTGAGTGGTCTTTTTACACAAACACACACGCCAAAGGCTCAATACACCTCTAGTAGATTTACAAGCCAGAGTTAGAGTTTTGTTGGTTGTTCAATCGGACGTTAAAAGGATTTCATTTCCGTGGTCTTATTTCTCAGCGCGTCTAAGATTCAACCATAGATAAAGAAACATTCAGCACAGAAACGAGATCTTTACCGTCATGCCAGATAACGAGAAGAAGAAATTGGCCAGTCAACACTCGATGGATATACCCCATCTTACAGCTGTTGAAATGCCTTTGATAGTTCAAAACAATGAAAGGGTCATCGAGATGTTGGGGGGAAAACAGAAGATATTTCAAGTGATTAATGCAAATAATAATAATAATAAATCGTTAGAAGGAATCAAGACCGAAGACGAGAAGCCGCTAGAGTTAAGACTAAGAAAAGATAGATTCCACCATCCTATTCAAAGTATAACTAGTAGCCGAGAAAAGGTTGTCCTCAAGATTTCTATTCCTAAAAAGAATCTTCCTTCTGACTATGAAACCAATTCTGATAAATATGGGATTCGTTATTTATTGCAACACAATGAAGAGATCGGAGGCGATTACAAAGTCCAGCCTGTGGGAATAATCAATAAAACTCATTCGTTTAAGACCATGACTGATTTCCAGGTCAATACGAAGCACAACCCATATGTCCAGAAATCCAATCGACTCATGAGCGTTCAAAATTACGACCAATTAGAACAAGAATTCATGAGCAAAAAACCAACGCCCGCCGATGGTGAAGATGAAAAATCACAAGAAGAGAAGTCAACCCCATTTTTGGGAAACTCTGACTTCCGAGACCCTGCCAACTATGAAAACTCTGATAAACAAATGCCACCACCACCAATTTTCAGTACCATCAAATTTCCGTTTGACTATAGATATGAGAAGAATTCCATAAGTATGACAGTAAAGGATCCTTCTAGTGGAGACTTGAAAGTGATTAGTAAAAAAGCGGACGTCAAATTGTACACTCAAGTGGTTGATTTTAACAAGTCATTAGAGGTCCCTCAAGCTCCTGATCCAGTTCTAGTACAAAATCAAAAGGAGTTACAACGACAAGTGACAGCAAAAGAGGCACTTCCCAATTCTTATAATTTCGATTTACTCTATTGTATACGCTGGTTGAGACAAGTGTTTGAAGTCAAACATATTTGGTTAAGGAAGTACCTTGAAGATATTGTTCCAGTCCCTTATAGACGGGTTTTGAAGCAAGCGTTGCCTCATGTGACTTATATCTATAAAAACGGGCCCTGGAGGTTTTGTAATGTGAAGTACGGGGTCAATCCCACTGCTGATAGAACCTATTGGAAATATCAAAGCGAATACTTCAGGATTAACAGCTTGAGTATCAAGATTCATAATTCAAAGCAGTCGGCAAAACCCAGATCTGAAAACCTGGATTCAGGAAGTAATGTGAAGAGACAAATAAAAGTGCTTCCTCAAACCATAGAAGTGTCAAAAATTCCCGCCCCAAGAGCGGACGGTGAACCCGAAATTGACCTGAAAGCATTAAGTGTGTCAAGGGATTTACTTTTCGATGGTAAAGAAGTTCCCAAGACTGTAACATTTCAAGTGGGGGATATATTAGATAAGGATATCTGTGAATATCTCGAGCATGTCGAGAGAAAACAAGAATTATTAAGAGATCAATTGGATTATCAAGATGGATGGATCAATAAACAGGCGATTGAAACGGTCAGAAAAATCGTAAGATACAAGCTAAATCAACTTGCCAAAGACGAAGAGATCAACAGATCAAAAATAAAAAAGATTTTTTCCACCAATAATGAAAAGGAAGACCAAGATACTGGTGATGCTATAGATCCTGAATTACGAGCACAAATGAAAATGAAAACCGAAGAAGAAGATCTGGAGACATTAGACAAGTTGGATGAACAGGATAGAGAAGACGACCAAGATCAAATGTCTGATCATGAGCAGTTAGAAGAGCTGGATCTTGAAGCAGAAGTACAAGCTGAAGCAGATGTAGAATCTGATTCTGAGTTCATAAACTCCACCGAGACTGATTTGATCAATCGAGTCAAGCAGTACGATTCGGTTGCTGCTCAAAAGTTAATGAAGATTTCCAATATAATCAAACAAGAATCAATCATGTAGCATATAGTACTGCCAATACACGTAAAAAAAGCGAGCGCTTTCAATAATGAGAAATGAATAAAAAACACGTACTTACAAGACAAGCGATTTACTCACACTCCACTACTACACCAACATGACTAAGGCTACCGACACTTTATTGACTTTATTTGTGATAGCATCTGTCTACTTTGCATTATATGCCAAAGTAATTCCTTCTCCAGATATATTCTACCACGAGATCTTGCCTTACTTACCATTCTGGGGGATTGTTACATTAGGGTCTTATGTGTTGTCTACCTTGGGATATAGAATCTTGACATTTAAAGACAAACCAGAGAAACACCAAGAGTTGTTGAAGCAAATCAAAGAAGCCAAAGAGTTTTACAAATCCAAGGGAATCGACTTGGACGAATAGGTTAATAAAATACAATAAATATACAATTTTAGTCTATGAATAGTCTATGAATACTCTATGAGTACTCAGTCTATGTGAATATCGATGCGTGAATAAATAAATGAACAGTTTCTTCTTTGTCGAACTTATATCTCTCAAGCAGATTCTTTCTGCTTACGCTTAGCTTTGATCTTCTTCTCGGCTTCGGCAAATACTCGAATAGCCACAGGAACATTTTGCCAACTATCATCATCCTTGATAGATCCCCCAGCATTAGGATCTTTCAAATTGTCGGATTGGTGTTTCTTAGCCAACAAATCTTTAGGAATATGAGAATCGTCTAAATATTTCAAAGGAGGATGGAAATCAGCTGGCCATACAAAATCGGACAAGCTAGGGTCTTGATTGACTTTTAAAGCCGCCTCTCGTCTTTTACCATCCCATTCTTTAATATCATCTCGGAATAACTCCCATACACAGTTAATACATCCACTCATGCAACAGTTATCCGGTTCGGGTGGCCTATCAGGTACAGTTATCCCGGCGATTTTACGAGGTTCACCACGGGTTAACCTACTGGAACTGGATCTTTGTTCTCCTCTAATCCTTCCCCCGAAAATCCTCTCTATGCCTTCCAAAGGTGATTCCAGTAAAGAATAGTTTCCTTCAAACGTAGTTTTAGTCATGGATCGCAATTTTCTCAAATCCTTAGATTTCATAAGCATAGCTTCTATGGGCTGCTGAGGCCGAGAAGGGGTTTCACACACGAGATCATAGAACTTGTAGGCATTTTTTGATGCAAACCTTGTAAAAGTCCTCATAGTTAAATCATAGATTGCAACAATAATGTATGGCGGGGTACCAGTAGGCGATGGATGAAGTAAATGGAGTGGGAAGCAACAGAATGCGAACTTTGCGCGCGCAGTGGTCTTGAATCGGTTACATGATTACACTAGCACAACATGTGGACAGGTTTTGCTTCGTATTTCGAAGCATTTAAGGGTTACTACATGGTGATATCAGCCTTTCTTATTGTATTATAAGAAAATTGCAAGAAAAACAACCAAAAAAAAAGCCCCCCAAAGAAAAATAGCTTATTTTTTTTTTTTTTCAAATGAATACGACTGAATACGACTCAAGGTGAGCACATTATCAACCAGAGAAGCTAAACTGCCAGGAATTAGTTCAAAGATGTTCGGTTATTCCGTTCGGTTATACAAGGCATAACATATATGTCACTAGATTGGTACGCCTGAAGTAAACACCAGATCCTACCTACATATAACCTATTATCGCTAACTTCACAATACAATACTGCCATGCAAAAGCTCTAGAATTGTTGTCCCACATGGCTATCAATTGGAATTTTACGAGATTTGCACGGCATTATACTGTAGATTGTTGGTCTTCATCGTTATACATACGGTTAACCAGATTAAGATATGTTATTCTGCCGTCTATAATACAACCGTTTCTTTTTTTGCAGCTTTGTGCGTTTTGACAGGTCCCACGCAAAATTTCCTCCACGTGGGGGATGTTGCCTGAGGCACAAGATTCTCCAGAATATGATTTACTGAATATGATTCACTCCAAATGATTTACCTCAGTTCGATTACTTCAATCTGATTAACAGGTGAATGGGACATATTGTGGGGAGGGGTACAGATACAGACAACTAAATCTCGCAAGCTAGAGTTCAGCTATAGTACTGATTTCTTCTCTTTCTTTCATCTTACTAAATGTTAGTCCTCCGTCGGTGGAACCTACTGTCTATAAGATATGCAAGTGGCTGAGACTCGAATCTCTTTTGGGAAACACAGGACGAGAGTATATAAAATAAGCCCTTATCAATACAGAGCCTTGTTCAAAGTTCTGGAAGGTTAGATTTTCTATGGTTAGAGTGCTTGTAAAAAAAGCCACTGGTTGTAGCCATTGACCACAGTGAGGCTATTATTATATTAGATCAGGTTGCCATCAGATGAGTGATCCGTCTGGTGAATTTCGGGTTTATATTTGGTTACCATAACTTGGCTTGTAATTGTTACTATGAGAGGGGACCACACGTGGGTGGTGCCTGTTTCTTGGTATTAATAGTGTTTATTACGCCAAGAATTATATATGCATACTCTCTGCACACCTCGCATAGGGCGAGGCTTTAAAAGCGCACACGAGGGTTATCGTCTCACCCTGGGCTCAAATTGGACCGGGAGCTAGAGCGAGCATATTTCAATATCGGGCCCCCGATGCAAAGTGGAAGTGGCACGCGCATGGAGACAGGACCGAACATGTTGCAACCTGCATAAAAATCTAAGCCCGGCATAGAGATAGGCGCTTATTGTAGATTGTTGCAACTTTTGTATATATACAGGTAACGTTAAGAAAATTTACTTCTCTTTATACTTTCCTTCTACCTTCCTCATCTCCACCACCACAATTAACGCTATTGATGCCACTGAAGCCACCTCCAAATTCCTAACTGGACTCCAATCCTGTATCGTTTCCTCTTCATACACGTCTTCAGATTTTAATAAAATAAATTGGCAAAAAAAAAAGAAACCATACCTGATAAATGAATAAGGCATTAGCATTTTACAGTACCAAGCTAATTTAACGGTTTTCCAGTTACTACTTCCCTATATGTTCTGTAAAGGAATTTTTTTTTTTAGGGGCCAGCCCATGTGTCTTAATAACCATCTCGCTAGGCATCTGGCTCTAAACTTCATTATATAAGAGCTGGAATATCTCCCCTTTGACAGTTTTTCACTTCTTTGTTCAACAGTTTTTCTTTAATATAGTAGAATACTGATTCTTATACGAATATCTAAAGAAAACTTTCGACAATGATTGCTGTTCACCAGTTTAATTATATCTTTGCCATTGCAATGATATTTGCATTTTTGGATGCATTTAACATTGGTGCTAATGATTGTGCTAACTCTTGGGCCACTTCTGTGTCTTCTAGAGCTTTGAAATACTGGCAAGCTATGATCTTGGTGGCTCTTTGTGAAACCTTGGGTGCTTGTTTGGCTGGTAGCAGAGTTTCTGATACCATCAGAAAAGGTATTTTCGATGTTGAATTATTCGAAGACGACCCTACTGTTTTAATGTTGACTATGACCACTGCTTTGGTTGGTTCATCTATTTGGTTAACCATTGCTACTAGTATTGGTATGCCATGTTCCACCACCCACTCTATTGTTGGTGGTGTCGTCGGTGCTGGTATTGCCGCTAAAGGTGGTAACGCTATTCACTGGGGTTGGGATGGTATTGGTCAAATCATTGCCTCCTGGTTCATTGCTCCTTTATTGGCTGGTATTATCGCCGCTATTGTGTTTTTGATTTCTAAGTATGGTGTTTTAGAAGTGAAATCCTTCGAAAGATCTTTGAAGAATGCTTTGTTATTAGGTCCAATCTTGACTTTTGTCACCTTTGCCATCTTAACTATGTTGATTGTCTGGAAAGGTTCTCCAAGATTAGGTTTAAGTGACTTATCTCAAGGTGCTACTGTTGGTTCTATCTTAGGGGTTGGTGGTGTCGCCATGATTCTCTACCTTTTATTCTTCTACCCTTACTACAGAAGAAAATTAGTTCACCAAGATTGGACTTTGCACTTTTATGATGTCTTAAGAGGACCAATGTTTTACTTCATGTCTACTGATAACATTCCTCCAATGCCTGAAGGTCATCAATTAGTGATTGACTATTATGAAGGTAGAAGACATGTTGAGGAAGCCATTGCTAACCCAGATATCTTGGATGAAGAAGCTAAAGGTGAATCTTCTGGTAACTCCACCAACGGTAAAGATGACGAAGTTAACCACGAAGTCCACAATGTTGCTGCTACTTCTATTGACAAAGAACAATCTACTATTATGTACTACATCTCCGATGGTTGCCCTGAAGGTATGAAAACCTCCGCTTTCTGGAGATCTTTGCTTGTCAAGCCAAGCAAATGGCCATACTTGGTTGCTCAAGTTTTAGCTCATGGTTTCAACAGAGATGTTATTTCTGATCAAGTTAACACCAAAGATGCCTTGTCTGGTGATCTTAAAGCTATGCACTTGAGATCTAAATTCTACGACAACAGAATTGAACACTTCTATTCCTTCTTACAAGCTATGACTGCTGGTACTATGTCTTTTGCTCACGGGTCCAATGATATTGCTAATGCCACCGGTCCTTTAGCCAGTGTCTATCTTATTTTCACTACCAACACCACTGGTGCCAAAGCTGATGTTCCACCTTGGGTGTTAGGTTATGCTGCTGTTGCTTTAGTTATTGGTGTCTGGACTTTCGGTTACAGAATCATGAGAGTTTTAGGTAACAAGTTGATTTTGCAATCTCCTTCTAGAGGGTTTGCCATTGAATTAGGTGCTGCTGTTACCGTTGTTATGGCCACCAGATTATCCATTCCTGTTTCTACCACCCAATGTGCTACTGGTGCTATTGTCTTTGTTGGTTTGTGTAACCAAGACGTAAAATCTGTCAACTGGAGAATTGTTATCTGGTGTTACGCTGGATGGATTTTAACCTTACCTATTGCCGGTTTAATTGCTGGTTTGCTTAATGGTATTATCTTATACTCCCCAACTTACGGTGGTGGTCCATACGAATTAGGACCATAGAGGCATCATACCATTAATTTTCCATTCATTCTGATTTTCTAATTTATAGGGTTTAAATATAATAATAACGATTTATCAATAACAATACTCTTGCTTTGTAGCTGCTCGTTGGTTTATCTACATATTTTCATACTCAAGTGTGTAAGTGGCAATTTATTCATTGAATTCATATGTTGATATTTATAGTATTTTAGAGCCGGCAAACTCACATTCATTTAGCGAGGAATTCTTCAATTAGTCCTTCACCTTTTTGTGTCCACCCAAGCTGTGATTTGACTTCTTCGAGAGGTAAAGGGTTGTCTATTCTGAAAAGGTTTCCAAATATGGGCCCGAGTTTTTCAGGAAGCTTTTCTGCTGCAATAGACTCCACAGAAATACCAAATTTTTTTCCAATAGCTTCGGCCATTTCTTTGGAGGTAACTAATTCCAGAGCCACATTATAACCTGTGCCTGGAATACCCTTTTCCAAGGCCAATACGTACATTTGAGCGGAATCAGCAGTGGCAACAGAGGGCCATACGTTTTGACCATCTCCAGGGTAATAAGCGGATCCTTGCGCTTTAGAAATTTCAGAAATCATTTCCATAAATCCTTTTGAAGTGGTACTATGAGTAGTAGGGGCAAGTCTAATAACGATAGCCCTGACTCCTTTAGAACCGTAAGAAAGTGTAAGGCCCTCATTTTTAACCCTTAGATTAAACGAAGGCAAAAGAAAGTCAGATTTAGCCTGACTTAAGGTCCCAGAAGTAGATATAAACGGCTTATTGGTGTTTTGATAGGCGTCGCATACTTTCTCAATTATGGTACGCTCAATTTGAACCGATTCCGTGAATTTGGTGAAATCATGACTGAATCCCAAATGAATGAACCCATCTGCATTTTTTGCACCATCAACAATAACATCATAATCTTCTAAATCTCCCATTACTATCAGAGCTCCCAAAGCTTTAACCTTTTGAGCAGAAACTTCGGATCTAACAAGTCCCACAACTTCATGCTCGTTGGCTACCAAAGCTTTAACCACTTCACTTCCAACGTTTCCGGATGCTCCTGTTACAAATACTTTCATATTTTTCTAATTCTCTAATTGAATTGACTTCTACTCTTTTCATTTAGTTATTTTTGATCTCTTTTATAGCTGAAACATCGAAGATTTTTGCAGCAATTGCATTTCCGCGATTGATGGCGGAGTACGAACAAAAAGAGAATCTTCCGATCCCGTGTAGAATTCCGTCGCCGTCTGGACGGAAAACCTAGCCTCCGTTCACCCTGAATAGTTACAAAGCTAACAAAACTTATCACCTGATGGTAGAAGGATACAACAGGTACGAAAGAATATTCTGCAAGACAACCTTTAAGGGATGGACTAAGTGAAACCAAACCAACGGCGTGGATCGACCGATTTATGGAGATTAATTGTTCACTCGTTCGCGTTTACTCTCTAATATCACCCGTTTTATACTCAATCACATCTAGTTGTCTAACCATGTCTTACGATGATAAGTTTGACAATTCACTCGATTTGTTAAGAAGACTTGACCCGAAAAGTATCACTGTTAACTTGAACAATTTATGTACCATTCTTCAAAACACCGGCGATAATGAAGCTAATATAGAATTAACTCAAGATTTATTATCCTCAATTGATACTCCTTTAACTATCACCACCGACGAATCAAACAAGAAAGAATATTTATGCTGTGATTATAACAGAGACGGCGATTCTTTCCGGTCTCCTTGGACTAACAAATATTATCCAACTCCTCAGGAACAAGATGAAGATGAAATGCCGCCATTCCCATCTCCAGAATTAAGACAATTGGAAACAAAAGCTAACGAGAGCTTTGACATTTATAGAGATTTGTACTATGAGAATTCAGGGATCTCGTCGGTTTATCTTTGGGATACTGCCGAAGATGAAAATGCCTCCTCATTGACTGATGGGTTTGCCGGAGTTATATTATTCAAGAAGGAAATTGATAATGGAGAGGGCAAATGGGATTCCATCCATGTGTTTGAAGTGAATAAAGAAGGAGCCGACACCTATGAATACAAATTGACCAGTTCGGTGATTTTAAACTTGAACAATAATAGTAATTTATCAGTATCTGGTACTTTAACCAGACAGAATTCGGTGACGAAGAAGTTCAATGCTGAAGTAAGCAACAACTTGGAAACGTTTCATTTGATAAACTTGGGTCAATTGGTGGAAAACTCCGAATATAATATCAGAAATTTGTTGCAGGAAGTGTACTTTGATAAGTTGAAAGACATTATCTTGAAGGATTTGAGAAACTTGGGTTCCAACTCGGATGTAAGTGGCCAATTGTCTGAAAAGCAGTCTGAATTGATAAAGGGTTTACAAAGTCTATAGTGTAAGCACTTAACGTTAATGTAAGCAAGATAGTAAGCGGTCGTGAACTAACCACAAATATACACAGAACAGTAATTACAACAGTAGCTCTCCGCCATATCTCCACAGGCTAGCACTGAAGAAAAACACAATGCCTAGTACTTTAGAACACGCCATGTCCTTAAATTAACCCATATATACCCTCATGTTCTAGAACATCAAAAAAACAAAAAGAGAAAAATCTGTTACAAATCTGAAACAAATGAGGCTCTCGTCCGATTTGGCTGCAACAGATTTGTTTCAGATTATGCAGGGTATAAAATTAGAAACAATGAGTAGAAATATATAAAGAACACATTTTTTCACCTGCTGGGTAAGTTACCGTTTCATGAAGGATACTACCATTCATTTGACTATCACCACCACCAAAACTATGTCTTACTTAACAGACTATCCAGGATATTCAAACTTTAGACCACTTTATGCGGGCACTCCTACACAGGTGGTTATTTCAACTACCACAAGTTCTACATCGCTTTCTTCTGCTTCTACAATCACTAATCCTATGTCCAGCTCTGGCCATCATGTGCCAAGTTCCAGCTACGATATGTCGAGTTCCACCAGCTCGTATGAGGCTTCTAGAACCAGTGCAAAACCATCTGCTACTAGTACTGGAGTTGAAGCTTCTAGTAGCCAGATTTTAGATAGTGTGGTCCACTATAAGTCTGATGATTCTGCTAAGCTAGGAATGGCAATTGGTATTCCCGTGGGAGTGGTGGTCCTTTTGCTCGTATCTTTAGGGACATGGTATTATTTTAAGGGCAAGAGAGCCACTAATAAAACCATCTTGCCTGTGGCTGCAAACCAGAGTTATTATCAGAATTCGTCTTCCGATAGTGAATTTAATGACAGAAATCCTTACTTGATGGAATATAAATCAAAGTCTTTGCAAGGTTCTAATCCAGATTTGAAATTAGATATGGATAACTATGGTTATGGACAGAAGGCCAATGTAACTCCCATCAACTTTAGATCAGTGCCTAATAGAATTAAAGCAGAATCTTCCCATTGGTTCAATCGATTAAGCAGGGCAGTTAAAATCGACACCACCAAGTCTGATGATGAAGATTCAGGGATATCTCCGTTATTTCTCAAAAGGTTCAATTTGAACAAACCTTTTACACCCAACACCCCCAAGACTCCGAAACAGCAGTCGAGTCGGAACCAATCCACAGGGAAGAAGCTTCCTAAGCTTCCATCGCTTATCCAAATGGAAAACGTAAAGGAAGACTCAAGATTTGTTGTTGTAGAACCTTACACCAAGCATTTGGACGATGAAGTGACTATATTAACAGGAGACAAAATTAAGGTAGTCAAGAATTATCCTGACCACTGGAGTCTTGTGAAAAACGTTACTTCTGGCAAAACCGGAATTGTTCCTAAACGCTGCTTGCAAAGAATTCACTATGGTGTAGCATAGATTTATACTTTTAAATTCGTTCAATTTGTTACATATAAATATATACATAATATACAAGGGTATAAAGATACTGTGAACGATCAACGTCAGTTAATAATATCTGGTATAAGGGTTAGGGTTCTGCTGAGGTGGTTGTTGGGGTTGGTTTGGTCGTTGGGGGGTTCTCCCATATCCTGGTCCTGGCGGGGGCCCTTGTTGGTAACCTTGTGGTTGATATTGATATTGTTGATATTGTCCTGCGTTGCCATAATTTCTCATGTTGTTAGAACTTTGAGGAGCTTGTTGATATTGTCTTGGATATTGTGGTTGATTTGGTTGATTTGGTTGATTCATAGGTGGTTGCTGCCTGTTCATAGGAGGTTGGTTTCTGTACTGTGAGTTAGCAGCGTTGAAGGTGGCAGAAGGTGGTATTCCACTGTTGACTGATGGGGGAATACCTGAGCCAGATGGAGGAACATTGCCATATTGTTGTGGAGCAGGACGTCTGTGAGGTTGATGATGGGGCATTGGTTGACCTTGTGGTTGTTGAGGAGGCATTTGACGAGACATTTGTGGAGCTGCATGCTGCATATTAGGAGATTGAGGTTTGGTTTGATATCCAAATTTAGGTGGTTGAACGTTTGAATTATAAGCGTTTTGACTCAAAGGCTGCGCTTGAGGTGCTGGAGCCCCTTGTGGATGGGCCTGAGGACCTTGAGGGTGAGCTGGTCTTTGCTTATTTGGCATAGGTTGTGAAGATTGTAAGTGAGGAGACCGTGGTTGAGGAGCTGGTGCTTGTTGGTAGCCAGTCAAAGGAGCGTCCACATCGTCGTGTTTGAATGTGGGAACTTGGTTTTGAGTATTGTTTGGAGAAGTGATATACTTAGGCTTATGGATTCTCGACTGACTATTGCTATGACCAGCATTTTCATAGACCGAACTGGAGGGTTGGTTTGCAGAAGAGTTTGAGTTATATCTTTGTTGCTGGCTATGACTGTGGGGAGGAGGAACTGGTGGAGGAGACTCTAACTCGTCAGATCCGGAATCAGACAAGTTTCTAAAATTTTGACTCCGACCATGATTTTGATTCAAAGGTGAGGCAACCGTATTGGAGAACTTTTCATTGAACTCGTTGTATTGAGTCATTGGCGATTGAACAGAAGAATAAGAACTATTTCTGTTATCATAAGGTGGGACCACTAAGCCTGGATTAGAAGAGTTCGAACCGTTAGACATAAGGCCTATCTTTCTCGAGTCGATTCTATCGCTTCCACTGGAGAGAATGTCATCATCGTCATCGTCATCATCGTCATCGCTGAACAATTCATGATCATCCTTAGGATAAACATTTTCACTCAAGTTGATTTTGCGGACATTGGCAGGCAATTCGTCTTCGTTAATCTCTTCTGACGAACCATTCAACAATTCATTCCTATTATTGTTGAATTGATCGGATGGAGACTTAATATCGGAATATTTTTGGTAAATATCTGATAATTCCATGGATTTGTGATTGTCCCGAGGATTGGGATCAATTGTAAGGTTATTGACATTTCTATTAGCACCAGGATTGTGAATTACTGAGTCGTTAGAAGCATTCCTATAACCAGCAGCACCGACGGCCGCAGCTCCAGCCCCAACAGCGGCACCCATCCCAGCAGCAGCACCCATTCCAGGACCAGAAGTTCCCGGAGGTGGGAGTCTAGTTTGACTGCCATTTGCTTGTTGCATTTTATTGTATGGGTTATTGTTGTTAGCATAATCTTTTGGATTGGCAGGCTGTGGTTTATTTTTAAGCTTGTCAGGAGATCCATGACTTGGATTCCTGAAAGAATTTGAAGCAGGAGTAGAAGGGCTAGTCAAAGAAGAAACAGCACCTTGGAATCCTCTAGCACTTCCACAACCTTCATAACCTCTATCAATCTTTGATTTTAAAACCGACTTGAAGTTATCAGACCAGGTTTTGACGTCCCAACTCAAGAAATCAGAACGAGAGATGAAAGCTTGTAAATCAGATAATTCCAAATAATGTACATGTGGTAAAGTGGGCAATCCGAATAATAAGGAGTCAGGATCTTGTCTCTCAGCTCTCAACTTCTTTGGTCTTCCGTATAACCCAAAAGAGTCCAATAAAGGAATTAAAAACCGAATTAAGGTGTCAAACCCAGGAACCGAGCTGTGCTGTTCAGGCATCAAGAAAATAGAAGTGTTTTTGAAATCATCAATGGACTTTTTGGAAACTTTTGTCGATAATGAAGGAGACTTGAAATTTATGTAACCCTCTAATTTCAACATGGTACTATGATCAATTAACAAGTGTGATTGAGGATAAACAGCACTCACAGCAGAAGCGTTCGTAACAACAGCCATTAACTGTTTTTTCTTCTTTTGATCATTTTCAAAGAGGAGAATTCTCCCGGGAGTGAACTTGCTTCTTTTAGTAGTAGAAGGTTCCACAACCGCATAACATCTCTTCCAAGCCATACCAGATCCGTATCTAATACTGACCCAATCTTCATGATCAAATCTTTTTTCAGCCAAAATGGTCCTTATATCGGACAACCGAGACCCACGAGCACTCAATAAAGCTCCAGTATAAGCTTGTTGTAATGACTGATACTCAAAATTGGATAATCTAAAAGCTAAATACCAATTATTGAGATCGCCAATAGATTTAAGTTGAATAATATACCGGTTTTTCAAGGTAGTCGAAACAATAATGACGTTATCCAAGTTTTGTTTGGCGGCAGGTAACACCTTCATGGCATTATAAACTGAATCGGTAAAGTTGATATAGTTGGGTTTGGAACTATTTTCCAATAATGCCGTAGGATTATTTCTAAATTCTGCTAAATTGGCCGCATCCCAATAAGCTAATTGATTCCCAGTTAAGATCCCATACACTTCTTTCCATTCTCTATCGGCCGGTTTACCATCACCATTCAAGTCATAATATAACATAAAAATCCCTTCGTAATACCTCCTATGGGACTGGGACGATAATAACGTGACAATAGGGACAAGTTCAGGAGACAAGTTTTGAAGATCATCAGGAGCTGGACTGGCTCTTAAATCATCCTTAGAAGGGGAATCGTGAGATCCAGAAGTGAATCTTTTTTTAACGGCATTCATAATTAATCAGTTGGAGTAGCAAATAACAACCAAGAAAAGTGGACCAAATGAAGGACGGATTAAAAAAGAAAGGGTTGATCTGTAACAAAGACGAAGTAAAAGTTGGGATTTGGGGCGACGTAAGTTGGCCAGGATTTAGTTTAGCGCCGTTGACAAAATAGGGCCAGTTTTGTAATATTTCAACAAAGTAGATCCAACAAAAAAACCTTCAGAAAAAAAAAGTCGATTTATCCAAGCAAAAAAATCAATTTATCAAATCAACAACGGATATTTTTGTCGCTCGCGGTGATAGGACTAATGGATCTGACAATATCTGTAACCAAGTGGCTGTAAAGATGTCGCAGCAACTTAAGATAGAAGCACTGGAGGTAAACGGAAAACAATCTAAACAGAACTCAGGCCACAAAACAAGTTTTAAGTGAAAAAAAGGCTGTCCTCATCAATTTAAGGAGATCACGCCTAATATAAAGGTATGGGTCTAAAAATGGAGATCGGTTGACTAACGACTAGCGATGACGAGAAAACAAAGAGAACATTTACTGAAGCGGTTTCCACGGGATTAAGAAACATCGCAGATGTTATAGCAAGAAGAATATTAGCAACAGTGGCTGTACGAGGAAGATGGGTTCATAATTTTTAACTGTAGGCAGTGGCGATGTAGTTACTTTGAGCGCACTTAGTCTAGGACGTTTCGAGGTTTATATTGTTTAGATTTGGCCACCGATGTTGTGATAGTTCGACCTTGTAGAGTATTGTGGTGCCTTGCAAGAATTTTGTAGAGCCTAATTTTGTAAAGCCGTAGCCTGTAGCTTGGAGTATATCACTGCCTCATGTGGAGAAGTCGTCAACAAACAAGTTGATGAGATGCAGTTTTACTGATTACTTAAGTAGGCAAGTCGTGTTTGTTTATTTATAGGGGGCAGATTTACGATGGTCTGAGTTAATTATTGAGCGGACAAGTGACGTTAGTATTGGACTAGGGTGCTGACATCTTACGCGTCTGATGGACAAGCGAAGGTTTATTGTTTTATTCTGTATATTCTTTCGTGATGATTCGTGATAATTCTTGTTGCGTTTCTTAGTTTATTCTTGAAACTCTTGGAACTTTTCTTATTTTTTACGGAATGGTAGGTCTACACTGGTGTCCCTATATTCAACCACTAGTTACTCTTTATACACACTCTATTGCTCCTGCTCTTTTAATATCCGAATCATCTTCAAACTCTCCATCAATTCTTGCTCTGCTGTATTCAAATCTTCATAATTCAATGCCGAGGCTGCAAATTTACAGTGTTTCTGAATCTTGGTAATCAGCTCCTGTTTGTCAAGAATTACATTAATATTTTCCTTGGTCACTGGTGGCGCTTGTGGCTTTGCTGGTACTGAAGCTCTTCTTGATTCAGTGGTCTTTGTTTCTTTGGCATCTTTATCATTGGCATCCTTGTCTCCAGGAGCAAACACTTGAATCGACGAGTTTTTATTTATATGGCTCAAGTCGTCATCTGGCAAGAACTTTGGAGCTCCAGGAAGCTTAATATCATCGGTTTCTTCATCAGGGTCAAAATGTGGGGCTCCTGGCAATTTGAAATCATCTTCATTTGTTGGATCTTCTGCTTTTGCACTATCATCGATAAATTTAGGTGCTTCTGGTAACTTCACGTCGTCCTCGTCAATAAACTTGGGGGTCTCTGGAAGGCTTAAATCATCTTTCTTGTCAAAAGATTCAGGAGCTTGAGGCAATTTGATTTCTGATTCGTCATTAGTCTCATCTATAAACTGAGGAGTTTCTGGCATTGTCACGCCTTCTTCTTCGTCCACAGGCAGAGTTTCCGTGGGTTCTTCCTTTGCTTGTTCTTGGTTCAACTTCTCCAACTCTTTATCCAATTCATCACTATCACCTTTAATTTCATCCTTAATTAGCTTGCTTAAATTATACTTCAATAATTTCATCCGTTCTTTATTGACCTTATTGAACCCCTCAAAATCATGGAGTTTTCCTCCGGTCACCTTCTCAAAATCAATATCATCATTCTTGAAAATCTCCATCAACTTCAAGAAATTCAAACAGGCTTTGAATTTACTGATCAACTTCATCTTCTCATAGCCGTCTCCTGAGTACCGAGTTAACTCGCTCAAGCTTTCATTAAATATCTTCAAAGCGAAGTTCAAAACAACACTGAACGACAAAGTCTTGTCCATTAAAACCTTCTTGACTGATTCATCTTCAGAATTCTTCACGGATTCGGTGGCATCCAACAAAGTAATCGTAAATCCTTCAATTGATTTGGCCAGCTGGTGCAATTTATTATTGAGAATGTATTCAAGCACATACAATTTACAGTAATAGCTTACAATTGCATTAATCTCTTCCAATTCATTGGAACGGTATATATATCCTATTATATTCTTGTTGCCTTTGATTTCTTCTGGTATATCACTAATCATGGCAATTGATGGATGATATCTTATCTGTTCTCCCTTTTTTCGAGCATCTCACAAAGTGTCATCCGATGCTATCGAGTCATCGCCAACAGAAGAAACTCCACATGCCCACGCTTATAGACGAATTTATAATACTGTATAATACATAAGACACTGACATATAAATAAATCCATATATTTGGAGTCTGCTAAATACAATAAATGCAATCACTATATACAATTGCCTATAAATCAGGCATTCTTAATATCTCTCGCTCGTCATTCTTAGCGTCTTCTTGCAACATTTGCAAGATTTGGGATTGCTTCCACTTGTCAGGCAATGGGGTAACATCATAGTTTTTGGTAGCCCAGTAATAGATATCCCAATCAGGTTCATCTAACAACTGATCATACTCTTTTAATTGGTCCATATCGAATTGGTGCAAGTTCTTTTTAGCAAACCGTGATAATAATAAATCCGACTCCAAAATCCCTCTTTTTCTACTTTGGTAAAGTAGACGGGCTCTCATAGTATCTATGGTTTCTCCAGTTCTTTTGATAGGCATGACCTTCATCCGGATCTCTTCGTTATACTCGGGATTCTGAGGTTTTCCGTTGTTCAAGAATCTCACCAGTACTTTACTGTTTTTGCCTAGAACACTGGCCGGATTCTTGTATATAATGCTCCTAATACTAATCATTTTTGATTATGCAGTTGAAAAAACCGTGTTTTAGTTGAATATACCTAGGTTATCGTTTGCGGTACAATTGCTAAATATATAAGCTTCGATATATACTCGGTATATTTCATTTTCGCATTTTCTCATCCAAACAAGCACCATCAAACAACGTTGACAAGCACAAAAAACATTGTCAACAGGTCCGATATCCCACATTCAGGTCTGAAATACAGCCGAAAGCAATCTAGAAGCAAATTTATTATCCCTACCAAAAAATCATATCCTTATAAAGCGTCAGGAAAGTATGGGGAAAGCAGTGTCAAAATTATCTAAAGATGATTTGAAATCATTAAGAGAGACCACATACTTCGATAAACGAGAATTACAACAATGGTATAAAGGGTTCATAAGGGACTGTCCCTCGGGTCAGTTGTCTGAAGAAGAATTCATCAAAATCTTCAAGCAATTCTTTCCATTTGGTGATCCGGTAGATTATTGTCATTATCTTTTCAAAGTGTTTGACATTGATAAATCCAAGTATATTGACTTTAAAGAGTTTATAATTGCTTTATCTATCACCTCGAGAGGATCCATTGAGCAGAAGGTCAACTGGAGTTTCAGGTTATATGATGTCAATAAGCTGGGCCATGTAAGCTACGATGAAATTCTTATGATTATACGGGCCGTCTACAAAATGATTGGAAATATGGTGGCATTACCGCCGGATGAGAGAACTCCCGAGTTAAGAAGTCAAAAATTCTTCAAACTTTTGAACAAAGATTATAAAACTGACACCATCAACCAGGAAGAATTCAAGCGGTTGGTCAAGTTGGATCCAGCCATATTGAATTCCATAACCTCGTTCGATGGGTTAATATAGTTGGGATCCACTCTGTCATTTCTTCATTTCCATTGCATTATTATATTCTTTTATATACTTCTTTACATAATTTTACATAATCGTACAAAAATCACATATTACATCCCTAATAATATATCCAGTATTAATCATAATTACCCTTATTGTTGACTCTCCACCGCTTCCAACAATCCATCTAATAGTTCGTCTACCTCATTAACATCCACCCCAGTGCAGAAACTTACCACTTTTTTGAATTTGGCTGTCAAAACATTATAATCACTTAAATGCTTTAATTCACTTTCAATGCCACTGTTTAACTGTTTATAGGAATTGATTCTGGCTTTCAATATCAATGATTCAGGTAAACTCTTGACCATCGATTCATCTTTGAGTAAATCTTTCACTTCAACTGGTTCGTTGTTGTTGAGTTTATTGTAGATGGCATCAATTCTAAACGGTTCATCGGCGTCAAAGGTCTCTTGGTTGGAATCATTATCATCCTGGGATATTTCTGACGTTTCGTTGTCTTCTTTGGGTAATTCCTGTTTCAATAACTCCAATTTTTCGGTAATATTAGACATCTGTAATTTCAAATTATCCAAATCGTAGAATTTCTCGTTGATTTTTTTATGTAAGAATTTATTGTTGGCAGTTATCAAGGTGGTGCCATATAATTGTTTGTTCAAGTCGTTGATTTGTTTCTTCTTATTGTTCATGATATTTTCGTATTCTTTATTGGTGTTAGTCAATAACTCATTAATACTATTGAATAACTTATTGGTGGGAGTTAAAACCTTGTCATCAGTATCATTGATAGATTTACCGGTGTCTTTGGTAATCACAATATCCTCATCTTCTAACACATCATTGGTGATTTTTAGTTTCTCATCCAAGAATTCAATATTGGTTTTGATCAATTCAAGCAAATAATAATCATCGTGAGAAAAGTAATCATTTTTCATCCCCAATTTCTTGAAATTAACCACCTCTTTGACTATGTCGTATTCAATCGGCTTTACTCCCACTTTATTAGGAATTTGTAGGTCTGCTCGTAATTCAATTAATATATCAATAAACCATTTATTCTCATTCTCGGCTGCCAAATGAAGACAGGTGTTACCCGTATCAGTATCAGGCAAGTTTATGATTTCCTTGATCAATTTGTAGAAATAGACTTGATGATTTCCTGACTTCATGATGAATTGCAAGATTTTGTCGAAGTAGTATTTTCCACTGTCCAATTTTTTAAGTGATTGATTGGTTAAATAATGCAAAAAGGACCAGTGTCTGTTATTGATCAAGAAGATATTGGGGTATAGCCAATTTTCCAATAATTCCAGAAATTTGCCAGTTTCCATAGTATTGGTGACTGATATGGTTGAAATCAAAGGGGATTCTCCAGTATCAGACCCTCTAATAGGAGAATTAATTTTCAAATCAATAAAACTAGAAACAAGGTTTATAGACCCTAAAGTGGCAGCAAAGTGTAAGGCCGTCTTGCCCTCGTTATCTAGAGGGATATCAGTCACGTTGATCAAATTATCACCTTGAGAGCTAATCAAATCCTTAAAAATTGCCTTGATATCATTACTGGTTAAATTCATAGTTTCATTCTTTTTAAATACCAGACCAAATTTGGATTTCACATCGTTCACTAAATCCATATCTTTATCTTTCACAGAAATAGGCGAGAGAGTGAATGGATAATTGGAGTTAGTACTCATTAGCTGTTTGTATTTCTTGTAAGTAATACCAGATTCATCTTTATGTTTCTTTCCGTCTTTATCAGAATCTCCATGTTCAAATTTTCTCTTCTTCACTGGCGACCCATTAGTTTTGTCGGTGCTATCATCACCGGTTTCTTTATTCTCCTCTTTAGGCTTTTGCAGACCGTTTTCAACTGGAGAACCATCGTCGTTAACAAGATCTTTATCTTCATAAGCGTCTTGATTATTATCAACCAGTTTAGGCAACTCATCGAAATCATGCACGTCGATCAAAAAGATTTTCTTGCAAAATTCATAGATATCGAATTTTGTCGCCAAATTGACGGCCCTATCGAATGAAATCCATACACCTCGGATAAACTTATTCTGATGATTTGACAAATCATTGATTTCAGCCGTGTATCCATCAGGATTATAATACTGCAAGTTGTCGATAATCTCGGTCTGAATAAAGTTCTGGGCCTGCTCCAGACTCAAATGGTTCAAAGCCACCAAAATCTCCAACAATTGATTGATATTGATATAGGAGTCCTGGACTCGTCTTAATATAATTAACTGCTTGTGGGGGTTGAAATCCTTCAACGTGACCGTCAACTGTATACACTTTTCTCCGGAGTATATCACAGCGTTGACATTGGCAGCCCAGACCGTGGTCTTTAAATGGGTATTGAACAATCGGTTATTGATTGAATTAGTGGTATTATCACCAATATGGATTGGCGACTCCATACTTCGTTTTTCACGTTTCAGATATTGAGGTGGCAGGGATGGTAGTACAGAAAAAATATGCTTTTCCACTTGGATGGCTACTGAGTTGAGTGATGGACTGATAAAAGCAGCAATATAGATCAATGTATAGTGTTTCTTCGTTAACTAACACGCCGCCTTTGTTGTATTAGATTTCTTTGACCCGAAAAAAAAATCGAAAAGACGCGAGCGTTCGCGGTTTAAAAATTCCCCGTCTTTGGCAGCGATGAGAAATCGAAATTAAGCATTTTAAGTTGCAAAAATGGATTATTCTGATAGAGTCAACTCCAAAAAAGGAGCCGGAGGGTTGGCCGACCAACAAGAAGCAAATGTTCATAGACGGAAAAGAGTCAAAGAATTATTAACCGAGTCGATATTGAACCTAGATAAAGACCCGTATGTGTTTAAGAACCATTTAGGAATATTAGAATGTAAGTTGTGTTTGACGACCCATGTCAACGAGTCATCGTATTTATCCCATATAGGGGGAAAGAAACATCAGCTTAATCTTGAAAAACGGCGTTTATTGGACGAAAAAGCCAACAAGACTCCAACCAACTTGAAGAATATCGTGTCTATAAGCAACATCCCAAAACGGAAATGGGATAAAATCGGTAAGCCTCAATACAAGGTGACGAAAATTAGAGATGGCAACACTTATCAAATGGGACTATTAATAAACGTCAAGTATCCAAGAATAAAATCCAATGTCGAACCGTTGTTCAGGTTTCAGAGTTATTATGAATTATCTCCGAAGAACCAGAATATGATTGTTTCTTATATAGACCAACATTATCCCGAGGATAAAGATAAAGATATGGAGCCATACCAGTATTTGGTCGTATCTGCCGAACCATATGAAAATATCTGTCTTATAATACCCGGAGATAAACAGATTGATAGAACTGGTGATGAGATGTCTCACTCTTATTGGTGGTATTGGGATAAGGATATCAAGGAGTTTTACCTCCAATTCCTCTATAAGAATTGAAGCAGCGTTGCTAGAACTTTCTTATGGTGTTCTTTAATGATTAATGAATATATATTTCAAACTTTTACCACCGACACATGCTAAACCCATATTGCCGAATCGCATATCTAAAACACAGCTTTAGTAGGGAAGCAACGGGTTTAAATCATGGAAATATTGATATATTATAGATTCATTTGAAACCTATATGGTTGTTAATAATCTCTAGACCTCTTAATCCCACAAAATCTTCCATTATCACCATATAAACCAACCATTATAACTACTCTACTAACGGAATCACGTGCCCGGCTCGAAAAACTATCATGTCACAGTAACCCCAAATTTCATCAACTAACTGCTTACTGTATCCACAAGCTATGAATGACACTTTCTACAGCAGGTGCAAAGAGTCTTATGAACTCGTACACCACTACTTGAACGATACTTTACCTTGGGGAAAGGTGCCTCCTGAAAAAAATGGCTATAAATATCAGGAAAGTTTACGAGAGTCCAACAAATCCAAGATCACCAAAACCATATCTACATTGAAATCAACTTTGAATCGGTATACTCTAGACGAAGTGGCTATAAGTTACAATGGAGGTAAGGACTGCTTAGTGATGCTAATATTACTTCTTTCCACTATATACGATGTGAGTCTAATTCCTGATAGTCATATAACTGAAACACAATTACGTCAGTTTAAACTTGATTCTATCTACATCAACAGCGAGTTACCATTCCCCGAGTTGTCCCAGTTCATTGAAAAATCCACTCAGCATTATCATTTGAACCCTATCATTATAAAACTGTCATTAAAACAGGGATTTGAACAATACCTTAGTCAGAATCCTAATGTGAAGGCGATTGTGGTAGGAATAAGATATACGGATCCGTACGGGTCTCAATTGCAACCTCACCAGGAAACAGACCATAACTGGCCCAAGTTCATGAGAGTTCATCCAATATTGCATTGGCATTACATAGACATCTGGGACTTTATTATTGGTTGCAACTTGACTTACTGCTCCATGTATGATTCAGGATATACAAGTTTAGGAGGAGTTGATAACACTTTACCCAATCCATATCTTAAGATTGGAGAAGGCAAGTACTTGCCGGCATATATGATGACCCAAGAGGCCGATGACCGAGAACGTCTTGGTCGGGAGAATACGAAATAGAGGACAATATAGAACAATATAGAACAAGAATAGGTTCATTAAAACACTATAATAGACATTAATATACAAACATTAGGGCCATGAATCACGACAAACTGCCTCGACGCTGTGAAGCCTTATTGGCATTGGCACTGTTTACCAATACCTTTTTGAAATAATCCGTTGATAATGGGCCCACACCTATTTCCCCTAATGCTCTTTCAGCACTAGTATGGCCAATTTGAGATTGTGAAGGAGAAGATTGTTGCAGTTGACCCAATTCCAATTTCTTGAGCTTAACTAACAATTCCACTTCTTTCCGATTAATTTCATCAATAGAATTCTGAAGGTGTTGAATATATTCTACTGATTTAGTGAGAATTTGTCCTTTATTAGGCTTGCCATCTTTAGTTCCTGAATTCCTTACTGCCAACTCTTCTTCTTCTTCTTGAGTTCTGGTTCTATTTGGATCATCGTTGGCACTTGGCTGGAAGAATTCGGTGGGAACTAACGTCAATAATTGTTGGATTCTATCATTTATATTATCTCTTCTTTTCCGTTCATTATTTTGGTCATCATCATCGTCATCATCACCCCTGCGGTCATCAAACTCGCTGTCATTCAGTTTTATAGGCACTAAAGACCCTCTTCTACTTTGGGGTTTGGAAATACCTCCGTGGCTGCCGCCACTGTTGGCATTTAAAGATTGGGATAATTGTCTTTTAATGTCCAAGGAGTTGGATAAGAATTCCGTGCCTGCTTCGGACTTTATATTGATGTTAGGAATTGGCGAGGGACTGCCACTGTCGGAGAACTTGGCTCCTGATCTAGGACTTAAGAATTCGTCTTTAGACATGGGTTAATGAGTTTATTGATATAATTATATCCAGAATATTTGAGTTTAGGCTTACGCGAAGTACACGACGAGCCGTAAGATTGTTATACGGTGGCTCTCTACGTATAGTTCTTCGGCTTATGTTCTTCTATTCATAATGTACTTCTATTTACACTGTTTTCTGCTTATAGCTCTCTACTACTGTACTATACCCGTGCTTTATATAGCACCACTCTTGACATTATATGAAATGGTTCTCAACTTCCGTTCTAATTGAGATGCCCTTTCATCATCTTCCTGGTTCCATATCGGCAAGTTATTGTTGATAAATGGATGCTTATTCATCTTAAGACTATAATAGTCCGTGATGATTTGGTTTAGAATATGAAACGTCAAGAGATTTCCTTGAAACCCATTATTTAACATCTCGGTGATTATTGTTTCTATCTGATACAAGTTGGATTTGCCGTGGAATATCCAGATAGTCTTAAGAATCTCATTATAAGTGTCTTGGTTACAAATGACCAAGTATAAATGAAGATGGGTTTTCAAGTAATTGAATAAGCTAATCGTCAATTGTCCATCTTTGAACTTGGTGTTATTGACCTTTAAGAATTGGTTGAAGATGATGGGTAATGTAATCACATTCAATATTTGATTATGAGGGGTGGTGATTTCCTTGATAGAGTCCACCATGTGTTTGTGTTGTGAGTCCAGCAACTGTGATAAGAACACTTCATTATACGTTTCACTATCTTGCAAGAGTTCGGAAGTGGTTTGTAATAACTTATTAACTTCTTGGATTAATGTCAGCTGATGGTCGATATTTTCAATGTATTGTAGACTAGATTTCAAGGCATCTTTAACTTCCTCTAATCTTTCTTCTTGATCAGCCATTTCATTCTGGTTCTTGGTCATTCTGTACTTGGTCAAGTTCTTATAGATCTGCTCATAGTTTAAACCGGTATCGTTGGCAGCATTTGTGTTTAAGGATTTGAAAATATCTTCAAATAATGCTTGTTCTTGAGCAACCACGTTCAGGATATTGTCGGCAGAGGAATTGTCCGAACCAAGCTCGAAGTTTGAATTTGTTGACTCTTCATTTAAGTTTAATGATTCTAGGAACGAGTCGATTTGATCATCTGCTTCTGACTTCGTCTCTATTGGCTGTTCTGAGTGGGCAAAGTCATCTTGGCTTGGTTCTTGGACATTTAGAGAGTTTAAGAAATCATCTTCATTCATCTCTGGGATTGTAACACTCTCCAGTTGTTGTTTCTGCTTCTCCAGTTGCTGTTCCTGGGTCTCCTTCTCATTGAGATCATTCAAAAACTCCTGTAGTCCCAAAGGATCATTCGACTTATTATGTTGTCTCCGAACAATTTGAAAACTAGCTGGAATAGACAGATGCCTTAGTAAGAGTTGATTTAAGACTCTATACGGACGCAACAGCCTCCATAATGGCCCTATAATAGCCCTGTGTCGGAGAATAGTCATCTATACGATGAGATGAGATTGACAAATTATTCGCAGCAAATGGATCTATCAACATTATATTACACTACACACTATACATCACCATCATCAAGTATGATTTTGATCATATCTCATGTTCATTTCTATTATTGGTAGTAACCATAGGCCCAGGAGATGAACTGTTGAACTAGAGTTCCAGTTCTCTGGAAATATTGGTTACTGAGTAAAGCCCTTCGTATTCGTTTAAACAATTGATTCTGAGATTCAGATTATCTGGCCCGAGAATCTTTTCATAATCACTATGATTCAACTTCCAGTTTAGTTGAGAGCATAAGTAAGCGGCGGTGTCATCACAGTATCCTAAATAGGTGACATCAAAAGAAGCATTGCGTAAAGGATCTTTATTAATCAATATTTGAGGCACCGATGCGGGAACACTTTTGACGATATCGGCCACCGGGGAAACTTCAAGCGATGTTCCTATACAAAGAACCAAATCACAATCCATTAGATCTGCTCTGATGGAATCATGGAATCTCTGAGGTAAACTCTCGCCAAAAAAGGTAATATCCGGCTTAAACACCCCAAAAGATTCGGGGAAATCGATTTCTTTCTGTTCCATCTTGATTCTCTTTTTGATGCAAATAGGACAAAAGCTAGGAGTCTTTTGTAAGATATCTTTTCGAATATGGCTGCCATCGACTTTATACCCACATGTTATACAAGTAGCGGTAGCAAAAGAGCCATGACATTGAATCACTTGGTCCGAAGGAATGCCGGCGTTGGATTCCAAATCATCGATATTTTGTGTATAATTTCTTAATAACTTATTCTTTTCGCTCAACAACTTTATGAACCCATGGAGAGGAGTATATGCATCAGGAGGGGGTAAGATCATATGGGCAATAGAATAAAATATCGAAGGATCCATTTTGAATGCTTCATAATCAAATACCTCTTGAGGATCAGATAATCCTAATCCCTTTAATTGACTATAAAACCCTTTGGACGATCTGAAATCAGGAATCCCCAAACTAGTAGAGATCCCAGCTCCAGTTATTACTAAGATTTTCTCTGCTGATTTAAAGGCTGACATTACATGAGATTCCAAATAAAAATCTCCTAACGGAATTCGATTCTTGGAGATTTCTTTGAAAATGGCCCCCAAAATCCGGACCAAACTCCAGATAAGTCCAATTTTATCCATATGTTCGGTGTTTACCTTATACCCCAACGTTTCTATGGCTCTTAGGAGCTCAGTACTGCCCGAAACTCGAGGCAAATACATGCGGATGAAAGCGTAGCCGCCATGTTCTTTTAAGAAATATCTAGCATCATAGATCGATTCTCTAGTTATAGCGCCACCCAAGGTAGTTCTTTGTGCCATTATTTCGGGATAAACAGAAGAAGAGTCGTCGCTATCAAACACTTCACCTCCATCAGACCCATCTTGTAAGTCCGGCTCAATAAGATCTATGTCATCCATATCACTTTCACTACCAGGCTGCTCTCGGAAAAAATGGGCTGCCCGGCGTTTGGGCCGCAAATCATTATACTTATGGACAATTATGTCACTATCATTATCGTTATCATCAGAATCATTATCGTTATTATTATTAGCTTGTGGGTGGTCATCGGAGTCAGAATCTTCAACAGAGTCATGTTCTGATTCCAGTTCAGATGATGAAGCACCAGCAAATGGTTTTGTATTAAGCGTCAGCGACTTTGATGCCGACTTGGTCCTCTGGCCATTCAGAGATTCTTGTGATGGAACCGATAACCGACGTTTATTAGTTTTAGCGCCTACCGACCTTGAACTGCGGGCCGTGGTGTCACCATTGGCCAAATGGTCCCCCAAACCGTTGGAAATCGGTTGATGCAGTTCAGACTCCGATGCAGAGTCAACCAAGACCAATTGACTGTCGTTATCAGACATCTATGGCTACAATATCGTCAGGGGAATAAGCTACCGCCAATTGAGATTCGCGTTGGCCCATTTCTCCCAGATTGTGGGCCCGGATTTAAACCACAAGGCTGAATCGCCGCGCGAAACACGGAACCCACACGTCCCCTGGACGAATAATGGACAAGTGGACGCTGAAAAAATTCCTATCACCACATCATTAAGCCATTCGTTGAACACAATGTCGACTATTCACGAGGTAGACTATGTGAAGACCCCTGCCCAGGGGCCAATTGCTCCTATAAGTGACAAATGTGGTATCAAAACTACTGCCAGTCCTACTATCTACAATGCTCCCTTACCAGCCGATGGGCCTGGTAGTAAGCATTTCTCCAATATGATTTTGGCGGCCATTTTGGTGGTGATTCCTTGGTTAATCACCAGAAAGATCGGATTAGGGTTCAAGACTTGGTTGCTCTTTTTCTTATTGTTGTTGATTCCTAACTTGATGGCATATTGGACTATTATGTCGTCGTTCTCCCCTAGAATCAATGAGAAGGTGAAATTTCCTGGTAGACCAATTAGCGATTATTTAGAATTCCATGATGATGAATTGGTCAACAAATATATCAAGTCTAACAACGGTCAAGGTACCAAGATTCCTATGGAAACGTTCCACGAATTATATTTCGAAGGAAAAGTTAGCTTCAAAGGAGATTGTTTGGATATTATGGAGTATAGACATGATTGGTGTAAATTCTCATTTACCTTATCTTTATACAGATACTTTTTATTGGGAATGATTCCAGAAGTGATCTTACATTCCAAGTCTCAAGATGAAGAACAAGTCAGAGATCATTATGACAGAGGTGATGACTTCTACGCCTGGTTCTTAGGTCCTAGAATGATCTATACCAGTGGGGTTATTAGTGATATCACCAAAGAAGAATCGTTAGAAGAATTGCAAGATAATAAATTGAATATTGTTGCTGACAAGATCCAATTGCAAAAAGGTGATCATGTGTTAGATTTAGGATGTGGTTGGGGTACCTGGACTGCATTTGCTTCTAGTCAACATGGTGCTAAAGTTACTGGGATCACTTTGGGAAGAAACCAAACCAAATGGGGAACCAATTTATTGGAAACCTATGGAGTTGATTCTGACCAATCTGAAATTGTCTGTTGTGATTATAGAGAAGCCCCTAAGTCCAAGAAGGCCAATGGGAAGTATGATAAGATCACTTGTTTGGAAATGGCTGAACACGTAGGAATTAGAAGATTCTCCACCTTTTTGAAACAAGTCTATGATTCTTTAGAAGATGATGGGCTTTTCTTTTTACAGTACGCTGGATTAAGAAAATCATGGCAATATGAAGATTTGGTCTGGGGATTATTTATGAACAAGTACATTTTCCCTGGTGCTGATGCTTCTACTCCATTGGGATTTGTGGTTGATAGTTTAGAAGGAACTGGATTTGAAATTGTTTCTATTGATAACATTGGTGTTCATTATTCTGCCACCTTATGGAGATGGTATAGAAACTGGATTGGTAACAAGGCCAAGGTGTTGGATGGTTACGGAATCAGATGGTTTAGAATATGGGAATACTTTTTGGCTTATGCTGTCATCACCTCTAGACAAGGAGGAGCTACTTGTTTCCAATTTGTCATGAGAAAGAACCTCAATTCTTATCATAGAATCAACTATGTTCCTGCTCAACACGGTCTTTTAGGGCCACTTGCTAAAGGAATCAAATGGTTCAAAGAGAAGTTTTAGATTCTCCGTAGTTAGTAATACACATAATGTGGGAATAGCAAAGGAGTCATGACGAGTCATGGATAAAGGAGTCATGGGTAGTTGTTGACTCTTATCAGCACCTCGGCGAGGGTAACCTGTAAAATGTCTGATTGTATCGGGATCTTCCGATCACCCGAACTGTTGGCAAAGGCCGCTATCGGCAGAGAAACACAGTGATAACCTAGGAGAACAGAGTCAAATATGGAGATAAGCATAGATAGTAACATATCAAGCAGTAAGGATGACTCGAGCAGCAACAATTTATATCAATTATAAGTAACTGCACAGCTAGTTAAGGCTGTATTCGACCCCGGCTATATTCCAATGGCTGATTTTCCAGACTAACCTGTAAAAGCTCGCTTGAAAGGAACTTTGGCATCACTGGTTTTCGGCTTTTGGTGGTTATTTGATAGCAGCCATTAAGAAGTCTACGGTAATGGAAGCAAAGCAACTACCATAACAATACCAATGACCCTTTATCGATGACTCTACCGTATCACTTTCCTCTTGTCCCGGTCTCGTTACCTTCACCCAAAGCGTATCTCCGGAATGAATCATCTCTTTTGACTCTCGCCATGGACCATTTTTCTCACATGGAGTTTTTGCAAGTTGCAAATTCCTGGGGTATACGGGACAGTTGGAAAAGTATAAATTGGATTGCTTTCCCACCTAATACCTGTTTGATTAACAATTTTACTATATTGTATAACTAAGTGAATCTTTTACAATATGTCTAGTCCATTTCCAAAAACTGCTGATAAGGTTAAGGGAGTTGAAATCTTGGCTCCTATCCCTGATCAGGCCAAACATCTTTTCAACATTGAAGCTTTAGCATTATTGGCTACTTTGCACAGAAACTTCAACGGTCAAAGAAAACAGTTATTGGCTAACAGAAAGATCCAACAACAAAAGAGAGATGAAGGTCAATTGCCAGACTTTTTGCCTGAAACCCAACATATTAGAGATAATACCGCCTGGACTGGTCCACCATTAGCCAAAGGGTTGGAAGACAGAAGAGTTGAAATCACCGGTCCTACTGACAGAAAAATGGTTATCAATGCTTTGAACTCTCCTGTTGCTACTTACATGGCTGATTTTGAAGATTCTTTAACTCCTAGTTGGTCTAATGTTACTGACGGACAAGCCAATTTGTATGATGGAGTTAGAAGAAACTTGTCGTTCAAACAAGGGTCCAAAGAGTATAAATTGAACTTGGATCCTAACAGACACATTCCTACTTTAATTGTCAGGCCAAGAGGTTGGCATTTGGATGAAAAACACGTGTTGGTTGATGGAGAACCAGTTAGTGGAGGTATTTTTGATTTTGCCATTTACTTCTATAACAGTGGATTTGAAACCTTGAAACAAGGGTTTGGTCCTTACTTTTACTTGCCAAAGATGGAACACCACTTGGAAGCCAAGTTATGGAACGATATCTTTTGCCATGCTCAAGATTATATTGGTATGCCTAGAGGTACCATTAGGGGATCAGTGTTGATTGAAACCTTACCTGCTGCTTTCCAGATGGATGAAATCATCTATCAATTGAGACAACATATTGGTGGTTTGAACTGTGGAAGATGGGATTATATCTTCTCTTACATCAAGTCGTTAAGAAGACACCCAGAGTTCATCTTACCTGATAGATCTCAAGTTACCATGTCTGCTCCATTTATGAGCAACTATGTCAAATTGTTGGTTAATACTTGTCACAAAAGACAAGTCCATGCTTTGGGAGGAATGGCTGCTCAAATTCCTATTAAGGAAGATGAAGCCAGAAACAAGGCTGCTTTGGAGAATGTTGCTAAAGATAAATTGAGAGAAGTCCAAGCTGGATGTGATTCTTGTTGGGTTGCTCACCCAGCTTTAGTTCCAGTGGTCTTGAAGGTATTTAATGAACATATGAAAGGACCTAACCAAATCAATGTTCCACCAAAAGTGCCATATACTCCAGTGACCGCCAGAGACTTGTTATCTCCATACGTTCCAAATGCCAAAATCACCGAGCAAGGGATCAGAGCCAATATTATCATTGGATTATCTTACATTGAAGCTTGGTTAAGAAACGTTGGATGTGTGCCAATTAACTATTTGATGGAAGATGCTGCTACCGCCGAAGTTTCCAGAACTCAATTATGGCAATGGGTTACTCATGGAGCCAAGACTGACCAAGGTGTGACCATTACTAAAGAATACGTCAACAAGTTGTTGAATGAAGAATTCGCCAAGTTGGAGAAGAGTGCTAAGGCTGGAAACAAGTTCAAGCCGGCCTTGGATTACTTCAAGCCTGAATCATTGGCCGAAAAGTATTCTGATTTTGTTACTACTTTGATTTACGACGATGTTACTACCATTGGTAGACCAACTGCTGCTGAGAAGTTGTAGGTATTTATTGTATAGTGAATTATGACTGTCAAAGAGAGTGTAGAAGTTGTAGTAGTCCTTTGGTCGTGGTAAAATTGAAGTGGGGCCATAGTGAAATCCAGATGGCCTGGACCATCTGCAACAGGCGTAAGTCGCGACACGCAATTTCTCGTATTTGTTGATAGTTGATTTTGTTCTCTAGCTGAAGATATTAGTTGGCGAGTTTATAGTGAATACATCTCTTACAAAGTGAATAATACTTTAGTGACTCTAGCTGGAACTTTATAGAACTTTTGCGAAGTTGAGTTGATATTATTTGAATATCATTAGCTGACTTGAATATCATTAGCTAACTTGAATATCATTAGTTGATTCCCCTGGGTGGATAGATTATTGAATAAGTTGTTTAATAAATTGTTGAATAGTTATACACTTGGTAAAGGTTAAATAATGGGTTTTAATAGACAACTCCGGTTGATCGGGTTAGCGGCCCTAATGGTTCTCCTTATTATTGTGTTTGTCAATTCTTCCAGTAACAGCTTTAGTGAATTGACCGAAGGAGAAGGCACCAATAAGATTCTTGATTCCACCACCAATGCTAAACAAGACGAAGCCATCAACCAGGAAATCGGCCGGGTGATTCATGGTGATGAAAAAACCGAAGAAGATATGATCGATGCTGACGATACTGCCTTGAATGCCAATCCCAAGAAAGTTGAAGAAGGCGAGTTGGCCGAGGATCTTGATTTTGATCCTGTCAAAGAGTTGTTACAAATCAGATCTTTGGCACCTATGGTTGTGTTTTCCAAGACCTATTGTCCTTATTCGAAGCGGTTAAAGAAGTTATTGAGCGATAATTATGAAATTACCCCCCAGTTTTCGGTGGTGGAATTAGACAAACATAAGAACGGGAAACTCTTACAAGAACATTTGGGAAAGATCTCCGGGAGAAACACCGTACCTAATGTGTTGATCGGAACTTCGAATGAAAGTAAAGGAGGATGTGACGATTTTCTTAATCTCCACGAGCTGGGGAAGTTGGCAGCTTTATTAAACGAATGGGGTAACAAGAAGATTTCCGTTAAGAAGCTTGAAGCACCATCCAACTTGTAACTAGATAAGAACATGAATACAGACCATTAGAATGGATTATCACGTACTAATTCTCTATCAATTAACATTTACGCCTTTTCAACTACTTCTCATCAACGTCAACATCTACACCTCATTTTCTACAGCCCTTACAGACTATTGTAACATTAATTACTTAACTATACAGCTCTAAATTAGATTAAAATTTAGAAAATTGCTTGGATTTGGAAATGGAAGAAGCAATTCTCAACACATTGAATCTAACGGTCTTGGAGATTGGTCTACATTGACCCACAACAACAGTGTCACCTTCTTGGACTCTGAAAGCTGGAGAAACATGAGCAGCAACATTCTTGTGTCTTTTTTCATATCTGTTATATTTTGGCACGTAGTGTAAGTAATCTCTTCTAATAATGATGGTTCTGTGCATTTTGGTGGAAACAACAGTACCGGTCAAGATTCTACCTCTGATGGAAACGGTTCCGACGAAAGGACATTTCTTGTCAATGTAGGTACCTTCGATGGCGGTCTTTGGGGTTTTGAATCCTAAACCAACATCTTTATACCATCTTTTGGTTCTTCTGTTGGCTCTGGCCTTTGGGTTGGTGAAGATATGTGGTTGCTACAGATGTTAGTAATGGTTGGTCAAGGACGAAAAGAACAGTGCAGCGTATAGTATGAGTATGTTGGGAGTGGATTGGAGCATAGGACGATTTGAAGGAAATGAGGAAATATTATAGTGAACAGGACAGTCTTTTTTAATGGATTCCATTTCGATTCTATTAGGTAACATACAATGTGAAAAACGTCAACGTTCTTTGTTGTCATGGATTATTCATCCCATATCATTTTATCATGTCTTCATCTAAGTCTTCATCATGTCTTTTTTCATGTCTTCATCTTATTTTTTCATGTTTCATGTCTTTTTTCATCAAGTCGTTTTCTTCTTCTCAACTTCGTTGCTAGCATTCATGTTCTTGTTTCTAACTAATACAAACCTTTTGGAAAGCTCTTTCAGATTGAACAGTTAATTCGGTAGCCATTCTTAATGTATGTAATATGAAAAAGATTGAAACTGAAAAATTTTCTGTGAGGAAAGAGAAAAAATTTTACAGACTGTGTGCCGGACAGGGCGAGAGACGTAGTCACATGATGGGAATGTGAGGTGGTGACTATTGCGAAACTGGTTCTGCCGCACTAACTATGAGACTAAATGTATGGTGTCAGGATGTTGTCTTTATGCATGGAGTCCGGATGTGATTTCTATAGAATCATTACTCTACACTCCATACAACCTCTACACTATAACTATACACCACCAACTCACTATTATATATAGTATTAACCATTATTGTTAGTCATTATTAACTATATCCACTGTTAGTCATTATTAATTGGTATTACAGTATTAGTAGCTGGTATTAACTATTAGCTACATAAGCAGCATTGAGAAAGCTAAGAAATACCACAACGTACTAGCCATTAACTGTTACTACGAGTATCTATTAATCAGCATATCAAGGTCCATCTCCGGTCGATGTAATCACGACTGCTAATAAGAATTGACACTATCGCCAAACCTCCTTTCTTACTTATAGCTCACTTGCAATCTACTGGTTCTATTTAACTACTTCTAACTTTTATAACGTTATAACTACTATACCGTTCTAACCATTATACCAGCACCTCTCTCAATTATTAACTCACCTTCTATAGCTTTCTCTACGTACTCGTCTTCACTATGTACTCATCCTCACACTTAATATTCATCTTCTCATTCTCACTTCTCGCACAAATAAACAAGGAGTTACTCATACCATGAACTATCGAAGAATCTTATCCCACAACAACCAGGGAGATCAGTCGTTTAATCCAAATGATTCCTCGATCTACAACCACACCACTCGTTCCATTTCCTCGTCTTCAGCATCCATGATTAGCACTCCTAGTAACAATATAAGGAAACTCCAATCTCAAAACCCACATTTGCATCATCATCAACCACATAGCCAAAACCCCGCCAATTCCTCTGGTTATGGCTCCGATCCACCTCCAGGGGTCCTGGGGTACGGAATCCTCGGGGCTGGGGAGGCTAGCGGCGAAGATGCTTCGAGTACTTTGGAGTCTGGTAATGATACTTTTGCTAGGAAAGCTCACCGGTTGAGTCATAATATAATCACCAAGAGTAAAACAGCCCATTTATCACATAATCATCATTTAAAGCCGAAAAAGTCTACCAATGTCAACTTGGTCAAGAATAAGTTGCTTAATTTACAAAGATCCCTGAAGATATACCCGAAATCCACCCATGAAGATGAACATGATGTTAGAACGTCTCCTAACTTGAATAACCGGAACTTTGTGGTAAGAAAACCTATAAACATGAACTCTTATGATTATTCCGTGTTCACAAACTATCCTAATGGGTTGAAAGTAGCTGATACCGTACCACCTAATATTAAAGAATCTCAGATAAAGGCATGGGAATCAGCGGAGAAAATCACCAACAATTTGATTTTTGATAACGATAGTGATTTATCAGACGAAGAAATAATAGAAGGTGAAACCAATGAGGAAATTCAACCGAAAGATGAAACTAATGATAATGAAAGAGATGCCATATTCAACATCATCAAAGCAATTCCAGGCATTATTCCTAGCCAAGCAGAAATAATCTTTAATGGATTTAAGACGTTGCAGCAGAGAAGTGGTGGGGATAAACAGAACGAATTGACATCGTTACTTGAAAGAGAAGAAGATTTATTATGGAAAGAAAATCGCCAGCAACAATTGAAACGAGAACGGTTATTCAAACAATCCCAATCATTAACCAGCAAACGGAAACTTCAAATCACCCAGAAAAAAGAGGTTTTCTTCAAAATATTTGGGGCCAATAATACTTTGAATCAAGACTATATCACCAACAATACCTCATACTCTTCCTTGGATAATGTCATGAACACCTCCAAATCGTTCCATGAAGATAATGACGAGATCAAACAGATTCTTTTCGAAGATAAAGAGTTTGAAATCAGTCTTAATGAAACCAAGAACAATTTAAGTCATCATAAAGATATGTTACTTCAAGATTTAAAGAATCATTTCAGTTTAACTTTAAACCCTTCCCCCCATACTTCCCCCAAACAACCGGGCCAATTTCCTGGCAATTTGGCTGACTTTGACTACCAAAAGTTCCAAACTCTCATCACCAATAAAATCTCCAAGTTATATCAAGACTTCCATAAAGACAAGAACCAGTTCAATTCTCAAGCCAGTAACGTGATTAATGATGAATTCAATAATTTCTCCCTTTCTTACCTCCGGAAGTGTATCAAAGACGAAGATAACGAAGACGGGGTCTGATAATCTACATAGTCATGAAGTTTATAGATGTGTAATATTACGAATCATGAGCCTAGCCGTATTGGTTTAGTCAGCAGTTTTATGAGAATGGCGCGACACCTCCCTTTAAATATGAGCAATAGACTGATTATTCACTCAACTATACGCTGAAGTAACAACTCGGTTAATGAGCAATTCGTTGTTAAGACAGCCAATAAACCGATTGCAAACGTTAAGTAGACAATTATCCTCCAGTATGGCTCCAGTGACTGTCCCTAAACATTATGACTATTTGGTGATTGGTGGTGGATCCGGAGGAGTCGCTTCTGCTAGAAGAGCGGCTTCTTACGGGAAGAAGGTTTTATTGATCGAGTCCAAAACCAATAGAATGGGTGGAACTTGTGTGAATGTAGGTTGTGTGCCTAAGAAAATCATGTGGTATGCTGCTGATTTGGCGGAAAAGAAGCATCATTTATCTAAATATGGCTTGTCTACTAATCTGCTGGAATCTGATAAGGTCAAACATGGAGACTTCAATTGGCCTTATTTCAAGGAAAAAAGAGATGCTTATATCCGTAGATTGAATGGAATTTACGAAAGAAATTTGACTAATGAAGGAGTTGAATATTTATTTGGATATGCTAAATTTGCTAATGCCTCGGGAGATGTTGAGGTTACTTTGACTTCCGATCAACAAATCTCGTTTTTGGAGTCTGACTTGAACAAATCAGAGTTTAAAAAGGATGAAAAGTTTGTTTTTTCCGCCGACAATGTGTTGATAGCCACTGGTGGTCAACCCATTGTTCCACCTAGTGTAGAAGGGGCAGAATTAGGAATCACTTCAGATGGGTTTTTTGAATTGGATTATCAACCTAAATCTGTAGCTATTGTAGGAGCTGGTTATATTGGGGTTGAATTGGCTGGAGTCTTTACCAGTTTAGGTACTGATACTCATTTAGTTATTAGAGGTGATACAGTGTTGAGATCATTTGATGATTCGATCCAGAACACCATAACTGATCATTATGTTAACAAATTGGGAGTAGATATCATAAAACAATCCGGTAGTGTTACGAAAGTGGAAAAATTGCCTTCTGGTTTGAAAAAAGTATATTTAGGCAATGGACAAACTGTTGAGGTTGAAGAATTAATTTGGACTGTGGGAAGAAAATCATTGGTTGACATTGGTTTAGATACAGTAGGAGTAACTACCAATGAAAAGAACCAAGTGACTGTGGATGAATATCAACAAAGTTCTAACCCCAAGATCTTTTCTTTGGGTGATGTAGTAGGAAAAGTTGAATTGACTCCAGTGGCTATTGCTGCCGGAAGAAAATTATCCAATAGATTGTTTTCAGGAAAACCTGAATTTGCTAATGATAAATTGGATTACACCAATATTCCTTCAGTGATCTTTTCTCATCCTGAAGCAGGATCCATTGGATTATCTGAAGCCGAAGCTATCAAGCAATATGGACAAGACAATATCAAGGTTTACAAGTCGAGATTTGTGGCCATGTATAATGCCATGTTGGAGTTGGATGAGTTAAAGGCTCCTACTTATTATAAGATAGTGGTAAGTGGAAAGGATGAAAAAGTAGTGGGACTTCATATTGTTGGAGAAGCTAGTTCTGAGATCTTACAAGGATTTGGGGTTGCCATTAAGATGGGAGCCACCAAAGCTGATTTTGATAATTGTGTAGCCATTCACCCAACATCTGCTGAAGAGTTGGTGACAATGAAGTAGAACATTCAATATACATTTTAGATTAAATATTCGAACATTTAGACTCTTTGACATTTTATAGCTCTAAACGCTCATCTACACTATATTGGAGCACTCTGTATATTCTTATCATTATAAGTACTAAATATATAATACATCACCATTACATCCTTTCACCTTCAAAATGTACCCATCTCCTAATGCTTCACCCGCTTGGGTGGAGGCCCTCTTACTGGCGGTCTAGGCTTATCACTAGGCTTCATAAAAAACATAGGTGCATTCTTCAAAATCTCCGGTACACTTATAAACCTAATCATCGATCCCCTAACAAATACCTGGTGCATATGTGTCTTCGCCCCTGTTCCTCCTTTGGTTATTACCACATCATACATGGATAAATTCATACTATCTTCATTTTCAAGAAGCTTCCCTCTATAAGTATCACCAGTGATCAACTCCACTGTTATTTGGTGTCCCTGGGCCTCGTTTAAAAGCCTTACTGGTATTCCTGACATTTTGTGACCGTATAGATCGAGTTCCCACCGTCTATTTCCTCACGGTGTATGGTACAACTACTACTGGCTGCTGAGGATCTCTGCTCAAATATGGAAAAGTGGTAAATTCAAATTCGCACATTTAACATCTTCATTACTTTATGCTATGGATAGTAGGCACCGGAAACGAGTTCCAATCTCGTGTTTGAACTGTAAGAGACGGAAAGTCAAGTGTGACCGTCAAAAGCCGGCATGTGGCGGATGTCTCAAGAATGGAGTAGCTCATTTATGTGAATATTTAGAACCTCATTGGACTGGTAATGGGCCTGTTAATGTGGGGAAAGGAGAAGCTGACAAAGACCTGGTCAATCTTTTAGAGCCCGAGACTTTAAAGCAAATAGAAGAATTAAGACTGCTTCGGCTGAATCATGAAAGAATTATAGGAAATCAAAGAAGAGAGATCGAAGACTTGAAACGAAGACTAGCGTTTAACAATCAATTAACTACAGATCATCAAGATTATGATGCCAATACTAGTCATAGACCTATCACGGTTCTTCTGAAGTTGAACTATTTGAAAGTCAATTCCAAAGAAGTTCTTGAACTTGAAGATTTCTATTCGATACGAATGTCGAGGAGAGATACTCCGTTTCTTATAAAGGATTTATACAGCTGGACTAGTATAATAAACCTCGATCATAAGCTTTCGGGATTATGGCACAAGATAGGGAACATGCAAAAGATATACCGCATATATAAACATAACATGAACCATAATCACCGAAAAGCCAATCCCAAAATCACAGAAATTGATTTCACTTCTAGTCCTTCTACATTTTCTCCTGAGATGAAGACAAATGTTTCTAAATGCCCTGTTGTTCTGTGTGATTTGCATTTTATGGACGAGCCTTCCAGGACTCCCCAATCTACTGGCACTGGAGTTTCAAGTGTTGGTGATGACTATGGAACTGAAACAGTTTCTTCCGATGGAATTACTATGGCCATAAATGAAATATGGAACTGTTGTTTGAAAAGTGTCAGAGATAATCAAATTTTGAATGCAACCCAGATGAGATTCATTTTGGACTTTTACTTCAGTGATGCTAATACCAATTCGACTTCAAAAGACTTGCTTGGAATCTATAAAAATGAGATCTCCGATACTTTTATGGTAGAAAATAACCACGACTTGAAGTTGAATTTGGGTCCTCTTGCTCAAGACAGTTTGGCTGCACAAGTTAAAGGAGTTTATGTTTCATTTTTGAAGATAATCGTGGACGAAACTCTAGACATTCTTCGGGCTAAGCTTCGGCTGAGAGTAAATGATGAATATTGTCTAAAGTTTCAAAGCTTATTTCCTAATGAATTGGCTTTCATAGGAGTCAATGGCTTTTATACTGAAACAAATCAGAATGACATAATTTTCAAGTTCTTAGCAACATATCTTGGTCACGCTAATAATGTGTCGGGGTTCAACAGATCTGTGGTCACAATAACATGTCTATTAGTATTGCTTATTAAAGATTTGGAGAAATGGCCCAGTGATAGTAATACTAAAGAGGCAAATAGGTTTAAGACATTCCCTATTTTGTTAAGACTTTTGTTTGATGATCCTGACCCGTTGGAAATCTGGAGAAATCCTAGTCATATAAGTTTCCCTACCGTAGACTCCAAAAAGCGGATCAAAGACATCAGGATACATTTCTGCCATTTATGGAATGAGATTTTAAGATGCTTGAATGTTATTTCATTCTCTTTGGTAGCTTATAGACAGAATAAGAGTGTCAATGAGTTGGTAATGAAAGCCTATAGCCGAATTGAAGCTATCCAAACCAATGATGATCATATCAAATATATTGACAGTTTGCGGTCGATTCACCTCAATCAATTGACCACCTCTTTGAAGATCAACTACTTGCTTGCTAAGGTCCAAATATTGTTGAACAGAGGAATGCAGAATTTGCTAGGGCCTCTGTTGGCTATTGAAGAGTTAGACAATTTAATTGGTGGCTGTGGTAGCTGGCTTGAAGATGAGACGTTAGACAGATTGGCATTCACCAAAAACTTTGAATTTAAGACTATGTTACATTTTTGTAATATCTATGTGACATATATTGTGTTTCTACAGGCAGAGGAAGATAAACTTGAAGATTTGAGAGAAGACTTGACCCTCACGTTGTTCATCAAGTTGGATAGTTTTTTCAAGTTTGTTGATCGGTTTTTAAACAAAACCAGTCACTTAAGAGAAGAACATCAGTATTATTATGCTACTTTGGCAGAGATCTTCGTACCCATAGTACAAATACTAATTGCTATATTATTCAGAGTGTGTCAGCGACCAAAAGAAAAGAATGAAACCTTATTAAAGCATTTATCCACAATCTACTATTCCATGTCGTCTTCCGTGTTGAACAAGGAAAAGAGCGTCAACTCTCTCTTGAGAGGGCAACTCTCCAAATTTGTTACATCGTTAATCAAATCCTTAAATGCCCGGCTCATGATCAACAAGAGTCACACCATCAAATTATTCAGACTATGGGAATTCTATTTGACGATTTTAGATGGAGCAAATAAGCTTGATTTCAACTATGCTCGTCTTCATACTAATGTTCCCGAATTCAAAAAGATGTTAGGATCCGAATCGGCTTCTAAATTCGACAAATGTCCTATTGCCCATGTTAAACCCAATACAAGCCCTCATTCCAACGGAGTAGAAGACCATTCTCCTGGTGGACTTGGTAAATGCCCTATAGACCACACCAAACTCATGGCTGGTGCTAAGAGGAGCCCTCCAGAGCTTGAACTGAATATGGCTGCAAAAAGGCCCAAGCTCGAATCATCAAATGAGAAATATTCGCCTTTATCTCAATCAAAAGTCGACTCTCCCAATGTCGAACTACTAAATAATGTCTCGGGATATCCAGCCATTGATTTTGATTTCAACTGGAACACGCTCTCCAACTTGAATCTCGACTTTCTCCAGGATTATTCGATATTTGAAACTTTTCAAGATCCCAACCAGAAGACCATAGAAGATTTGTTTCAATGATGTTTCAATATACTTATGATATTATAAACTGCTAAGTACCACTCACTACCCCAAATCATTCGTTTACATGTATATATAGAATAATATAGGATATGGCTCTTTGAGTCTAATCATTCTCCATATTCAGAAATTCGCAATCGTATAAGATCGAGAAAGTTGCATCAAAACTTTCACATTCCAGAGCCATGTGGACCAATAATCTACGATCTTTGAACCGTTTGCGCCCTACAAAGCTCGGGACAAGCACCAGTAGACAGCCAGTGTTTCGTTCTACAAAGTTATTTAATGTAACAAGGAGCTTTGCAACGAAATCAGGACAGACCTCATCCAAGTCTGGATCTCCGCAATTGACGAGATTTTTCAAAGTTGGTTTGGGTATTGGTGTTGTTGGTGGGGTGCTTTATACTACAAACAGTGATTTCCGTCAAAACTTGAGACACGGCTTCTTCACCTTGGAAAGAGTGGGGGTGGTGACAGTTGCTACTTTCCGTTGTTTCAAATTATATAAAGATGTATTAGATACTGATTTTGAGAGTTCCAAAGAAAGAAATATGGCTCTTAAACGAACCCACAAAAGAGCGGCTCAGATCACTTTAGGGGCCTTAGAGACCAATGGTGGGATATATATCAAACTAGGACAGCATATAACTGCTTTGACCTACTTGTTACCTGAGGAATGGACAAGTACTATGATTCCCTTGCAAGACAGATGTCCTAAATCTACGTTGGAAGATATCAAGCTTATGTTCGAAACTGATCTTCAAGTCCCATTAGATTCGATTTTTAGTGAGTTCGACCCTGAACCTGTTGGAGTTGCTTCATTGGCCCAGGTCCATATGGCTACTTTAAGAGAGAATGGACAAAAAGTGGCTGTCAAGGTTCAGCATCCTTCTTTACAGGAATTTGTACCATTAGATGTTAAAATGACCAAGATTGTATTTGAGTTGATGCGTAAAGTATTCCCTGAATATCCATTAACTTGGTTGGGAGAAGAACTTCAAAGCTCGATCTTTGTTGAGTTAGACTTTACCAAAGAAGCAGAGAACGCTCAAAACACAGATAAATTCTTTAAAGACCGTAAGAAACTAACAGCCTTGAGAATACCACAAATTATCGAAGCCCATCCAAGGATTTTGGTTATGGAATGTGTAAGCGGATCAAGGCTCGATAATATCCAATACTTGACGGACCACAACATAAAGCCGGCCGAGGTTTCTTCATGCTTGTCACATATTTTCAATAGTATGATCTTTGAACCTGGAGCTCCGTTACATTGTGATCCTCATGGAGGAAATCTTGCCATAAGATATGTTCCCCAGAAAGAATCTAAAAATGGACACAACTTTGAAATTATATTGTATGACCATGGACTCTACCGATACATTCCCTTAGAAATGAAACGGGATTATGCCCATTTTTGGTTGGCTGTGTTGGATAAAGATATTCCTAATATGAAGATATACGCAGAGAAAATTGCCGGCATAAAGGGACATCAAAAGTTCAAGATTTTTTTGGCAGCCATTACTGGAAGAGACCCGGATGTGGCTATGGAATATGATATCTCCAGCCGTAGGACTGTGGATGAATCCAAGAGTATTCAGTCTCAACTCAACTCTGTTGATGGGGCTTTAGAAGACTTAATGACTATATTGAGCACTATGCCTAGAATGGTTTTATTGATTCTCAAGACCAATGATTTAACAAGAAACCTCGACGAAAACTTGGAAAACCCTTTAGGGCCCGAAAGAACTTTCTTAATTCTTGCTAAGTACTGTGCTGATACTCTCTATGATGAAGCAAAGTCTATTATTGCTTCTACCACCAGCAAATATTCTTTGAGCCGAATGGGACAATATGTAGCCGCATGGTGGTCATATCAAAAGAGAATCAATTCGCTTATGATTTATGATCTCTATATGATTCTAAGTAGCTACAAGGCTTGGTTCCAATCATAAATTCCTTTGTATATATGTATATTTTAGAAGTAATAAATATTAGAAATGAAAATGAGTTAGTTATCTTGATCTTTCTTTATCTTGTCTAAAAGATTATTAATTCTGGGTCCCATTAATGGCTGACCGTACTTGGTCTTTTTAGTAAGGTTTTCTTTGGCTCTTTCCCGGGCTAGTTTACTCTTTTCTATCTTGTGTCTTCTGTCTTGCACTGCTTTAAGGGCATCTTTTCTCTTTTGTTCTTTTCTTTCTTTGATCATTTTTGCTCTTTCAGCATAAGAAATAGGTTTTCTTGGTTTTTCTATTGTCTCCTTTTGAATGTCCTCTGTTTCTTCATCACCATCAGATACTTCCTCTGGCTGTTTATCTTGAGCTGGGCCATCGTTTGGGTATTGTTTCTGCTCCTTTTCAAGTAATTTGAAATAGTTTTTTCTCAACCGGGCTCGATGGGTCAAAGACCGTTTTATTTCTTTGTTCTTGAAGTCCCGAAGGTCCTTATACTTCTTGCTGTCAAACTTCCTTCCGCCGCTCATATAGAATGGATCAGTTGAGGGATGAGCATCGCAAAAAAAGAATGAGAATCTACATGTAAGCGTTTGTGCTATTATCTACAATGGTAGAGGTGTTCATTTTGGTAAAATGAATATGAATGAATGGTTGGCAAAGGTTGGACATCAAGGTATATGATTGAATACCATCAATTCCGTTTTTTTTTTTTCAATACTTGTTCTTCGGTTTCATTTCTGCTTCTATAGAACTCGCAAAGGTTGCAAAATTTACGTTTTTAGAGCTGAAATCATTCCTAGAATAAATTTTCACACAAAATTTTCAGAATAATACAAAAAAATTCAAAAAATACACAAAACATACAACAACTATATCAAAGCAATTCAATCACACACCCACTCCTTTCCATATGAAGCAGATTCCTCTCCAACATACAAATACATTATATTATAAGCCAGACGCGAACTCGACAAACAAATTGATGCTCATCAGTTTCTACAGCTAAACATGCAAGCAGGGTCTCAGAACCGACAGTATACGTCGGTACCACAGGAGGAGCCCACCAAAAACACACCTGATGAACAGGTAGCTGAAAATGGACCGCTAAACTCCGATGAAAGAGGAGTCCCCGAAGAAGAGTTCGAGCTTCAATCTGTTGATTCATTGGACTTTGAGAGTTCCAATTTTGATTCAAGAATAGAGCCAGGCCCTGAATCTGATTCCCAGAATGAAAAGGGTAAGTCCAATATGAAAATGGCGTTTATGAATATGGCTAATTCGATCTTGGGAGCCGGGATAATTGGCCAGCCATTTGCATTTAAAAACTGTGGGTTAATTGGCGGATGTATTGTGTTGGTGATCTTGACTATTTTAATAGATTGGACTTTGAGACTAATAGTGGTAAATGCTAATATGGCACGGGTGAAGTCGTATCAGGACGTGGCGGCCCACTGTTTCGGCAAATATGGCCGGATATTGTTGTTATTCTCTGTGGGGTCATTTGCGTATGGAGGATGTATGGCATTCTGTGTGATTATTGGTGATACCATTCCTCACGTATTGAAAGCGTTTATTCCAAGCTCCATCACCAATTCCGATGCTGTGGGTTGGCTATTCAACAGAAACATTATCATCACTTTATTCACCACCTGTATATCATATCCATTATCGTTGAATAAAGATATATCCAAGCTTGCCAAAGCGTCGGGGTTTGCTCTCTTTGGCATGACGATTATTGTTATAATAACAGCAGTCCGGGGCCCGTTTGCAGACTCAAGCTTGAAAAGTCCATTATCGAAACTTCAGTGGACCGTGAATTACAATATCTTCCAAGGAATCTCGGTGATTTCCTTTGCATTGGTGTGCCATCATAACACCACCTTTATATATAACTCGTTGAAATCAAAGGTCAAACAAAAATTCGATAAGTTGACACACATAGTATGTGCCATATCCATGATGTTTTGTTTTATAATGGCTGTGAATGGGTTATTGAACTTTGGTGGAAACACAAAGGGTAACATCTTGAACAATTTCAAAAGTGATGATAATTGGATTAATGTTGCCCGGTTTTGCTTTGGAGCTAATATGCTCACGACGTTCCCATTAGAAATTTTTGTGGTCAGAGATGTCATGAGAGATATCGTTTATTTCTATGGCCATGATGATGGTAGCAGCAACGGAAGTTCCCATTTTGAGTTGAGCTCAAAACAGCACTTCTTTATAACTACTATATTGGTTTTCTCCAGTATGGGAGTGGCTCTATTAACTTGTAATCTTGGAATCATCTTGGAGATTATAGGAGCTACATCTGCATCATTAATGGCGTACATAATACCACCATTATGTTTCTTGAAATTGAGCTGGGATCAAATCGACTACAAGAGCCAGTCTGCTGAAGAAAAAAGACAGTTCCATTTGTTCAAGACTCTTCCTACTATATCCTGTGCTTTATTTGGGATCATAGTAATGGTCATTAGTTTGTTCATGAGTATTCGAAACACTTTAAACGGCTCGGGAGAAACCGAACATTGTGTTGTGGACTAGACATTAAATTAGAATTATGTAAATATATACAACCGGTCAGTATTCATCATCATCATCATCTACAACTGCGGCTCTTTTCCTTCTGGGCCCTTTATCAGTTGCACTTACAAAGGTGACGTTTTCACCATCACTATCTTCGTCATCACTGAATATCTTTTGTCTCTTTCTAGGGTTTGCTTGTGACTCCGGGGTTTCATTCTCTTTATCGTCATCTGAAAGATTCTCTTTATCGTCATCAGAGGAAAGATCAGATAAGGCATTCTCACTTTTTGAACTGGAATCGTCAGAGCTAAACACTAGACGTGTGGAAGTATTGTGGTCGTCTTCAGATATATCAGGTTGAGTAGCACCGGAAACCAGCTGTGATTGCAATTGTGATTGAGTGTCGTCCAAGTAATTATAAGTATCTTGAGATTGAGAATCAGCATTGGAAGCCCTAAGGTTTTCAGTAGCTGTTTCTACTACTCTGTTGATGGAGGCATCGATATCTTTCTCTGAATCGTTAGCCAATCTCTTCCATACTTTTTTAAACTCTTCAAGCTGCTTATGGTTTACAATACCTCCTGATTCTTCTAACAAACGACGTAATTTCTCTTCTCTGGCAAAGAATTCCAACTCTTTTTCATCGTCAGAATCATCATCTGAGTCATGGATATATTCAGCAGACTTGACGGGTCTTTCTGGTTCCACAGGCTGAGGACCTCTTGAAGTTCTGGGTCCTCGAGTGCCGGTCTTTGTCTTTGTCTTTGATGTTTTATCAGAAGCCTTCTTCTTTTTCCTGGCCACACCGTCTGCTTTAGAAGATTTCGACAACAGAGCTTCAAGCTGATCTAATTTGTCCAATTCTTGCATGTAATGAGACTTGACTTGATCTCCTTGGGTTTGGAAAGCTATATTGTCATCGTCATCATCATTATTCGTATAAAATCCATCTAGATCATCATAGTTGTCATTATAGTCTCTATCGTCATAATCATCTCCATATGAATCTTTTGATCTGAAGTAAAAGAACGCATCCTTTCCGTCCTCGAAATTAACCGGTTGACAGCTTATCCATTTCTTAATGGCATCGAGTAATTCTACCACCTTGGATGACGGTACCAGCCCTGGAAGCTCACAATCTTCTTCAAGAATATCAGGAAGTTCGAATTTCACCAACGACAAAAGACATCTTATATAGGGATTGTTGATCAACAATCTACGATACAGCTCTGGAGAATGTAATGTAATAGGTTTTGAAACTTCTGCTTCACCACTGGCCACTTCCAATAATCGTTGTTTGACGATAGTATCCAAAGCAGATATAAACCATGATATGAATCTTTCCTTTTCCTGAAGATACAATGCCGTAACCAAGAGCTTTACCTTTTCATCGAATGAAAAGTTTGAAATAAATTCAATTTGTTTAGCCAACCGTGGTTGGGATTTAGATTCGGAATTCTTTACTAAAACATCACCATGACTCAAATAAGTTCTATATTCTTCTTCTTCGAATCTGGGGAACAAAATCTCCACGGGATTAGGGAATCGAGAAAACGACAGTTTGAACTTTTTCATGAAGTAAACTATGAATTCATCCACATGGTTTCTTATACTTGAGGATCTGGGCAAATAGTTCCGGAGCTTGTGGATTATGTACATGAAATCCAACCGGAACAACCCATTGTAATCTTTCTTGACCACAAATAGTCTATGGAAGTAGGATAAACATCTCTTTATTTCTTCGTGGGTTAAATCTTCGTACTCTGCCAAATAGTCAATGTATGAAGAGACGGTTGAAGTGTGGAAGAATCTGGCTTCTGTTTTGATCAAATCCAATTCTCTGGTAGTTTTTTCCACTTTTGCAGTTTCTTCATCAAAATCTTCGTCTTCAGATTGATCCAATGTATGTTCTAATCGGTGGTTCAATCTGGCTTCCATATCATAATTAGTGTTTTTGGCCCTATTCTTTCTTCTTCTTTTTTGGATGTAAAGTTTGACGTTCTCCTTGGTGAATGACTCAAATGATTTCAAAAGAATATGGATGATATATACACAAGTCTTCAAGTAGTCTGGAGAATGATTAGAAGCTGTTTGAGGTACCGCAATCAATACGTTCAAGAAATCATGAGACGTGAACAAATTTCGAATGATACCCTCTCCTAATTCTTTGTCCAATTCTTCTGCACTCTCTTCATCGTCATCATCGTTGTACGATTTATTAGCTTGTTTCGGTTGGGATATGAAAAGTTGATGAGAAATTAATAATAACTGAAGGAAACAAACCATGGCTACATGGAGCGAGGACCATTGCTTGGTGGTGAATGAAGTTCGGAAATAGTTTAGAATCAAAATGAAATTGGTTTGACTCAATCCAGAATTAATAGATCTGAAATCCACTGGGTCACCATCTTCGGTCAACTCTGCTAATTTCTTAGGATGCAATTTGTAAAATTGGTTTCTTTCTCGTTTATAATTCAAAAACCAGGCAATGGTTAAGAAATAAACCGCTCTTTCGTAGGGGTCAACGGCAGACAAGTCATCAGCACTTGATAGTAAACTACTAACATTACCAATCAAGTTATTGAAACAATCACCTACTAGAAATTGGTCCACAAATTCCTTCAAGATTAATAACGAATTAGCATTCAAATAGAACTTTTCATGCTTGACAAATTCGTCAGAATCATATTTAAAGGTCGGAGCTTTCCTCCATTTCTTGGACTTATCTAATTTGTCCAAACTCAGACTGGCATTAATTAATGCTTCCTGACCAGAAATTACATATGACTGTTCATCACCATGAATAGATAACAAGGTGCCAAACCGTCCGTGCCTAGTAGACAAGTTTTGGGTTTGAGACTTTTTCCGTTTACTTTCTTCCTTTAATAAATCATTCAATTGCATACTGGAAGCTACAGACATTGGCTGAGGCTGATGAGACTGGCCCAGAGTCTTGGACTGATCTTTCGAGGACCAAACGGCAGAAGTATGAGTAGGATCAATTAAATCAGATACATTAGCCTTTTGGATGAGCAAATGAATACATTCAAGACACGAAGAACCAAACACTTCTTTGTCAAAGTCTGACCCTACAGAATTAGACATGGTCAACAAAAACATTAGCACTTTGTTTCTTTTAAAACACGATAAAATCACGTTCATGGAAATGTCTTCAGCTGTGACACCAGAAGGCATATTATCGATCGAGGTGATCCCCTTAGTGGTCTTCATGGAGATAGAAGAGGAGATAGGTCCAATATATAAGATGTTTCTGATGAAGAACAACACCAATCTTAATATAGCGTTATCCCTCGGCTCACGATCAGTTTTCTCTTTAGCCATAGTTTGTAACACTAATCTGATCACGGCCTTAATAGTCTGTCCCTTATTGAACTGAAGGATATGTTTTTTGTAGACGATTTGAGCTTTACGTAAGTTTGAAAACAACAACCGTTGATTTTCAGTAGACTCAGGAGTAAGTTCTGTGGGCCAAGTCAATAACACCAAGAGTTCTAAACTAGCCAACATGATTTTCTCCATAGTTTTAGCATTTCTTATAGGAGCCAGTTTGGACGATTGAGTATCCCATTGACATAACATTACCGAAAGATCATTCAAAATCAACCCGGATTCGTAACAGGCCAAAGCAACGTCAAAAGTCTGGGTTCTTTCATCAACAGATTTGATCCATCTTTTGATATCTTTTAAACAAGCTAACGCATCATGGCCCAATTTATACGGGGCCGGACTTATGTTGGCGGTATAGTCAGGTCCTCCAATAGCAGACACCAACACGGAAATATGGGTTTTCAACATCTTTTGAGTAAAAGTTTCATTAGGTTTAACCTTCTCAGACAATTCTCTGATTCTATCTCTTACAGGCAGATTTGGTTGATCTCCATCTTCAGCAGCGTCCTCAATTTCATTTTCACTGCCACCGTCGGCCGGGCGCCCTTCGTCAGAGACTATAAACCCGTCCAACTCGTCGAATTCCTGAGGACTCAAGTATTCTGACTCCGACTCACCGTCCATGTTATGTATATCTATATAGAATCAGATAAACGTTAATATACGCGTTTGAAAAACGCATCGCGGCACGTCGCGTGCTGACATAATCAACGAATAAGCATACGAAGGAACAGTTTAGGGGCCGAAAAATCACATTCACCATATATTGCATCAGATTAGATCATGCAAATACAGAGTTGGGTCGATTGCATGAGAATAAGAGGACCAGCAGCTGCTTCAAACGATTTCATTTGCGCTTGATTACTCGTCTAATAGTGGACCAACCAGTTGCAGTTGATGATTTACCAATACATTGTTTTCACTTTCACATGGACAAGCACAGTTTAAACTCTACAGGCTGCATCACTTAGCCGCCGTTGATCTACTCCGACGCAGCTGCATCCAAGTTTGCCATCAATGTTACATCGGTGCCATGCTCTACTTGGTTGGTATTTAATCTTCGTTGAACTGTAAGCTCCCGTAAAAGCTGCCGGATAAGATGCCATATAATGCCATATAATGCCGTATAATCTCCTTCAAAGACAACACTCTCCGACCCTATTTAGTAAATCTCCGGGGAAGCTATTACAGCTGGCCCCATTTCTCTCCCTAGCTTTACCGCCATGTTCGCCCAACAGCTGCGCTTATTCGCACAAGAAGACGAGCGACAAATAAATCAGTTCAAAACAGTTATTTATAAAGACGGATACTCCATTTGTAATATACAACAGGCCCAGTACATCAGCAGTGTTTCTGCAGTAGCATGGTCTAAAAAAGTTTCTGGATTTTTAACATCATCACATAATCGCCGTTGTGTTTGCTATAATGGAAACTAAGTATAAAAAGAGAAATAGAGTCCCGTCTTCTTGTTCGGTGTGCCGAAAGAGAAAGTCCAAGTGTGATCGAGTCCGTCCTGTTTGTGGTTCTTGTAAGAAGAAATCTATTGCTCATTTGTGTTTCTTTGAAAATGATAGTCTGTCGAATAATGATCCTCCGTCCGGTGATGGTATGAGCAATGATAAAGTTTTGGATTCTCAATTATCGACCCATGGGGGGATGCCTCCACAGAACTCTCCTCCTGGAGCCGTTCCAGCTGGTGTGACCAATTCAGATTCTTCTCCCATTGGAAATGCTTCGGTTTCGGGCCATATTCCTCAAGCTCATGTTGGTGTAAATACTGGCAATTCAGGCCTTCATCCATCTCCTGGCAATGTGCCCGGCCCCAACAGTGACCATTCTCCATATTATTATCCCCATCATATTCCTAGTACAGAAATGTTTGCTCGAACGACAGCCAATGGGGCTCCTTTGAATCATCCTATAGCTCCGCCTAATGGGCCGCCAATGCCAGGAAGTATTCCTATGCCTCACCAAATCCCTCCCCTCAATTACTACGACGAGAGCCAGAGTAATGAATATTATGGGCCTAATGGGTCCAATGCTGGGTCGGTGCAACTACCACCGATAAAAGGGCCTCATGATAACACAGTCATTGTATCTATTGGCCCTAACTCTAGCTTGGCTATCAACCCTGATGATCAGATTGAAGAGTTTTTCGCCAATGCTTCTTTCCCTCTACTGCTTGAAGGGCCCTACTTGCAAAGTCACGGGTTTTTGACTTATGTGGGGTTGACCAAAAGTGATCGGTTTGTTAAGTTCTTTCGGAAATTTGCAGTGGAATTATTAAGAAAAGGAGAAATCTCCGAGTTTGTACCGCCAAAAAAGCGGAAGAAGACTTCAAACGCCTCTTCGCCCAGTATGAAACGGTCCAAGTCCGATCAATCAACTCCTACAAATGGTGGTGTGCCTAGTGTCAATAGCCAGGCTGTTCCTTCACCCGATTGGAGAAAAGGATCCAATGATGAGTCTAATGATAACCGGAGCTCGATTCCCAGTACCAACAATTCACCTAGCGTGGATGCTGATAAGAGAGTGGGGGAGAAAGGGGCCAAAGACAGCGAGTCCGTCGCTAAAGGAGACAATGACGGTAAAATGACTGCCGGGTCGACTCCGGGCAAAAATAACGGGAACAGCAAGGAAAATGGTAATGAAAATTATGAGGACAAGAATGGGAACAATGTGAAATCGGATGAGGGTCAGGATCTACCGGAAGATGAAGAAGAAGAAGACGATGACGATTATTATGAAGAAGACGATAATATTGGGCAGGGCAACAAAGAAGTGGACGATGAAGAAGATATTTTGGTAATCACCAAAATCAATGTTGCCAAAGAACAAAAGGAAAGAGATAAAAAAAATGAAAGAGATTACAGTTTATCGATTTTGCCCGGTTTGAAAGCGTTATATCTGGGACTGAGTTCTCGTAAAGAATTCTATAAGATAGTTGAGCAGGCGGTATTGAAGATCTTACCCAGTAAAGTGAGTTTGTTAACATTAATGACCCGATATTTCAAATATGTCCATCCATTTATCCCAATAGTATGTGAAGAGACGATGATCTTGGATTTCAACCAGGTGGTGGATCATTTTCCTCAATTCGAGAAACAAAAGTACGAATCGTTGACTATCAAAAGTGACAAGCATTTGACGATTATTGGAATGATGTTATTAATTACAAGATTGGGATACTTGAGTTTAATTCACAATCATAGTATCAATAATCAATATGGAGGATCCGAGAGTTTTATTCTAAATGAGTGCAAGGCAATTCCATTCAAGACATTTGCAGATGTGGTGAATATCTGTACCCCAGATGAACACACGTCCCTGAGAAGTACATTTAGAATGGTTCAACTTTTGTGCTTAACTTATTTCTACAGGCAAGTAGCACCAAATGATTGTCATGGAGTAGGAGCAGCTGATTCTCAGATTTTATTCGGGACAATCGTAAGACATGCGTTGTCAATAGGTTTAAACAGAGACCCTCAGAAGTATTTCGAGCACGAGACGATTAATAGTAATAAGAATCTTGTGGAAAGCTGGAGAAACCTTTGGAATTTCTTGGTGATTAATGATGCTTCCACTGCCATGTACCGGTCTTCGATCTTGAATATTTACAGTTCTGACATAGCTGATGTGGATATTCCTCATGTTAACTCGTTCGGTCAAGAGTTAAGAGAAACCTATGAAACCATATTTGAGATTTCCAAGAGTTATAGGAAGTTGGTAGTGATTTTAAGTAACTTCAGAAAGAAGCCCAGGATCATTGACATTTTGGCCGAAACAAACCGGCTAGAACATATCTTCTTCAACTTTTTCGGTAAAGATTTCTTCAAAGATTTCATTTGCAAACCTGCTAGTGATAGCGACAGTGAAATCAATAGTAGGGAACATAGGAAATCATATTTGAAAGTGATCAAATATTTGACATTTATTCTGTTGAGAGCCAATCTTTCATCTATCTACTATGTGATTGCCATGAATTATGAACGGAAGTATAATGAAGATAAGACCACATCCATCAGTTCTGGAGTTGAATTGTTTAAGATCCATTTCAAAAGTGTGGTCCAATTGGTGTATATTATGTCGTATGTGTTTGACAATTCTGTGGAATTATTCGGGAAGAATTATGACTATATCTTGACGGCTGCAAATGAAAGGTATATGATCAAGACACATTCGTTCTTGACGTCTTTTTTCATACGGTTGATCCATCAGAAACAATTGTTAACCTTCAAAACATTTGAACCTGAAGCCGGTGAACGATTGGAAGCCATCAACAAATTGTTCAATATGATTCTAGTGGAAGCAGAATTGTTTGTGGGCAATTTCCGCCGTTTAAGTTTACGATATGTCAACTCATACAAAATCTATGTCTTGACATACTACGTGTTAAAACAATGTATGGAGAATGCCGAAGTATTCTTCAAGTATGCCCTTAGTGACCCATCGATGATTCTCGACACAACCAATATGTTGCAATATTTCACTGCCAGTGAAATCAATTATCTCTGTAAATTATGTGAAGAGCTCCGGTTTGCTAAAGATAGTCAAGAACGTCAAAGAAGAGCCAACGCCATGTTCAACATGAACATCTCCAATAGTTCGAATCAAAGCCATTTGAGTTCTCGATATGCAACCGACAATAGTATGAGCGGCGATATGGGAGGTTCTATGAGAGAAGGAGCCAGTTCTAGTGGAAATGTCGCGCCAAATGTCGATACTTCTAGTGCTATGAACTCTAACCAGGCATTTTCAGATCCAATATCCATTAACCAATTAAATCCCATGAAAGACTTCGATAGTAATGTGTTCAAAATGCCTGGCTCTACAACCGGGGCCGATGGTGGCAATTCCAATGCCGATGATGCTTCTGGCTTTCACGACGCTGCTGCTAGTATGATGAATGATTTGTCAGACTTGCACGACGCCAACTTCAAAAGTGACGACTTTATCAAGTTGTTTGAGCTTTATGGTGATACTAGCAACCCCCACTTGGAGTAGGAACCCTAAAATAGTTAGTTTTTATATTCTTGTATAATCTATGATTCACGTTTCCCCAGATTTGTATGTCATCTCGGATGTGTCTCGGATCGGAAATTAACTCCGGCAGTTCCTATTAAAATCATGCAGCGCTGCGAATAATAACATCATAAACGGCGCTTACAGGAGTTAGTTAGCAAGAGTAAAGTTAGCAGGAGAATAGTTAGCAGGAGTATACTAGAGTATTAGTATAATCTACTTACAGACATAACAGTGTGCTTGTGTCGTTGTTGAACATTTGCAAACCCGGGTTTTTTCGGGACTCTTGCAACCCTGCCGTCTGATTTAATATGTCGCCATCTCAAGAACCAGCTCCTAAGAGGAGAAACAGACTATCGTTATCATGTAACTATTGTAAGAAGCGGAAAGTTAAATGTGATAGAGGACGTCCTTGTACTTCTTGTGTCAAATACCATGTGGCTGAGTTATGTGAATATCCGGTATTTTTGGAGAATTATAAATCTTTAGATGAGTCTCCTTCGGTTCCGGAAACCCCTGGCTTGGGGAAAACTCCGACTTTTGCGGTCCAAAATGTCAATGAATTCAAAGATAGGCTCCAAGATGGTACTAGGTATATTCCACCACTTGACCAAACTAAAAAGCCCATAGTTTTTAGCACCAGTCCTAATAAAAGTCCTGTTTATACCAGTGATAAGTCAGGGTCGCCCGATTCATCCATATCTGGTGTCCAGGTGATGTCGGAACTTGAGTTTTTGAAGAATAGAATCAATTTCTTGGAGGGCCGGTTTGGTGATGGTGACCTAAAAACTCCGGCTGGTTCCAATGGTGTTACTCCAACAGGGCTCAATGGTGTTACAGCAGGCCCCACCGGTGTTACAACAGGGAATAACGGAGAAAATGCCGTGAAGAGCAGAGAAAATGGCGAAGAGGGCCAAGGTATAATACCTGGGGCTAACAACCAGCCGAAATATCAATTGCCTCTCAACACTTATAAGCATAGAAATAGTTTTGATAATATTGCTAGCGGGATTTCAAGACATGGAAGTTTTTCCTTTAATACTGCTTCTCCATTGATGAGGCTCCCTTTCATGTCTGGAGGCTTTAATAACAATCCAGAGGTCCATCTATCGCCTTTGAATTGGACTCCGGCTCAGACTGAAGCCGGTGACTATGTGAATTCTTGCATCACCTCCGATAATACATTGACCACCGATAGCAAAAGAGGTAAAGTTAATAATCAGATCAAGGCCAAAATGGTGGCGGTAAATCCTCATGAAAACTCAGATGATATTATTGACTTTTATGCTGGGTATAATCCACGCTTTCACAAAACTGAAAGTCGAAGAATCATCTTTGGCGTATTTGCTTGGTGGACATTTCTCCGGAAAGATGCGGCTTTAACCAGGGTCTACGAGTATCTTCAAAATTCGCTCCAGCAAGATTTATATAGTACGAATTGTGTGGTGTCCAAAGGAGCCGATTTGCAGGAGACCACGCGTGAAGAATTGATTGATACTCAAGTTGCCGAAAATGAGAAGCAGTTCCGAAATAGAGCTACCAAGTATGAAGCATTCACCGATAACAAACCATACTCGGAATTAAGAGAGACCGCCAAAAATACCAGTACAAATGCTGACGATAGCCCAGGGGTTCGATCAAAGTTGAACGAAGGAGCTTTAAGCTTGGGGTTAACGGTATTTGAAGGAGACATTTATAAAGAATTGGAATTGGCTGATCAGATTGTCTACATTTTGCCTTGTAAAAAGGTGATTTGGCTCTTGATCAACAAGTTTTTCACTCACGTTTATGCTTATATGCCATTTTTTGACGAATCATCTTTTAAATCGGAAATCGCTAGGATCATTGGTCCCGAGGATTACGTGGATCAGAAAGTTGAAAAGGTGAATGTAGAGAAACGGCTAGACTTTGCCTATCTCGGGATCATGTTATTGATGCTAAGATTTGCTTATTTGTCGATGTTCTCCAATAAAAAGCAGGTTAACGAATTGAATCTTAAAAGCAATAGTTCCGATCCCAAACAGCAGGAAATGAAATTTTTGTTATCAAACCCCATATCTATTCAGGTTATTGACATGGCACAACATTGCGCTAACCAATTTGATATCTTAAAGAAGAGTAATTTGGTGGTCTTGCAATTGATGTACGGGTTAAGACTTTATACCATGTTTGGACCTGAAAAAGGTGACGGTTCTGACGGAGGGGCATCGCAGATTAGCAACGGAATGTTAATTCAAGTAGCTTTTTCTATGGGAATTAACAGAGAACCAGAGAGTTTCGAAGGGGGCCGTGACAATGACGGTAAAGAAAATAATCTTATCAGAAAACTATGGTTTTTCATGGTAATAACTGATCTAATTCAAGGGTATCAGTATGGTAATCCACTAGCAATCGATCCAAAATACTTTGATGTGCGGTTACCCTTCTTCAAAAAAGGTAATGAGAACATTGAAGATGTTAAGATGGAAAAAGATGTTATCTCCACCTTTGCATACTTTGATAAGTATTATTCCAAGCTTAAATCAGTGCTCGATTACAGCACTCAGTCCAGCGTTCCTTGTAAGTCAAGATTGTTAACAGAAAAGTTGAGTGATTTTGAAGACTTTATATCTTCAGTTTTCGGAAATATCCAAGACTATATGGTTCCCTTCTCCAAAGAATTATACAATTATCCATTCATTAAAACCATGAAATTTAAGAATTTCATCAATCTCAACGGATTTATTGTATCACTATTAGCCCATTTACACCTCCACTATGAACGGAATGATAATGTCAAGTTATCTGTGTATTATTTGAAAAAGAAGATAGTCATTGGAACCTTAAATTTCATGCCATACTATAACGAGATGATTGGAAAGAATCACATCAATTTTGGGGAGTCTGCCGATTTAATCCTTAACCCATCTACCATTGCTTTCATGCACAAGACTCATCAATTTGCCTTGGCTGTTTTTGTTAAAGCCAATGCTACTGTTCATTATCTAAGAGGTCTCCCTACCCACGACAAAGATATGAAGAGTAATTACGATTATCAGATCAAGTTCTACAAATACTGCAAGCTTTCGAAAATTCTCGAAAAACTTCTCAAGTATTCTATTGCCAGTATATCACGGTTGAGTAATCGGTATTATTATGCCTGGAGAATCACCAAAGCCCATAGTTTCATCCTTCATGTGGTCACCAAAACTAGAGTCTATGAGATTTGTGACTTTTCAGACGTCACCACAAAGTTTCTCCAAATTCCTCTAGAAGATATTGACGATTTGACCTTCTTATATGATTTAACCCTCAAACAAATAAGTGAAGATAAGTCTTCGGCAGTGGAGACAGACATTGACGGCATTGTCAAATTTACTAAGAAAGATGCTAGTCCAATGCTTCCTCAAACAAGCCCCGGTACTGACTTTGGTAACACGCCTGCTGCTACCTCTTCCTCCAATAATACGAAAAGACAGCCTGCAGCTGCTGATAAAGATGCTTATAGCAGCCTCCCCGAAGGATTTACCCCACCCGAAGCTCAAAAGTGGCCCAATGTCACTCATGACTCGGACTATACCCCCCACAGTAATTCATCAGATAACGATTATTTTGATATGGTCAATAACAAAGAAGTGGATGATTTATGGCTTCAATTAATAGGAGAAAACAACGAACCTGGCACCACATATAATGATGGTAATGGAGCTGCTGTACAAACCAGTGATTTCTACAGTGAAATGTTCCAGGTCCCTGAAACCTTCAATTCGTATTAAATACTTTTATATCTTGTATCATGTGTAATCACTACGTGTATAATAATATAATTTCGATTTTGCAGCCAAATTATTATTGTCGCAGAAAAAATGTTACCCGCACCTCATCGTCTATAAAAAGGAGCTGGAGAATCAAAGTGAAAAATTTTTCTACTACACCTTTTAAAGGGTTTAATCTTGTTTTATAAGATTGGATGATAGTTATTTGTATGTATACGTCCTAGGCCACAAGTTGAGACTATGAGAGTCCAATTGAAAACGGAAATCTAAATGACGACAAAGTTAGCTGTGCACCAGTCTGAGTACTCAGTTCATGATAGACCAAGTATACCCAAATTTCTGATACATTTCTGTTTTGAGTGGTAATTGCCCAAGAGGCTGCAATATGTTACATTGTTACTAACAATTGCTATAGACGAGTTTATTTCCTTATAAGTTCGAATGGAGGCTGTTGAATGGAGGCAGCTGAATAGACCTGACCACTTGCACAATAGTGAGGAACTAACTATGTAAATAGATATGTATACAATCAATACAACAAGATTATTACCCCTTTGAACAATACTGTAGATCAATAAAGAGAACCAAAGGAATTCGGCTCAATAGGCGAGGAACAGCTACTGGTGAAAATCCCCTAAAAAGTCTAAATTCTGGCGTTAGCGTGAGTCTAATTGACGAGATAAGCGGGACATGCCAAGGTGTAACAGGCAAAAGAAACATATTGGCTCAGAACAGTTAAAAGTTGTACTCTCGTGTAATGAAGGGAATGTAAGCCATAACCAGAACCAGAAAAAATCTGCAGAATCAAGGGCGAATTCGACACCAAAATTGACAAATTCAGTAACCAATACACCATAATTGAATCTAGTTAGGCCCCGATAGGGACAAAATACAGAATAAAAGAACATCTACAAATAGCAATAATATACAATAGAGTCGTTCTGGAACAATAGTGCTGGTGTCACAACAATCAATTACACCCTGAACAACATTAAGACCATATTCAAAATTAGGTTAAATTGGCTCGAAAATCATACATCTGCCAACAAAGAAGTCGGGTCCTGAACAATGCATCCAATCCCTGCCTAATATCCCTTAAAAAGGATTGGTGTTTATATATATCTACAACACGCGACTAATTTATCCGCAACCGGTTAAATAAAATGTCCGGTCCATTTGCAGCTTGTTAGGTACAAGATCAAATAACCTTTTAACCCATTCTTGGTGATTCGCCTGCGTGCTGGTTTGTAACTCTTCATGCCCCCTACACACAACAACAATAATAACACGGTTTCATTATGGTATCTAACCCTGTTACCTGCGTTTTTCTTTACCTTTTTTAACAGCCTTCAAACGCGTAATGAAAAGGTACAGGCTCATCCCTACGGTTACCCGTGTTGCATAAGCAGGTAAGATAAGTAGCGTAACTAGGAAATTGTTTGACATGGTGTTTCCTGCTATAAATATAAGCATATATCCTCTTGGAACAGTACATTCATCACCCCATACTTTCAAAGGAAATTTACTTTTTCATTTCTTTCATTTCCCATACATTGAAATTTATTTTATTTTATTTTATTTTTTTTTTTTTTTCACTTCCGGTTCAATAATTTTTCAGCATGGATTCAATTGAAAATAAAACAGTTGAATACTTTGTCAAGTCTTCTATCAACCAAGACTTGGCTCATCAATTGGTGGTTAAAACCTTACAAATCATTCCTTGTGACAATTCGGATCCTAAATTGGTTCTTGAGAGCAAAAAGTTACCATCGTTACTGAAATTCTTGAACAAATTAATCAATTCGTTGAATTTGAATAATGGGATTTTGATGACGACTATTGTGTATTTGAATAGATTAAAGACAAAGTTACCCAACAATTGTAAGGGTTTGCCATCTACTAGACACAGAATTTTGTTATCATGTCTTATATTATCAATCAAATTCAATAATGATTTTTCGTTAAAGAACCACGACTGGTTGAAGCTTACCAACAATTTATTCAACTTGAAGGATATCAACTTAATGGAAAGACAACTCCTTTATTTATTAAACTGGAATTTATTCATCCATGATTTGGAATTATTCAACACCTTCAATAAATTCTTGTACCCTATCAAGGAGAAATTGATCAACAATTACAGAATGAAACAATACTTGGCTTATCACCAAAAAACCCATCAATCTCCTTCAAACACCTCGTCTCCACAATCTGTTACATCCCCACAAACCCCCAGATCTTCCATTGGGTCTTCCACTTCTTCTCCTGGTTCTGATTGTTTGTCTCCTGAACGTCATCTACAAATCCCTGCTTATCATCAACCAGTTGCAAATGTACCGGCTGCAAAGGTACCAGGAGCAGTTCCTCACAGAAAGTCTTCAAACAGCTCCATCAGTTCCATGTCTTCTGCGGGAAGCCATTCACCTTTGAGTTCTCCAATCCACTATCATCACGAGTCTCCTATTTCGGTAGATTCTTACGAATCGATTCCTACTAAAATTAATCCATTGATTGAATTAACTGCATTAAACGAACAGTATGAGTTGAACAAGCTCTTAGAGAGCTTGAAGCATGGGAGTATATAAGTATATAACGATTAATGAATGCATTCCATAGTTTTAAATCTTCCTTAGTGTATCTTGAGCAGTCGTAGGCTCTTGCACGTAGGCCCTTGCCCGCGTAGACTCTGGTGCTATTATCTACGCCTGTTGCAGCTATGTTGCAGCCTGTCGCACTATTTGGTCATTTTCACTAATCGAACATAACTTGGTGATAGTTCCAAGCTTACGTGATCTCGACTAAGCAGCTCAAAAGTTGTCTAGATCCACCCAGAAACACTTTAGTTGATGGTATAGATTACCAGCAGTGATTAGTATATCCAATAATTTGGCGTTTGTGATAGTTCGTGATAAATGATGAACTCCGTGCTACGCAAAAGATTGTTTCACACGGTGGGGCCATTTTTCAAGCCCAAGAAACAAACTGATATCTCCAGTAGCCTAGGGGTGTCCCTTCAGAAAGGAGAACTTAAGGATAATCCCTCGGAACATAATGACAACGATAATCCGAGCGACGATGGCGATAAGATCAATGGTATTAAGGATAACTACCAGAAGCTTCAAGACTATTATAACAGCATATCCCATATGAGTATAGAAGATTTAATGATCCAACAGAACTTAGACGAAGGCAAACAATTTAATTCGTTTTCTTCAGAACACTATTTGGACCGGAAACAGATGTTGAAGTCGATACCCGATGAAATCGATATCCATAAGACTCCGTTGTCGCAGATTGAAAAGATTTATAAGGATTTGAATAAGTTGGATGAAGACAAGACGGTACACTTGAAGTATTATAAGCGATATTTGAATAATTATGCCGACCCGGTGATACAATTATTACAAGAATTCAATGGGATCAATGAAAAGTTCAAATTATTAAGAAGAAATGAATTGGACAGCTTAAGTCTAAATCCTGGCTCGTACCTATATAAAGAGAATTTGTTCAATTTGCCCTATAACGTGGTGGGGTTTGATAAATCCATCAGTGGGTTTCCATTGAGGACGGGGAAACACCGGTTGACCGACCTCTCATACCCTCAAGAATTTATTCAAGATTTAACTACCAACAAAGATAAGATAAAGGTCAATAAGAAAGACTTGGATTTTATCGAGTTCAATGAAAATTCAAGTTCCATTAACCCCAACAACTTGATATCTCCTCACGATTCGGTATTCAATACCCCACTAGAAAATCATAATCAAAAATTCGATAAGTTTATCAATTTAATCTATAACGAATTAGAGGTTCCCAAAAACTTTATATTGATTGATAATATCAATGACTTCAAGATCTTGAAGTTCAAGTTTTTGAATAAGTTCAATTCGATTTTGGAGACGGAAATCAATACCTTGAAGGGATCACTACAAAAAGAGATCGAGTTGATTTTGTCGTCGGGGAACACCACCAACAACTTGTTATTATTCAACGAGCAGTTCTTCAAGAGTAATGCATTCAAGTTGTGTGACTTTTTAAGAGATAACGACAGCAATGACCCTGATATTCCCAAGAAAAATGGCCTTAACAAAGATGTTAAGGGCACAAACCCAGGATTGCCTTCTGCCAACGTGTTGATAATCAGTTACAATATCAAAGAATTCAACTTAATCCCTTATCATTACTTGATCAATAAGTCCCTTCGTACCGAAAGAAAACTATTCAATCATATCTACAAATTATTCCTAATCAACTTGACGGATCAAATCGAAACCTTGACAAGATTAAAGTACTCCAACAAGAAACAAATCTTCCTCAACAACTTGAATGTCAAAATATCCAACATCATCAAGTACAAAATCATCAACTTAATCCATTCCATTAACGAGTTAAAGACGGTACCAGTAGACGAGTCGGTGATATTTAAGCCGTACGGCAATAAAAACTTCAAGCGATTATATAATTACAGACCGGTTCCCATTTCCAAACACAGGCGGTCGAGTTATCGGTTGAAGTTGATCGATCTCGAGGTATTACACAAGGCGTTTTCATAGACATAGCATAAGAGTCAATAGGCAGTATAGATCAATATAAATGTCGCGATACTCGTACGACAGTGCGACCAAACTAAAAATTTTTCAATCACCAACCTTGAAAGACAAGAATGGCTTATAAAAAGGTTCAGACCACCAGCTCGTTGCCGCCGCTACCACGTCTAAAGGTCAGAAGACCAGTGTTGGGCAAAGGAAATAATCAATGTCTTGTTTTAATGACATCTTTATTGAATTGTTGGGCTGCTAATGGAGAAGGGTCATCGGATTGTATGAGTTTTGAAACCGAGCTAAAAGGATGTATGGAAGCACAGAAGCCACACAAGGAACAACTTTCTTCCATCAACTACCATGCTTCACGGTTGTATCCTAAGTTGAGGGGGAAAGTTAATGATTAATGAATAGACTGTAAATAGATGAATATACCAGGTAGTTGGATGAATGTGTAGATAGAGCACTGTATGGAGTTTGAGATGAGTGGGTAGATAGAGAACTATATAGAGTTAATGAAATGACCAGGTGGTGCTTGATATAGAATTAGGTATGGAATGACTGGTAGAGAGGTGCTAGAGAATTGATAGCTGTACAATTACTAGAGGAAGATCTAATTAGACAGAATTAGAAACACAGGTTGATATGGTTTGTACAAGCGTGGCGGAATTACCATACCAAGATACCAACACTATATCCAGTCCTACAGTAATTTCTGCTTATCCAAATGCCATCAATAGACAATCTCGAGGCGTAGGCAAATCAACTACTTTGATACCCCGCTTACGTAAGCATATAAACACTTTACTGAGCTCTTCTCATACATAAATTTCACTCCTTCGCCTTCACCTTCACTTTTCACTGCTTATCCTTCATTTTTCACCTTCACTATTCATCATCTACCATCACCCTTAATACCAATTACAACAAATCATCCAACCTCCTTTTCCCTCCCTCCCTTCTCGTCTCTTCATATCACCAGATCTTCCTTAACCTTAATCCCCTCAGATTTGCAGTGGCCGGCACGACTTTTGCTCCGCTAAAACTCCTTGTCAGCGCGAAAGGTTTTAGCAGTAGCCAACTGATTAGTTTTAGTTATACATTATTTACATGGGCTGTAGAGTCTATCAGTGGTATTAGATTGCATATATAATGAGCTGGTACCAGCTAATACTAATACGACTTCTCCAGGCGGTTTTTCTAGCGTCTTGGGCCAGTGCTGCCTTTATAGATACCCAGAATTGTAAAGATCCTGATATTCATGGATATAAATTCGACAAGAATTTGATAGATGTGGCTCTAGATAAAGAGCATAAAGTGTTGAAGTTTTTCATTAATACAAAAGTCATAGACCTTAAGAACCTGTCGAGGGTCGATCCAGTCATAGAGGATGTCAATAGCACTACCAATAAGTTTGTTACATTCCATGCCCAAATATGGTTTCTGGGCCGACTAATAGTGGATGAAAACAAACGACTTTGTGAGATGTTAGGAGTTAAGAACACTACTGAGTACTTACAAAGTCCTAGATTCGACAGTCCTCCTACCAACCGTACTATTACTATTACTCCTCAGGTGCCATATGAAGCTAACGGGGCCTTTCATCACCAATCAGGAACCAAAAGAAGTTCTGACCAAAGTTCTAAACAAGACTCTGTACGGAATTCCAGAAGAGAAATATTTGAATTTGATATACCGACGGACGGTGAAGAACCATTTGATCTAGAACTGTATGATTTGGACTTGTCTGATCTAGAACTGTATGATCTGGACTTAGATTTAGAACAGTTTGACCAACAGTTTGATCAACAGCTTGAACTAGAATTACCCGACGATCCACAAAAAAGAGATTTCTATGTTCCCCCCGCCAGTGGGTCCTCCACTGCTTCCCCTATTTCTATCACTCCTGTAAATACTGATAGTTCACAACCTGAAGATATAGGGAAATCATTTGCTTCTACAAATAAAACCATCGAAGCCTTATTCAGCAACTCGACGGGCCAGCTTATTAGCTGTCCTCTTTATGTCAATGACTCGGTCTACATGTACTATGAAGTGGATGTGTCAGAACAATACGGAAAAATGGGATCTTATTCTGCTAGATTTTCAATAGTTTCTAATGATTTTGAAAGTGAATCTATAGGATGTGGTCGAGTGTATGTCACTCCAGCAGTTAGTCAACGGTTACAACAAGCTATTATATTGGGTGCGTTGCTGATAGTGTTGGCTACTATTGTGGTCAATTTTCTTACGGTGATCTACTCGTCTCATCAAGAGTCAACGAATCCGTTTTTATTCACTGCATCCACCATTTGCAATGAAAAGTTGTTGAAACAGTTGGATGCTACTGTTCAGCGGATCGTATTGTACTTTCAATTTGCTTTATTCACTGCTGGTCTCAATTTGAACTACCCTGGATTCTATCAACCTGTAATGGCTTTATTGAAATGGACTGCTCTTTTGGGGTTTTCGGTGTTGACCAACAATAGCTTTTTCCAATCTACTGAAAGAGATAATGTTTATATTACCTATAATACCAGCGGATTGAACTCGTTGGCCTATTTTAATGATTATAGGGCTGCTGGTGAAAACTGGTGGAATTTCATCATTACGTTAGTGATCTGGATCTTTATTCAAATCTCGGCTCAAGTATGCTATTTCTCATTGAAATACGTTCTCCAAATGTTTAGAAAACACACGAAGGTCAAGTTGTCGGACTTCAAACTTAATTATAAAAGAGCATTTTCGTTTGCCCTTGGAACAACTTTAAATAATTTCATGGTTTGTTTCGGGTATCCATTTTTGATCTTGACGATGTACTTATTTTACTTGACTGGTCAAAATGAAAATAAGTACCATCCTAGTATCGAGACGTTAAAATATGATGCCTTCTCGAGAAATGTTTCTTTTGACAATCTTTTCACTCCTACGAGCTTTATTCGGTTCTATGATCCTTATTCAGACACAACTGAGGATTATCAAGTTGACGAAGACTTACTTGATAAAATCGATTTCAACGTGACTTATGCAAATACAACCACAGAGGCGGTACTGGTTACCTCCGAGAATAGCAAACAGAACGTGGCTGTCGCCCCATTGGTGGTCAGTGTAATTTTATTTGTTCTATGGATAAGTATTTTTTTCTATTTTGTGTTCCGATACTTGATCACTTTTAAAAGGTTTAAACTCGCCATGAACCAGAGAATCTCCAAACTATACACTTCGGTCAATACCATTTTGGTGTGGTCACATTTTTATCATCACTATAGCCCTAGTAAGACCTATTATGTCATATTGGAATTCACCTTATTATTCTTAAAGCTGGTGGTGGTGAGTCTTATTCAGTCAAATGGTATGGCCCAGGTGATTTCATTAATTGTTTTGGAACTGGTGAGCTTTGCGTCGGTGTTTGTATTCAGACCATTCTTCTTGAAAATCACCTGGAACTCTTCCAAATGGATGATTCCGTTGGCGAGACTCTTGGTGACAATTTTGTGTATTCCCTTGATTCCAAACATGAATAGTACCGAGAATGTTCTTACTTATACTGCCCTTGCTCAGTTTATTATCCATTTTATTATAACTGCAATTTTCCTAATTCAATTGGTTCTTAGTTTTGTCCGGACAATCTACTCCGCGTATAAAATGAAGGCCAATAGTTCCGGAGGCAGTGGGAAGAAGGACAAAGAAAAGTTGACAAACGCTTCTAGTATCGATGATTTCAATAAGCAGTTTGAATATTTACCCGTGGACAATTTATTGCTCCCAATTACCAACTACACCAACAACTTTAACAAAGAGGACGACCTCAATAACGAAGACGACAGCAATTCTGGTGTCAGTGACGAAACCAAACCAGGACCAGTGGAGATTAATAATCCTGACTTTTATTATAGATCCAACGCCGAGTACAATCTAAGAAATCATTTAAAATCTCGGAACTTCTCGGCCGATTCTGACTTGGACAATGCATCTTTTGAACAACAACAAGAGTTTTCTAATGAGAGAAAGAAACAAAATGATTATACCACCAGAGAAGCCGATTTAATTTATAAGAAATTCTTTATCGACGACGAGATTGATCCTGATATTAAAGAGCTTTGGGAATCAAGAAAAGATTGGTTCTCAAAGGAAGGTGCTACCAGTAGTGGTACTTCGCTTGGCCAAGTCAACTCCATAACCAGCTCTGGCGAAATCAGTAGAAAGATTGTACCTCAGCCAGACACTTCCAGTAAAAAAGTTAAAAGCTGGAGCCGTAAGGTCAAAACATTAGTGAAGAAGGAAAAGCCTACCCCCACCGAAAAAGGGTTCCGAGTTTCGAGACCTCGGCCATTAATAATTAAGACATTAGATAATGACATTGATAGGAACAATTCTTCCAGAACTTATGATACCTCCAGATCAGGCAAGACTCTTGATTCGTCATCATCAACAGAAGACTATAGCAGTCCTACAACCCCCGATTAACTTCCTTTCAGTTCTTCTCTTTCATGAGATTATCTTTTTTTTTTGGGGTTTTATTGTATTCTTTACTAGTAAGAGGATACTTATGTACATTAGTTAAAAGAAATTAGGCAATGGCAATCATTTTGAAGAAATATTTTAATATACAAAATATTGAACCAATACCCTTTGATTGTCATCATTGGTGTATACATAATGGTCGTGATATTAAACTCTTCTCTTCTTTTCCGGAGTCGAGGCAAAAGGCAAATCGAATTTCCGTTTTATGATGTTTCGAATCAATTTCTCATCATCAATGAAACTGTAAGTAACGTCATCAAACTTGAATGCTTTGTCAATATCTAAGCAGTTCTTTAAAGATTTATACTCTGACCGCAATACAACTTTAGCCATGGAAGATCTCGACATATTGACATCATGGCTGAAGCTTTCTGAAGCCAAATCGGGATACTGGGCAAGTCTCTTGTTGACGATCGCTTTATAGTTCGTCAAACATAACTTGGTTAGTTTTCTAGATTCGATTAATTGAATACATTTGCGGTAGATTCTTCTGATCAATTGAAATTTGGAGTCAAATGATAATGATACCATGGGATTAATGGCATTAATAGATACCAAGATCGTTAAGCATTGTAGTAAAATAACCAATTCGATGATGATTTCTCCAGTAATGAAGCAATCATAAGAGTCCAAAACAAAGTCCACCACTTCATCTTCTTTTTCTTCTTTTGAGATTCTTCCAAAGATTTCCAATATTTCGTCAAAGAAGTCATCAGAAATTGGTGACCCTCCTTTAATGAAATGTTTCTTGATAACATCCATAGGGATTTCTCCAAAGTCATGCTTGGACCCGTATTGTTCTACATACCCATAACGTCTCAATATCTCACTATTAGGGTGATCGGAGTAGGTATTATAGAGCTGGTCGCCAACGGCAATATCCTTTATGGCTCTTATGACAAGTTTGTCGCCCAAATATTCTAAAGATGCATTATGCTTATTGGTGTCAGCATTCAAAGTGTCTGCCAAAGGAATCATAGACTTCAAGAAGGAATCGTTCTTGATATTATCATACTCTCCATCAGAAGAAGACCCAGGGCTTCCGACCACGCCATTTTTCTTCTCTTCGTCCAAATTATGACTGTCATCTTCCTTATCTTCCTGCTCGTGCTCATCACCATCATCATCATTCTCTTTCTCATTCTCATTCTCATTCTCATCATCATCATCATCATCATCATCATCATCATCTTCCCCATCAACAAACCCTTGCTCGTTCAACTTTTCAATGTCAAACGAGTACGACATAATCAAAGATGCAATTTTATGATACTCTTCCAAAGTAGTGTCCTTCAACTCCACAAGCCCCATCTTGTCAATGACATATGTAGGAAATAGCTTCTTATACATCCCATCAGCCAAATCCCTACCGATTCTTTCTGTGATCAAAGATGGATTCAATTCAGCCAATTCTTCAGAATTCCAGAACATGAGCTGATTGAATTGATAGTTTTCATCATCGGAAATAGGCAACACCTTAAAGTAGTCTTTCCACTTGCTGTGCGGACCCTTGCATTTGATCTCATTTAGCAATAGAACAATCAACACTTCCCACTGGTTGAGACGCATCAAAGGTTCCTTAGCGCCTGGGTTATCGTCCAATAAGCTGCTGTTGTCGACATTCAAGATGATCAGTCGGGGGATTTCGAAGATGGTGTCACCGGACTTGATGGGTTCTTGTGCCACAACACCTCTTCCTGTATTGCGATGTCTCAAATCTTCAATCGTACATTTTTTGACGAATTTGACTCCGGAATCTTGCAACCACTGGTAGTAGAGCTTTGTCCGTTCTTCAAAATCCATAGTAGCGTTGAAACCTGGGGGATTTTATTGCTCCTGTCGCTTTAACTGCTACAAATGGAATCTGCTACTCTAAGGCTGCTATGTCTCAGATGAAGTTTTTTCTAGCCGCGGCGAGTTCTGGCTGCTAAACTTGCGCAGACGTATTTAAGGCTGGGTGCGTAAAGGTGGAGACGGAGTTTGTATGAGTTAGGAAAGGGCCCGTAGTTGGTGGGAGTCGGAAATAGGAGAACAAGCTAGAAGGTGATGAATTGAAAGGAGGTATCTATATGTTGGCTTTTTCAACTAAGCCAAACGACGTGATGTCTCAGTTGTGTCTCAGCTGAAAATTGTTCTACGAGTACTTGACATTATTCATTATTGATTGTACGCTATCAATTCTTGACATTATTCATTCTACAGCCGTAACATAGATATGACTAGGATACTGCGGCAACGACGAAGTATAGCTCAAATCCTTTGCGTTTCTGTATCCATCATCACTGGTAGCAACTGCTAGGATGGAATTATCATGGCTTAAGGCAACTTTGACCACACTTTGTTCTTGCCCGTCGCTGTATTGAAACTTGTTATATTGCCGGAGTTTTTTGCGGTTGCGCCAGTCCCATACATTGATAACTCCGTCTGACCCCGAGGTGATTAAACTGTCATTACTGGAATTGAATGCGATTGAATTAATTGGATACACTGTGTCTGTTTTGGTCAATTCATTATATTTCCGATGACACCTGAAAGCAAACTTTTTGGCCTGGACTTCTTCTGCAGGATCATAATATTCGATCGAGATCCGTCCATCTATTCCCGCTATGGCGAATCCCTCTCCACTAGGAAACGACTTTAAATCGTTTATTTGTAATTTCAACCCACTTTCTCTTGTTTGTACTGGACTTTTCCAGTTGCGATGGTCATATATTTCAATCGTTCGTTCACTCATGCCTAGTGTTAGATACTTGTTAGTGGTGTCCATATTGAACACTTTTTTAGATGATTGATGGTGATGGATAGGTTTGGAAACGCGGGGATCTATGATATAAACGGAATTGTCAAATGAGCTGGCTATGAGTAATCCATCCATGGAATTTAGATTGTTTATACCGTTGTCTACTTGAGGCAAATGTGTAGTGGGTATATAGGGTTCCTCCACTAATCGACCATTTTCATAGTCCACCAGGTAGATACACCCGTCCATAGACCCGATATAAGCAGTATTACCGCGGAGATATTCAATTGAGAGGGCCGGGACCTCACACTTAAACTGGTTCAACCGTATGGGCAGGTCTACATAGCTGCAATCGTATAGAAGCACCGAGTTATTCCATGAAGATACGAGGAATTGAGGTTGCGTTTTCGAAAATTGGACATCGGAGATAATGTCCAAGTCTCCAGACGTGGGGACTTTGGTAAACTGCGGATTCAGCGACATTGGTGCTGGCGTAAGAAGTTGGAGTTTTTTGTTTCTTGATAAATGAAGTAGTTGCGTGATGATGTGCGCGGATGTTGTAGTTTATATACATTTATAGATTTTCTAGATACTATAAGTACTAGATACTGTGTTACTTGCTATGTTCCTCGGATATTAGATTAACAAGCTCTGCTGGGTCCTGGTCAGGCTCCACCCATTGAAATTGTTCACTGTGTGTGAGCCAAAATTCCATGAAGTAAAGCTCTTCAGGAAGATCGTGGATGGTGATTTTTCTGGCTCTGAACTCGTCTCTAAAGTATTGTTGCAACTGGGTAATACTATCATCATTAGTGCCTGGTCCGGCTATATGCTGGGAATCGGGGGATTCTAGGTAGTAGTTATTTAATTTGTTGATGTTCAAGTTGGAGAAGTTTCGGACTTGACTGTAGTGGTAATTCTTGAGATTAATCTCATTATTCTCCTCAAAGTAGGTAATGATCCTATTGATTAAAAGTAATTCTTGCGAGTAGACTAAATTGTTCAAGACTTTTGTCGACTTTCTCCAACTAATTCTTCCTAAATGGTTGGGATACTTCATGTTGACAAGTCCATATATCATCGATAATCCTATTATAGAATTGATAACAAATATCACCGATAGAGGAATCATTTCCAATAACATTTGTTCCAAAAAACTTGTGGAAACCAAACTGGCAAAGAAACCTATTCCTTGATTATATATCTGTCGCTGTTTGTATTTTAGATATTGAGAAGACCTTAAAGTTTCGTGAAGGAGCCGGAAACAATTCCCATAATCATTGATTTTGAGGAAAGTATTGATACCGATTCTGATGATAGAGTAATCTAATTGCTTCTTGTCGACATGAAGATGGAAATTGGCCTTAATTAGCTCGATTATGTTAGCTGGATCAGTAGGTGCTGGCGCCTGTAGGAGATAATGTCGTACTATTCCATCATCTAATATATTATGCTTGTGACGGGTCAATGTCCTATAAAGTAGCAGTTCCAATTCTTCATTGGAATAAGAACCGGAAATGTTTAGGAAGTCGTTCTGTTCAGGGGTCTTATTGTGGAGCTGTAAATATCGGTTGGATTTAATACAGTCTATTATCAACTCAGACTGCTTGGACGGTGATAGCTGAGTTCTTTCTTTATCGAATGCGTTTAGTCGTCGAAGAAACAGTTCACAAGTTAAAGGAGACCTACTGAAATGATTAGGATGATACAGTAGGAGTCTTTTGGCACCACATACTGTTCTCTTCATTATAGTAGTAGGCAGAAATGATTACGCGCAGGCTCTGATAGATGTGATAGCACCAGGCACAGGCACTGGCCCTGGCACTGGCACGAGAGCTGGCACGAGAGCTGGCACTAGATCCACCACTAGATCCAGTATAGATGATTATACGAAAACCCTGTCATGCACATTCCATCAACATGAAATTGTTACCCTCAGTGTTTCGTAATCGGCTTCATATGTTTCCATAATCGGCTCTATATGTTTGCAACTTCTTAACCTAGTTTTATCATTTGTACTGGGCTAATCCCGACCAGTGGGGCAGGGCATGGTCCACGTCGACAATGGCGCGTGTCTGGCTCCCCTTGCAGCACCGTACATCCAGTCCTGCACACATTCCACAACGCCGCATCGATGCTGGTAATCTTAATTACCTTACCGATTAGGGACGAATGCAAAACACAGGGGATCCACCATCGATAGACGAATAATTGTACGTTAATCAGAAAGAGAAGTATTTCTATATATATTACCGTTTCTTCTTAGATATCGTTCTTCAACACACCAAGATGTCCACCAGCCATTATGAAGACGACGACGACGTGAAATCGGACTTTTCATACCTGCAATCTGAAGTGTTACCTACTGCCGGAAAGAGTCCATTAGGGCCAGACTTCTACAGACCTAGTGAATTAGGGTCTACATCTCAATACTCAGAAGACGAAAGTCACTATTCGGCTGGATCTTGGAAAATGGGCCCTCCACCAAAGGTCAAATCTGGTACTGGCAGCTCTAGAGATAATACTAGAGATTCATATATGTCATCATTTTCGGAATATTCTGGCCATGTCAACCATTTGGCCCAACCTGTGTCAGTCAAAGTAGTAAATGAACCAGTGGAGCCAACAGTGAACCGATCATTAAGTTCTAAACGGTATAATGCAAAGTCGTATCCAGCAGCTACACCATCAGAAGCCTCATCCTCAACCCCTCAGAAATTAGAAACCCAGCAGTTTGTGGATCAAAGCAAATTGCAACCTGATTTGCTGTATAGTACTAGTGTTCAAAGCTCCATTCCTCCTCGGTCTAAAAGAAGACCTAAAAGTGAAGTAGTAGACACTAGTGATCTTCAGCAGGCTATTGATGAGTATAAGACAAGAGAACTTCCTCCATTTCCGCAACAATCACAACCACAGTCTTCTAGAGCATTCCAACATGGTCATAGTCAATCCCAACAACTTCCAAGCTCTGCTGGTGCTGGAAAAAAGGGCCACAAGAAGAGATTCTCTCTCGCGATTAGTGATGATTTAGATAAATTGATGGAAAGAGCCAACTCCATAAAACTGAAAACTTATACTTTCAACCAATTGCCTAAAACAGACGATAGCTCTATTGAACTGAGAGGATCTGATGACCCTAAGAAGAAATCCACTGACAGTTTCAAGACTGCTAGTTTACATAGTCAAGAAGAAGAAGAACCGTTGAATGTCCCTAAGCGAACTGTCTCCGGTTTACCTCCCAGACCAAGTTCAGATGATTTACAGAAAGCAAGACAAGTTTCTAATCAAATAGAGAAACTGCAGTTAAGTAAAGATAATTCCAGTTTTGAACAACCATTACCTCAACCTCCAGTGACCTACAATAATAGTGATGAAGAATCTCATTATTCTGACGAAGCATTATTAGGTGAAGATAAAGACCAGAAATCCATAAATACAAAGAATAGTCACGATAGTGATAGAATAGGACTTGGAGTTGGAGTGGCTTCTATGGGAATAGCTGCCACGGGAGTAGCGGTGGATGCTGGAGCTGTGACCAAGACTACCAGTTCTCGTAAAAGTGCTAGTCTCAATACGTCTCCAAAATTGGATCAATTATCTAAGGAAAGCTATCCATCACCTGACAGATATGAAGGACCACCCCAATCTTCCCAAACATATGGGGATTATTCGCCTAAGGGAAACATATCGCCAAAAGGAAACATATCACCAAAAGGAAACATATCACCAAAAGGCGCCGTTCCACAAACCATGAACAAACAAGTCTATGATGATGAAAATAGTTCTTCCCACTATAATGATGAACCTGGATATCCTATGCAAACACAATATGAAGATCAGTTCCAAGATGAAGATGCTATTCGTCCTACATTCCAAGCCAGAGAAGGTCCTATACCAGAGCATCCACAAGAAGGAGAAGTAAGTGGAACGCAAGACGCGTTGAAAACTCCAGAAACAAGTTTACCAGTTAACCAACCAATTCATCAACCACATTTGAGCCATGACGATAAAGATTTCAACCTTGAAGACCAATACTACGATATCGATGAGCCTGAAATAGTAGCCACCAAACCCGGCCGGGCAAAATCAGTTAAAGACGCCACCAAGAACCCCAAGAAAATGAAACGGAAACCTAGTAAGCGGAAGAGCACCAAACGAGACTCTTCCGCTCAACTCAAGCCATTCTCATACCATACATTAATAAACTTATTAGAAAGTATTAATGGAACTATAATCGGTGAAGAATTCAACCAGCTTAATTTACCAGTCCGTCAAAAACAGTTGATAGAAAAGATCGTGGATCAGTTATCAAGACTTACTCTGGATATGGTGTTGGACGAGCAGAGATACGAGATTGGTATCGACAGACTAGAGCGGGCCTTAAAGGTTCTCGAGGGGTTTATGTGATATGAGGTTCCTATAGAATAATATACACTAATTAAAACATCACTATAACTAAGTAGGAATGGAATAAAGGACACCGTATAAATAGCATCGTATAAATGGCTGCAAATTCCACCGCATCTCGCTGCATAATGCTGGCTTAAAATTGGTGCGCCGCGCCGTCAATGTTTATCTTGACGTGAGCGCTACGGCTAAAGTTAATATCTAAGCTTTAAGTTATTGATCGAAGGCTGGCTAAGCGTGGTAGGATTCTCATTGAAATACGAACAAGGTTAGTCTTGTGATAGAATCCTGCTCTGCTTATACTTTATTATAGTTCCTCGTATTTCCTGTTGTTCAAAGAGACATTTTAAAGGCCAGGGATACCCGTATTGAATAATTGGTTAATTTTAACAGCACCGTGCTCTAATATCAACGGGGAAGGTCTTTGAAACCATCAAATATTCTGTCGATTCTTGGGTTTCTGAATCACCTAACTATGGACCCGTTACCCCGTTATACGCCGTCACCGCCTAGGGGGGCAGAAAGAGCAAAGGCCCCTGCCAACTTATCGATTGAAGTGCCAACACAAAATCAAAGTGGTGGGAATAGCATGGAATTGGACGAGCCGGTAAAGTTATCTGATAAGCCGTTTTCTCCTAGTCAAGCGAATTTTGATAATCTTACCCAATTGCCTACGCCTATAATCAACTCGGGATCGTTCGGAGGCTTTTCTCCAGTAGAGTCTCGTGCCAGTGTGCTAGAAGTAGGGAAAACTCGAAAAAAGGGGCCTTTTGGTCGGTTGAATGACCCAGACAATGAAAGTATAACCAGTGGAAGAAGCAGTGGAGATGATGGCAGTATTTCCAGTATTGGTAGTGGTACTGGGATTAATAGAACCTTATCAGAATACAAACCAACAGACCGAAAACAGTTTATTGAAAATCAAGAAAGCAAACGTATAATCTCCAATCCTCTAGAGACAGCCAGGATTCCTAGTCCACCAAGCGATGAGACTTTGCACCAATTAGAGCAGCAGTTTCGGAACCAGACATTTTATTCCGGGAAATTCGATCGTCATTTTGAATTTGTCAAGATCATTGGCCGAGGAAACTTCAGCAATGTGATTTTGGTTCAAGATGTGAATGATGAGACTTTCAAAGTAGCAGTCAAGATTATTCATATACCTATGAAAAATAAGAATCAGATTCGAAATTTCACTTATTTCCTAAAAAGAGAATTGAATATATTGTACCAATTGAACCATGTGAATATCATTCGTTTATTAGATTATAATATTAACGTGGGCATTAACAGAGGAGAGATCGAAAGCGAAAATAACGTTGAAAGTGAAAGCGAATACGATCACGAGCAATTAGACCAAGATATTCAAGGCAGTTCCAATAATGTGTCGAATCAGTTCATATTTCTTAATTATTGCCCTGGGGGTAATTTATATGATTTCATGATTGAAAACTATCACAAATATTGTTTTGAGCCTAACTATTGGGTGGTGATTAAGAACATCGTTAGAGAGTTGGTGTCTTCAATTGTTCATCTTCATAGTCACAACATAATTCATCGAGATATCAAGTTAGAAAATGTGCTATTGAACTACTCCATCACTCAATTACTCGATAATCCTTCACAACCAAGTATCACCTGCTTGACTGATTTCGGATTGGCCAAAAGACTCACCAGTAGTGACCAAGTGCTATCAACAAGGTGTGGGTCACAAGACTATATTCCACCAGAAATCTTAATGGGGTTGAAATACGACGGCAAACTAACTGATTCCTGGTCCATTGGAGTACTAATCTACTGTTTATTAGAGAATCGATTACCTTTTGATCTTCCACCCATCAACTATTTAACCCAAGCAGGAATCTCCCCGTCGGTGATAAAACGGAAGCTAAACAAAAATACTCCTGCCCATCGAATCGCCATGATAGACTGGGACTGGTATTCTATTAACGACTTGTTGAACCACAAATTAGTTGACTCTCACACAAAATTCACTATTCACAGCTTACAACTGATAGTCGAGAAGCTATTAGTTCGAAAGGAAAAGCGGGTCTCGGTAACCCAATTATTGGACATGCCCGAATGTAATTGGATGAAATTGTAGCATATATACTGTAATTATAGACGATTCACCTTGTTAATAACGTTTAACTAAAGATAAACCATTCATAGTAACAACTCCAACACAACATTAACCGCGCGCTCGCTGAAAATCTCCATATTTTTATTACCAGTTACCAGCGGCAAGGCTATAAAAGTACAGGGAACTGTAGATGAGTGAGTCGAATGGTGATAAACCGTCGCAGGTTCAGCCGCCAGGTGGATCGCAGAACGGCGTTGCCTCTGGCCATCGAAACGGCCATGAAGAAAACGGATACGGCGGCGGCAAAAGCATGGGCAATGGAACTATAAATACTTCTGGTGTTCCTGAATTACCACATGTTACCAGTAACATCTTGCCGCTATCCAATGTGATGAAGTTCTACAGTCAAGAGACATACAAGCAGTTGAACACGATAGTGGAAAACTTGTCAATTACCAAAGATAAAGAAACAGATGTGGCTCGGAAACGGAAGTTTTTGAATGTGATAATCAGCGTCAGACAAGATTTTATTAAGCTTTATACATTAATCAAGTGGGCCAGTAAGTCCCAACAAGTCAGTAAGTTGATTGATTTGCTTAATTGGTTCCGGACCCAAGAATTCTACTTTGATCAGCTTTCGTTGGGACTTAATGAGTTGAATGGATTCAGTGGTGCCAAATTGCCCAACAGTGATTTGATCACCAGTTTAGAGGTTCTTATAAAGGGCAGACCCCAGCTTCCTTCTTATAATTTGATTCAGCCTCATCCAAAGCTTTCTCCGGAAAAAATATTATCGGTATTGCAAGAATTGAATTTACTATTGACTACAAGACTTGCCCTTACAGACGATATCCCGGGTCCGTTCTTAGACCATCATACCATCAAAGACGGAAGAATCATTTTCCAGTTGCCTAAGAAATTCCAAGTGAGTATTACTGTTGGTAATGACTTAGTGGTTGATTCCAATAATGAAGACTACTTGAAATCACCATACTTTTTCATTGATTTCAAGTTTTTATTTGGCATTAATCCTGATACCGGAGTCCTCCAAACTGATTTAACTACTGAATTGCCAAAAGATGGGTTTTGGTATAAGCTTGAAAAACAATGTAATTCCATATTGTTGAAAGACAATTTGCCTGGATTGTATAAATTCCTTATACGATTCAGTGAGATTTTTAAGTTCAAATTGATATATAATGAACAGCTCAAGCAGCTAAACAAGTTGAAATGGTCCAACATCAAGTATCGGTTGATTAACAACAATTCCAAAATCGTTATAAACTATTGGGGGAACGAAAATTTCATTGAGTTGTTGATTGATGATAACTTCCAAGTGGTGGTCAACTGGTTCAAGAATAATAAACCAATTGAATTCGAAGACTTGGTTATTGATGATGATAAGTTCAATATTGAGAATCTATTAAACTCCATTTTGAATAAGCATTGTGAACTCTTGATGGAGAAGATATATCAAAAGAATCCAAATTATTTCAAATTAATCAATCCTTATCAAACCTTAATCAAATTAACGGGGAAGAAACATACCATTTTATCAGTGGATTCATTAACAGGGAAATTCTATTTCTTGAATCCTAACTCCCTTGAATTCCAAGCTCTGAGAAGAATCAACAATTTCAAGAACAGTGAAACCCCAGACGATGATGAATCATTTATAACTTTTATCAATAACCAACTAACAGAATTAAAATTACTTACTATTGCCAAAGAGATCCATAACAAATTAATTACAATCGAGTGGATAAATAATAACATCATCACGTTGAAGAATGACGAATTGAAAAAATTAGATGTCGATAAAAGTTTCAAAATTCAATATTTCAGATGCAAAAACTGGCCGTCGTCTTGGTTTCTAATCAACATAATTGACGATAAACATTTTGATATCAACTGGTATGTCAGTCGGATCAAATCTGTTAGAGGAGACTGGAAATTAGAATGGGCCAGTAATCTTTCTTTGAACAATAATTTGGACTTTAATTTTTTCAATAATTTATCACTTATTTGCTCCAACAAGATCATTGATAATATGATTTCCCAAGAGTTGACCCATAAGAATATAAAATTCTTGGAGTTGAAACCCGACAATGCAATTATAAGGGAATACTGGGCCAGTGACAACACGGTAGACCACAATGTTGATACCAATAATGGTGGGTATGAATTAATACTCTTGGTATTCAATGGAAAAAGCGAGTATCTTCCGGTCCATAACTCCAGCAATTCGTTCATTTTAAAATTTGAATTAATCAATAATAAAGAATCCAAACTTATAAAAATCAAATTGATGTCCAAGTTGAATTTGAATTCTGCCCAAGCGAGTCAAATCAAACTACCAAACCTAACAATCAATGAAGCCCAGAATTCGTTCGAAGTAAGCAAACAAATCAACTTGGTGAACTTTGGCATGGATTTCAACACCTCGAATATCGACTTATTATCGGATATATTTGAAACCGTTTACAAATTCAATCACTTGATTAGTCTTATGAATGACTTGACTCAGAACAATATCCATGTGATTGAATATGACGATTTTTTCAAAATCCGTGTCAACGACTACTTCAAAGAACTTTATATTGGATTACCGCCACGAGATAGCGATGGTAAATGGGGTTTTTATTTCAAATATAATCCTGACGAAGAGAACACCATAAAATTGATCATCAATTATGTCAACAAGAGTCTTTGCTATGAAGAAAAGACATATTCATTCTTACACATCATCAATTATTTGAACCAAATAACTCCCATCATGCAAAGTATTAGTCATTTGAGCAGCTTCCTAAACGAAGCCAATAAGTCCAAGTTGCCAAATGGATTGAAGAAATTGAACTTGGATTTGAAGTTCATCAACTTGAACAATTTCGAATTACTCTTCAGCTTGAATTATTTGAATAGCGGTAACGCAAAGAAGATTCAAAAAGATAAAATCATCCTCAACTTGAAGTTCAAATTAAATAAGTTCAAGATCAATAATAATTTGGATTTAATCATCAGTCTCATTGACAACATCAACATCAAAAATCTCAAGTACAAAAAGCTCTTTGAGCTAATCTTCAAGACCTTGAATGGCAACGACAACTTGATCAATTTGAATTATGACTTTATCATCAACTTGTCTGTCATTGATGAATTCTTGATTGAGATCGGTAAGTGCTTTTTGAACTACGTAGAGCATGAAATCTAACCCTGTATTAATATATATTACAACGTTGTAGAATTCCCTAAAGTGTATTAACCTATACAAAACTTTTCGCCGTCCCGCTAAAAAAAACTTCTATAATACAAAATGTCTATAAACTCCATCAATCATTAATAAAATTACAAGGACAGTTCTTTTTAAAACAATTGTCACATTTACCATCGGTGTTGGAAACAGAGCATCTGATCTTCCGCTTACGACAGTTGAAACAACTACTCTTTCTGGAGCTATCCAAAGATTTGTACTGTTTCGACTTGTCGACTCTGAATTTCAAATTCTTCTTATTTACAAGAATATCTTCTTTGGTGAACCCTTTGGAAAACTTACATGGCAAATGTTTGGAGTTACAAGATTTGCAACTTTTGAACTTGATGAGCTTATCCCCGGAAACAATCAAGTACCAGCTGGCTTCGGTAGACTCTTGGTTGTCACTTAATTTGATTGATTCATTTTCAAGTAATTGTTGCAGTTCAGTGGCATTCAAGTTGAACTGGTTCAAATCAAAACTTTTATAGTCGTTAGCCAAAATGATAATCTCGGCATTACATTTCACTTTTCTGGCCCGACATGAGTCGCAAGATGGACCTAATCTTTGTCTTCTTTTGGTACCAGTTTCTGCAGCCCCAGAAACAGGACTGGGGGCATCAACAGTAGTGCCAGCACTAGAAGGGGGTTTGGGTATCATATGATCGTAAACGGTGGCCGAAGAAGGTGGAGGAGATGAAGTAACTGATGAAGAAGCTTCGGAAACTGATGACATGGATCTGACTGAATTGGATTTGGATACAGGTTCTTGTGGAGTAGACATTTGGGGTTGGGGTTGAACCACTGCATACCGAGGTGTAGGTTGACTAGCAGGGGTTTGATAAGTGTAAGCGCTAGAAGCAGGGGTATCGTAATGATTATTCAAGTTCAACAAATTTGATTCGGTTAAGTGATTACCCGATAAGTTCTTAATAGGCGGTAACACAATCTTTTTGGAAGTCGGTAAAGCAGTTATGGAAGGTAACTGAATAGGCGACAAGTTGCCGGCTTTATTGCCTCCATTCATTATGGAGTAAGATAATAAGTCATTAGAAGTCATAGTCGGTGTTACAAAATTTCTCTACGTCATCGGGGATTCAAATCCATATTTATACCTGGGGATCCATTTAACAAAGGTTATCACATGGAATTTAAAACTCCGAACTTTTAGCGCAGCGTCACCGTGAAAACGCGGGTGCCGCAGATGGACTAGGCTCGGATAAATATGGGCCCCGAGAGAACGAGGTGAAAGCACAGGCCCAGGTTTGGACCCGAGGAGCTAGTTTAGAGCTAGAATCTTCAAGGAGTTGGTGTTAGTAAAGAAACCTCTAGTGTAGAAAAAGTCCTTGTGAGCTCGGTTTGTGATCAAACTCCGTATGTCCTTAGTCTCTTGTGATATCACTACAGCCATCTCCTCAAAGGAAAACCTCGGAGACGATGAAAAAATGAGTCGTCCTGGTAGCACAGGCGGCGACTACACCTCTGGGCTCATAGTACCGGAGAAGAGTGTGATTATTGTGGGATGCGGGTGGACTCGGGGACATGAGATGGATAGGTTTAGTCCGACTAGCAAGGCGATGGCCTGTTAACAGAGGGCGGTAGCTAGTTCCAGCAGGCGATGGCGAAGCTGACGGAAGGCTATTGAAGGTGGTCATGAAGTAAAAGAAATCAGAAGCAAGTTGAAAACGCAGTTGGTCTTAGTGGATCCGGGGGGCCATTACAGACATTTGCTTTTGACACTCCGAACTGGAACTTGGAGACACATACGGACTAACGGTTTGTCAGTAGTTTATGGAGACGTTAAGAATGTTAGTGGGGGTGAAAACTTGCCCGTGGCAATGAAGTCCGAGGAAAAGAGCCCGACTGCAAAAAGTTCCTTCTACCCGAGCGTTAGGTCTGTGTTATCAGGATTCATGAAGTCCGGTCTCCGACTCGGTGGATGGTTCGTGCGATACTTCCACGGATCAGTTTCGGATTCAAATGTGATTATTTATAGAAGTCGCCAGTCATCACTCGGATAGATGATCAAGTGTGTGACCACTGGAGGATTATGAGTTGATGTTGTTCTTCTTGTCGGACTATCATAGAGTAGGACAAGGGTATTTGCTGGATCCAGCCATTCATCCTGGGGCTGCGAAAACCGACTCCGCACACGATACCATCAACCAGAGCCTTTGGCCCATAAGGTAATAACTTCTCCTCTTTTAGGCATTTTTCACGTTCGGAGAAGAAGCTCGGATGAGATTTTATGGAAGAAGGGAGATGATTCGGTATTTTAGTGTTATGTAATATGACAATATTCAAGAAGTGCAAGCTTATGGATGCGTAAATGTACTTAGCGTAGAAACACATGCAGGGCTTAAGCAGAGTATTAGTGGTAGCTGCGATGATAGTGTAATGTGTACGGGAATAATATAATTAAACAAGGAACAACTGTACAATATTGTTTCATCAACCTAATAGCCACCCAGTAAATGTATCTTTGATTATGGCCCGTGCAGATTGTCAATTACTCATACAACTCAAGCAATGCACGTTATACGTTTCATTATACATGTTACACCCTTCATTGTACATGTTAGGTCTACAATACAAGTTGCGTGTTCTTTTCTACATATTACATCCAATCTTACATGTTACACTATCAATACATAGACAACCGCGATATTTATTTACCGATTGTCTAAATGCGGCAATCTAACTATGAAAAGATATATTCAATAAACCAGTTTCTACATTTGCATCCTTAAAGATTGAAAAAACATCTGGTCCTTCCTTTCTGTTCATCACACCATGGAAATCATGAACCTGGAGGAGTTAAATACTCCCATCAAGAAAATCAAGAACTTATCCATAACTTCCCCTGATATAAAACGAGTCATGGTAGAGAAAGGATACTCCAATTCCATCAGTGACAAGGTGTTAAATGAAATGAATATCAAATTAAACCAGTCCAGTCATTATGGCTCTTCCCCTATGAGTGATAATGAAATCCATATAGATAACGTGGACATCGATGAGATGGATCGAATGGAAAACCAGGAGAATAAATTCAACCATATTCACACGGATTATTTCAATAAGATGGAATCCATTATGAATCATTATTCTATAAAAAGAGATACCAGTGAACTATCAAATTCTAAAAAGAAGAGAAGGACATTGACCGGGATTGAAGAAAGTCCCGTGATGACCCAAAATTTCCATCATCGTTCTAATAGTCCGTATGGACAAAGAGGTAATCCAAGAGGCAATCCAAGAGGATCCCATCCGGTATTACTGAGAACAAGATTATCTCCTACTAAGATCCCCAATATGTCATTGTCCACTATAAATAACTCCTTCAATTCCCCTCATCATTTACCCCCAACTGGTAGTCTTCATGACAATTCTTCTCCAATACATCCAAGAGGTAATACTAATCCATCTCCTTCAAGGATATCACCATCCAGAAAGTCATATAACTTGAATGAAATGCTAACAAGAAAGATATCCGTACCTAAATCCAGATCTCCTTCCAAAGACACAGCTTCTCCTACCAGAGCATCACAAGATTCTAATGCCTTTAAACATCCAAGGAACTTCCAGAAAATCAACCCCCCTTCATATCCAATTCCAAAATTATCTAATCCTCCTTCTTTACAGAAAAAATCATCCATCCCCACCCTCAATCATTCTAACTTGCCCAAGAAGCCATCGGTCTCATCTTTAAACCAGGGCCCTTCTTTACTGAAGAAATCTTCTATACCCACCTTGCAGAAGAAATCTTCCATCCCCACACTCAATCCTTCTTTACAAAAGAAACCTTCAGTCCCTGCTATCAACCCAGCATTAAATAAGAAGCTGTCCATACCCACGTTAAACCATAACAATTTCCATTCCCTCCAGAAAAAACCTTCATCGGCTTCCTTACTGCATAGACCGTCATCTACAAGCTTGAATAAACCAACTCCACTGCATTCCCAGCACCACACATTGGCGTCAAAACCATCGCAAAAGCATCTAAACCCGTCAATTCTGAGGAAAGCATCAGCCCCTAGCTTCAACACTCAGAAATCGGTGCCATCGTTGCATTCGTCCACTTCGTTGAGTTCTTTAAACTCCACCAAAACGTACGATAAGCCTACAGTCTCGTCATCGCAGAAATCATTGGATAAGTTTTCCCGGTTCAAAACAAAGTTTCAATAAGACTTGAAAATCGATGCCAGTGCCGTAATATGTTTATTACATTATATAGAAAAATTAATATATTAATGTCATGGATCTAAGAGTAGATATCAGATTGCACTTTGATTTCTCCTCCCAAAAACACTTCTTGTGAACCAGTCCAGGTTTCGGATGGTTTAAGAGTTACGTAATCAGTCACATGGCCAGCTTCAATACATAACATGTCAAGATATCCCTTTTTAGGCTCAAAGTCGGCCATGGAACCAGACTTTTCAATCCATGGGTTCCACACAACTGCATCGGGTAAATTGTGTCTTTGGATATTCTGTTGCACTTTGCCGAATTTGACAATTTGCAACAATTTTTCAGGGTGAATATTCTTGTAGATTCTATCGAATTCTTCGGTAAAGTTCACCATTGGCGACTTTTCCGTATACCAGGTCTTTAATAATTGATCATAACATTGTTCATTGGTCAAGTTGGTAACAACAACATCTTCCACGTCACTGACACGGAAGTAAGTATGGAACAACCAGTTGAATTCAAACGCCTCTTTGCCAGGGTTTTCCACTTCAATCTTGGTGATGATTCTATCTTCCAACAAACTGATAGAATAAATCAAAGTGAAGTCCGGGTTTTCATCACCTCCAGATTTCGATTTCCACAACTTGTAGACTTCTGGATTAGCTTGTTCAGGACTCAATCCAAATTGAATCGTCAAAGGCGAAGCAGTGGTCTGGCCCAAAAAGTCCCAGGTAGAGTTTCTAGCAAATCCGTGTTGAGGCAAAGCAAACGTTTCATGGGATTCTTCTTTGGTTTTCCCGAAATTAGGGAAAACTAATGGGATTCCTCCTCTGACCGGTTTGGATCCGTCCAATTTAGCCGCTTCAGAAACCCACAATTGTTCATTCCCTTTATGTTTCCAGGAAATAACCGTAGCACCATACTTTAAAACAGTCACAGAAGTAGTAGAGTCGTTGTCCAAAGTCACAATGACTTTATCTCCATGGTCTTCAACGGCCATATTTTATTTTATTTACTAACAAACGTTGTATTTTTCACTTATTCTCACTGTCTCCGCGTGTCTGAAAAATCGCCAGCCTTGACAGATGGAAGTTCTGGAACAACACAAGCTTATCAACGATGACGCTTATCAATGATGGAGCTTATCAACGATCAAACTTATCAATGACTGAGTGGTGATAGAGATATAAGGCGTTTATTAGAGTTCGTTATGGCCAACATTAACCCGATATACTACAAGTCCGAATGGTCCTTTTAAGGTCCCTTAATTGCCGAACCGAAGCTGGCTAAGTCACGTGATAAGTACACTCAACAACCACTAATTTATTCATTATTATCACTACCAAACCAATATCGTTTCATCACTATCATCACAGATAACTCTACTCCATCCCACATCACTATAGTTCACCATATAACCTTCCACATCCTTAATCCGACCCCCCTCTTTGTCTGACTTCTGGTTGCTGCAAGAGAAATGTTATGCTAGTTTCTTTTTCTCTTCCCCTATTTCTGTAGCCGCATTTTTCGATCATCCATCGCATAAATATATATATATATACAAGTTTCTAGACAAGCAGGACAAGTTTATATTGATCGTATTTAGTAGAGATTACGGATATCGTGGTAACTTGATTCATCTTTAAACGCTATTTATATCATAGACATCGGTTGCGTCATTCATTGTGAACTATATTAATCCAACACCCTGTTGTTTAATTTGAAGAAAAATTTGTGTTTATTCAAGCGTTGATAATGTCGATACTAAGGTCCAGAGTGATCCAGAAACCGTACCAGTTGTTCCATTACTACTTTCTTTCGGAAAAGGTTCCTAATAGTAACTTATCAAACCTCCAGTTTGAGACTAGCATTTCCACCTCCATAAACAGATTCAAGAATCATTCCTGGCAGTTGAATGAAGTTGTCCACTTTGGATTCTTATCATCGGTGATTTTGTTTGTGTTTTTTGTATTTCCAGCATCTTTCTTGATCAAATTGCCTATTTTGCTGATCTTCACTTTATGTTTTATGATTCCTTTAACCGGTCAATTCTTCATCCATGCGCTTCCGATATTCTGCTGGTTGGCGTTATTTTTCAGTTGTGGTAAGATTCCTCATGATTGGAAGCCTGCCATTTCGGTCAAGTTCTTACCGGCTATGGAAACCATCTTGTATGGGGATAATTTGTCTAATGTGATGGCTTCCGTCACCTCGACTCCTCTTGATATCCTTGCATGGATTCCTTATGGGTTGATTCATTTTGGATTCCCATTTGTTGTGGCCATTTTGATTTTCATCTTTGGTCCTCCTACTTCTTTGAATTCCTTTGGTTTTGCTTTTGGTTACATGAATTTACTCGGGGTTTTCTTACAAATCTTGTTCCCAGCCGCTCCTCCTTGGTATAAGAATTTGTATGGGTTGCAACCAGCTGATTATTCTATGATGGGATCTCCAGGTGGATTGGGAAGAATTGATGAAATCGTAGGGTTCGATATGTATACTACTGCATTTTCAAACTCTCCAGTGGTGTTTGGGGCTTTCCCATCTTTACACTCGGCTTGTTCTATTATGGATGTATTCTTCTTGTCTTGGTTATTCCCCAGATTTAAAGTGGTATGGTGGACTTATGGATGTTGGCTTTGGTGGAGTACTATGTACTTAACTCATCATTACTTCTTTGATTTAATTGGTGGGGCCTTTTTGGCATTTACTGTGTTCACTTACACCAAGTATACTCATTTGCCAGTTATGGATCCTACAAAGTTCTGTCGGTGGAGTTATACTGAAATTAACAAAATCAATATTCCTGGCTCTAATCCTTTGAATTATAATTACAGTGTCAATGAATTCATTTATGATACTGATAATGAAAGCCGGAATATCAGCATGGAGAATTTGAACTTATCTTCCACCAATTACCATACTAGCAATAACAACTTGGATCCTCACGTGATGATGTCCAACCCCAATTCCAGATCAAATTCCACCTCCAGCATCACTACATCTAAGCAGCAGAACCCTAATTTCAACACTCCTTACCAAAATGGTCCTGTGGCTAGCAATACTCCTCAGGACTTCAATTTAGACTTATCTCAATTGTCCAGATCTAGACAACCATCCAAGATTTTTTTACCCCAAAACTTGCCTGTGATCGAAGATGAAGAAACCAGCTCATTTGAAAATTCAGCCACCACCTCTGTGTTTGATGAAGTGGAAAACTTAACCACCATCCATTCTAATACTTCTTTTGAAGAATATGATAAAAAGAAGTCAAAGAAGATCTAGATCCCTACTCCTAATATTTAATGATTATGATTGTTTTTTTTACCGCTTGTTGTTATTCCTATTCGTTTCCATTTCTTAATACTAATCATCGGATTCTTAATATACTAATAGTTAATTTTATTTACCAGGTGTGTCCTGAATTCTTAATACATAATTACATACAAATACATAATCTTTCTGGTTGTTCATGACTGTTTTATTGATCTATGTACATTAAATATTTCCGTTAAAATGGGCTTTATCTGCTGGCCTGTTCAAATGACGCTCCCACATCCAAGTTCTTATGGGTATTCTGCTTGAAGATATTGGCTCTTAATATTCTGGGATCCTTTCTTAGGGTTCTAAGCAATTCCTGTTGCACATTAGCACTTACATCAAACCCCATGAGGAACTGGTACCCTTCGAAGTGTCTTTCTTGGTTTTTACTGACGATTCTGGGCAATACTTTAGGGCCAATACTGGTGATATCTCTTATGATTCCTCTGTTATTCAAAATCAATTTGCCCACAGTGTTTGCAATTTTGACTGCTTCTTTGTGCTTGTTGATTCCATCTGTTATTCTGGCTATAGCCATTAATTCATAATACATCGTGCGCTTGTTATATGTATGCCGATAAGTTGATAAAGATGTACGTTAACTAGCTTGATATAGGCCTTTCCAGCTTAAACCAGATTCTAATTCTCATTCTCATTGCGCGCACTTGAAAATTTTGAACTGGTGAGCACACGACAACTAACTCAATCGAACATTTGTTGCAACCGTTTAATGATCACGTGCAATGATAAAATGCTTACAAGTGAATCAAGATTTTTATCAACCTGAAAAATTTCAACGGTTGCTACAACTATCCAATAAACATATAGATATTTCCAGAATGGCTACCAATATCACCTGGCATCCTAACTTGACTCACCAAGAAAGAAGCGACCTTACCAAACAAAAAGGAGCTACCATTTGGTTAACTGGCTTATCAGCTAGTGGAAAGTCCACCATTGCCTGTGCCTTGGAACAATACTTGTTAGGCAAAGGATTGAACTCGTATAGATTGGACGGAGATAACGTCAGATTCGGTTTGAACAAGGACTTAGGGTTCAGTGAAAAGGACAGAAATGAAAACATCAGAAGAATCTCTGAAGTGTCGAAATTATTCTCAGATTCTTGTTGTATTGCCATCACCTCATTTATCAGTCCATATAAAGTTGATAGAGACTTTGCCAGATCATTACATAAGGAAAGCAACTTACCATTTATTGAAGTCTATGTTGATGTTCCTATAGAAATTGCTGAAAAGAGAGATCCAAAAGGATTATATAAAAAGGCTAGAGAAGGAATAATCAAGGAATTCACAGGGATTTCTGCTCCTTATGAAGCACCTGAATCTCCTGAAATCCATCTTGTTAACGATGATTCGGTTACTATTGAACAAGCTGTTCAAAAAATCGTTGATTACTTGAAAGAGAATAATTATATTTAGATCTGTTTGATTTGTTAGTTATATGTATATTTCTTGAGCGAGTCATGATGAATTTCTTCTGAAATGAGACTTCATTTCTTCAAACTATCTAATCTTGCTTGTAGGTCATCTTCATCATTACCGCCGCCTGCTGTAGCCCCTACAGCTTGAGCCATTCTTGATTCTCTTTCTTCAGCTGGTAAGCTGGTAGGAGTATCTTTCAAGTTAGAATTCAAGTCTACGCCAATTTCATCCAACACTTTACCCAATATTTCATCCACCTGCTCTTCTTCACCCATTTCATCTTCATCAAAAGCCATAGCATCGTCAATAGCATCATCCATAAACTCTTGCTTTTGGTCCATCATATCATTTTCTTTCTGGAATTCTTGGGCTATTCTGGACAATTGTGGCAAATTCATCGATTTATTCATTCCTGATAATAACCTGGTGGCGTCTCTCATGGATGTAGCCATTTGCTGATTACTTCGAACACTTTGAATTCTTAAACTAATCGCTTGTAGTTGAGCTTTCATGGAATTAAATTTGGTGATATACCCTTTTGTCCGGATTAAGTCTTTTGCTTGAACTTTAGCACTGGAGATCTGTCCCAGCTTAGCTGATTTCTTAATATCGGAGATTAATTTCTTCTCTTGTTGTTGCAATTTAGTGGTTTCTCTAGTTAATTCTCGTTGAGTCTTCTCCAAAGCTCTTTGATTTTTTCGAAGCCTTTCTTGCGGAGTTAACTTCTTTCCGAATGCCCATTCAAATAATTGTGACATTATGTATCGTATTATAGGTACTG